>WNWK01002314.1:0-216300 GCA_009830355.1 Cherax destructor | reverse complement strand
GAGGTTAGGTAAGGTAAGGTTTGTCAGGAAATAGGACAAGTGTTTCTTGACGCGGGTCTTAGTCATATAATGAACCGCAGCTGCAGCTTTTGGTTATTTGATCGATGTCTTTCGCTGGCTTACCCCTCCACCCCTATAATAATTATGGTTATGATTATAACCATTAGATCTCCTAGTTATTAATAATTCATTATGCGACTAGGCTTAAATTACCCCTTATCACTACGTATTTTATAGTTTTTTTTAATTAACACATCGGGCGTTTCCCACCAAGGCAGGGTGGCCCGAAAAAGAAAAACTTTCATCACCATTCACTCCATCACTGTCTTGCCAGAGACGCGCTTACACTACAACTATAAAACTGCAAGATTAATACCATTAACATTTTATAATAATTTATTACTATTATTATTGATTATTATTGTTTCAAAATTATGCATATAAAACACTATAAAACACAAGGACCCCAATGGAAATAAGTCACTGGCTTTTTTTGTTATCCTAAGTAATCTACACATATGCTACTATGTACGATATTTTATGTAATTGTATTTGTGTACCCGTACCTTAATAAATTTACTTACTTACTGTGATGACTAATATTAAAATAGTTACTCGTGTAACCTCTGCCAGCGAACATTTTCTGAAATCCTGTGTTAGAGAGCTCAAAGAAAACGATATTGTGATGATGGTAACTATCATATATTTATATAACTGTGTATTTATTTCCCTATTATAAAACAAGATAGAAAGCAGAAAAATAAACTGCTTGGATTATTAACTTGGAAGGTTAGTAACACAGGATAACTCAATAAAGTCTGTGCGTTATCAGGGACTGTCTTTCCTCTCCAGAATGCGACCCACAATATTCATCCAGTTGGGATATAGCCATAAACCCGTAGATAGATCTAACATAGTACTAAATATCGATAACGAGGTATGTCACGAAACAACTAAAGTGACAAATTGCTTTAATTCATACTACACAACTGTCGCATCAACACTAGTAAGGAAACTACCAATTGCATCAAATACGAACATACAAGGAACATATATTGACAAGAGAACTGACGGTGACGACTGCGAATGGACCAAATATGACCAAAAGAGGACGACCGGCATTCAAATACCAGACCAGCTACCAGACAAGCGACGCTTTCCCCTACACTGAAGTAACTGACCTCATATCAACTGTACCAGTGTTCAATGGGGAGGGCAACATAGGAGAAAATCTAACAACAAAACTCCAGGGAAACTGATAGGTCTGTAGTGACGGTTTTTTCTCTCAGTGCGAAATGAACATTTAAACATGGCTGATACATCACCTCTATGTCAGGACCAGTCAACAACAGGATGCCAGCCCCGCTAGAGTGGAGCCAGGAGGCTATTCGGATGGACAACCAGCCCCGCTAGAGTGGAGCCAGGAGGCTACTCGGATGGACATCCAGCCCCGCTAGAGTGGAGCCAGGAGGCTACTCGGATGTACAACCAGCCCCGCTAGAGTAGAGCGACGAGGCTACTCGGATGGACAACGTCATGCATAATAACTTTTTATCCTGCCAGGATGGAAATGGGTTGGAAGTGTGAAGGGAGAATCGGGTCTGTGAAGTGAGGGGGTGAAGTGGGTTTGTGAAGCAAGGGGACAGGTGAGGGGGTGTAGTGGATGTGTGAAGTATTGGCAGGAAATCTACTAGCAATCAGTGGTGACCGCTAGAGTGGCCTCTAGGCTATTGCTAGGTTACTGCTAGCAACCAGTGGTTCTTGAAAAAGGAAGAAAGAACAATTTTTGTTGTGAAGGGATAAGGGAGTGAAGTGTGAAGATGGCAGGCATCAGAGAGGTACAGCCTGCCATAATTATATTTATGTCTTCTGAAATTCGCCAAAGAAGGAAATCAGTCATGGGGACTGGAAAAGGCGACTGGAGTAATGGTACCCTGGACAGTGAAAGCCCCACAAATGCCATCCTATCAGAATCAAATATCACTATCGCCGCAAGGCATGGCAACACCGCATACCCATAAAAACAAAACAGTGGCACACAGCGCTCTTATGTGGTGACATTCAAAACTAATCCAGGTTACCCAAGATTAAACTAAACTAATCCTAGCAGGAACTAGTTATCGTCCCCGACCCATGATCAGTTCTTAGATGATTTTTCGAGAGTCTTGTCCAAAATTGATAGCAATTCTAAGACAGTGATAATGGGAGATTTCAGTATCTGTTTCTAACAGCAAAATAATGGGCTATATAATAGGTATAAGTAAATTCTGGGATTATGTAGTTACACTCAACTAATTAATGCACCAACCTGGATCACACAGTTCTCAGCCAACATATTGGATCACAACCTTTGTAATCACTCTGACAACATTAGCCAGTCAGGCGTCATTACCACAGGTCTTAACGATCATCTCATTTACTGTACCAGGAAAATCATTAGGAATCGGACAGGCCTACACAGGACAATTAAAATGTCAACTAGAAACTATAGCAAAGATATACTGGTAAATAGACTACAGAATTGTGATTAGACAGTGATTACAAGTTGCACAGACGTAAATGATGCCTGGGAAAAATTCAAAACAATGTTCACTGTCATCTTTGATAATAATGCACCAGTTAAAAATATTAAGATTAAACGAAGAACTGAACCTGGATAACTACTGGGATATTAGATATGAAATTCAGAGACCAGTTGTTGAAAAGATTTAAGGCAAACAGACAGGATATTGCAGCACTAAATGAATTCCAAAGGGTGAGGAACAGAGTGCAGAGGCTTATAAAAGGAGCAAAGGCAAAGCACTATTGCTTAAAAATCGAAAAGTACAAGAATAACCCCAGAAAGTTCTGGCAACAAGTAAAA
Source organism: Cherax destructor (assembly GCA_009830355.1). Taxonomy (NCBI): domain Eukaryota; kingdom Metazoa; phylum Arthropoda; class Malacostraca; order Decapoda; family Parastacidae; genus Cherax; species Cherax destructor. Next base: position 213,437 of record WNWK01002314.1, on the reverse strand, counting down.
CAGTTGGGGTATAGCCATAAACCCGAAGACAGATCTAACATAGTGCTAAATATTGATAACGATGTATGCCACAAGACAACTAAAGTGGCAAATAGTTTTAATTCATACTACACTTCTGTCGCATCAACATTAGCAAGTAAACTGCCAGTTGCATCAAATTCCTTTAACACACTCTGATGACTTTAAAACATATTACATCAATAAGGACGTCACCCCGAACAGTTGCCAACTAGTAGATGTATCTTATGATTTCTTACGTAAAGAACTAAGTAAATTAAAGCCAGCTAAAAGCACCGGTCCCGATAACATCCCGCTTAAGTTCCTAAAAGATGGCGCCTCTGAATTACCAATTCCTATTGAGCACATATTAAATTTGTCTATAGCCACAAATACTGTCCCGGAAGGATTCAAAGAGGCCATAGTTACTCTTATCTTCAAGGAAAATAGTAGATCTGATGTCAGCAACTATAGGCCTGTTAGTATACTCAGTGTAATATCCAAAATTCTAGAGAGGGCGTGTACTGTCAAGTAGTTAAGTATCTTAATAACATCATTCTCCATAGTTACCAATCAGGCTTTAGGAGATCTTACTCAACCGACACCTTCCTAATTAATCTGATGGATTACATGAGAACTGAAAAGTCGATTGGGAACTTCATAGGAATGGTAACCTTAGACCTGCAAAAGACCTTCGACACTGTCAACCACAATATATTATGTAAGAAACTTCAGGCTACCGGCGTAGGTTCCGTAGACTGGTTGAAGTCCTACAAATTGTCAAAATCAACGAAGCAGAATCAGAATCCCATGCCGATAGCATGTGGAGTTCCCCAAGGTAGTATTCTGGGTCCCTTATTATTCCTACGTTATGTAAACGACATGCCCATCAGTGTCAAGTGCAAACGCCTATGCAGATGACAGTGCGCTGTTAATATCAGGTGAAGACCCACAAGATATAGCTAATGTCATAACACTGGAACTGGAGTCCTGCAGAAAATGGTTAGTAGACAACAAACTTTCGTCACACCTCGGGAAAACGGAAGCCATTCTCTTTGGCACGAAACAATCTGAGAAGGGTAAATAATTTTAATATCTGGTGTAATGGGGAACCCATCACTTCAGTTTCCTCAGTAAAATATCTGGGAATCCCCTTTGACCCATGCATGTCAGGAGAATTGATCGGGAACAGTGTAGTTAAAGAAAGCGAATGCCAAACTGAAGTTCCTCTACAAACAAGCACAGTGTCTACGTACTGAAGCTCGCAGGACCCTTTGTTTAGCCCTTATACAATGTGGTAAGATTCATCCTGGACCTGAGTCCAAGAGAGCATGTAGGCCAGGATGAATTACAAGAATTGGATATACTGAATGTTGAAGACAGAGTAAAACAAATGAAGTTAAATCAAGTTTATAAAATTGGTAGGAACCAAAGCAGTCATAGTACTAGGGAGAGAGAGCACAACTTTGTAGTACCCACAATAAAGGAATAAAGTACAGTAAATAAAGGAACAGACTGCCTGCACATGTCAAAGCCAGTCATAGCATGAGCCAGTTCAAGAAGAGCCAAAAGGTGCCTAATGAATGTAACGACAGAAAAGGAGGAGAATGATTTATTTTTTAGCTAACACACATGTAAATATTGTAAATATAAATAACTCTTTTTACCTTATTCCTAGTATATCTCCTTTATAGTATAATAATAACGTATTAAAAGGACCCCAATGGAAATAAGTCACTGACTTTTTTGGGTTATCCAAGGTTCACTACACATATGCTGCTATGTATGATAATCTATGTAACTGTATTTGTGTATACTTGAATAAACTTACTTATACAGAGCAATACTTCACTGGTATATGCTCTCACACCAACCAATGTCGTTCTTATAATCTTGCCTCGTAACTCAGCGGTATTATCATTTTATTAAGATCATTTGATCAGCAATTATATTTTATAATATTTTCATGAGTATACGACGTCTCTCGTGAGTACACCGAGAACAACTGTGGCGTACTAAGAGAATGTTACACTTTATTCGGCGTATGTCATACGCCCATATAGACATGCTCTCTCGACGGGAACTAGGTGCTAAGGGTGTAGTGAGTAGGGGCCCCATCGTTATACAAGTACCTTGGTTCAACCAGCCATCGCAAGGAAGTCCGCCAAAGTTGTGGAACAATGTGGTACTCTCGTGAATCATCCTTGGCAGACTAACCTTCAAGTCTGGTCGCTGCGGTTCAACTGTGTCCCTTGCTTGCATTTGACCTATTGTACACATCTGTATATATTGTAGCTACCTGATTACTATATGGTAAAGGATATACAAATATATACTCTGCTGCCTTTTTGCTCGTTCCTAAATGGTTATAGTGCTACAGCCAAGGTGTGTAGGGCAGTAGACTACACTTTTGTTCGTAATAATAACATTGATGTACATGTAGATCAGTGGTTCCCAACCTGTGGTCTGCGGAACCCTGGTGGGTCCACAAAGGTAGTACTGGGGGGTCCATAAAGGTAGTACTGGGGGTCCACAAAGGTAGTACTGGGGGGTCCACAAAGGTAGTACTGGGGGTCCACAAAGGTAGTACTGGGGGTCCACAAAGGTAGTACTGGGGGTCCACAAAGGTAGTACTGGGGGGTCCACAAAGGTAGTACTGGGGGTCCACAAAGGTAGTACTGGGGGTCCACAAAGGTAGTACTGGGGGTCCACAAAGGTAGTACTGGGGTCCACAAGGTAGCTGGGTCCAAAGGTAGTACTGGAGGTCCACAAAGGTAGTACTGGGGGTCCGTGAGTTAGGTTCAAAGCTTCAAGAGGCCGCAGGGTATAATGTAAAATTACACACGATAAGGCTGATAAAGATAATACCGCTATTTAATTGAATACTCAGTTACATATCTTTCAAATGAGAAATGAAACTGGGAAATCGAGTTTGTTGTTAGTTAATAAAATTGGCTTGTTGAGTAGACCTTTCAAAAACCTGGGGTCCCTGGGAAAATTAATTTAAATAAAAGGTGTCCATAGTGGTGAAACAGTCGAGAACCACTGATGTAGAGGAATATACTCTTATATCTCACTATACATACACTTCATGTTTACTACCCACAGGCCCATTCAAGATTACAATATCCTAACTGGTGGTGAAACTAAGAACTCTGGCAATAACAATCAAAATTATTTGATTTTTGCACTGAACGTTCAGAAGGGCACGAGGATCATACCCTAAAAGTTCCATGAAGACTGACTATAAAAAAAAAAATCATAGTGACAGTTATGACGTTTATTTAAAGATGAGAATACCAAAAATGTTTCAGGCGAGTGTAGAGGATCAAGTGACGTCCTGTGGAGAGAATTTCTCCAGAAAGGGGGCATCAGCACTTCAGCCCCCTGAGGAACTCAGACCTCCAGAGTGGCTGATAGACTCTCTTGCTTCCGCATGATCAGTAATTGATTCCATATGAAGGTACCAGACCAGTGTGTACCAGAGCGTGGTCACGTAACATATTGTTGCAGCACATTGTTCATTGCAATGGAGTGATAGAAGTGAGGAAAATGACTTTACCTTGGCAGGAAAAGCACAGAAAAAAACATCACTTTATTCACAATGTGGGACAATTATGAACTCTCGGCGATCAATAGTTATCAAGAAATATATCATTTGTAATGAAACTGACGATGTCAAGCAAGTAGGAAAATTATGCTGAAGTCGGCGATTTGGAGCCGCACCCCAAGACGAAGCCGGCGGCAGGAGTCAGATTGCTTCAAGAACTGGTACAGGCAACTAGTGTTTCACGCTAGAAGAACAAATAACACTAGTGATCCGCGCGTTTCTGTTCCTCAGTGACAATCTCACAATTCTTGGTAAAACTATTACAGTGAAGCGTACTTAACTTCCTGTTGTGCCATTACTACGAAACGACAAATATTGAAGAACAGTGTAGTGTAACAGTGTGTGTTGCGAACAACCTTGAGAGACCGACAGTGCCACCTTGAGACACTACTACTTCAATCAAGACACCGATACCGGGTTACTTCCCTGCCAAAAGCCAGGGATAAATTTGTGGGTTCGATACAATACCCAGGTATGTCTAGTAAGTTATGAAAATAGTTAGGTCGGCAGCACAGCAGATAGCTAGTTCATACCTTATCTGGAGTTATCATTATTAACCCGTCATCGGTGGGCCATTGAGCCCAAAAAGGTAAGTTTATTCAGCATTCAGTTACTGAATGATACGCTGAAATACGCTCATTTGGGGCAATTGTATACTCATACTTACTTGTCCCTCATCAGTTACGGGCTGTAGAACAATGTTTGACGTCAGAGGAGCCTTCTGGGTGAAGCTGCAGAACGGCTGAGACAACAACAAAGCTAAGTATCTTTCATTCCTGTATACAGATACATAGCATAATATAATATTCTACAGATTACCGACAAGTCCATGTTATTGCAAAGACAAAAACAAGAAATTACTATTTACTTTTTTTTTAGGGGAAAAACAAGAGAACAACTTCAAATAACAAAAAGTCACAATACCGTGACTGGAACAATACACAAATAACCCGTCTCGACTGCCTATATAAAACTCCCTCCCTCCTTTCTTTTTGTTATTGTGACTTTGTAAATGGTCCAAGTCGGACCGAAACGTCGTCGTAAGCTCATCTCTTCAATTGCGGGATATTTGTGTACAACTTCAAATATTGGGGGAGGATATAATGCAATGTCCTACTTTTGCCTTTGTACTAACATCAGTTGGGTTTCACTTGATTCAGCAATCTCGGGGTAACCAGTAGCCCCCCAGGACAACCAGTAGCCCCTAAGGTAACCAGTAGCCCCCAGGGTAACCAGTAGCCCCTAAGGTAACCAGTAGCCCCTAAGGTAACCAGTAGCCCCTAAGGTAACCAGTAGCCCCTAAGGTAACCAGTAGCCCCTAAGGTAACCAGTAGCCCTAAGGTAACTAGTAGCCCCTAAGGTAACCAGTAGCCCCTAAGGTAACCAGTAGCCCTAAGGTAACTAGTAGCCCCTAAGGTAACCAGTAGCCCCTTCCTAGATGTTTTGATCCACCCAGTAGACTGAAATTTCAAGTTCCTCCATCCATTTTTATTCAAACCATTTAACAAGAGCAAAAAGGAGTCGGAGTCTCAGTCTCTCTCTCTCAGTGTCTCTCTCTCAGTGCTCTCTCTCTCAGTGTCTCTCTCTCTCTCTCAGTCTCTCTCTCTCAGTCTCTCTCATCTCCTCAGTTCTCTCTCTCTCTCTCTCCAGTCTCTCTCTCTCCCTAGTCTCTCCTCTCAGTCTCTCTCTCAGTCTCTCTCTCTCTCAGTCTCTCTCTCTCTCTCCTCAGTCTCTCTCTCTCTCCTCTCAGTCTCTCTCTCTCTCTCTCTCAGTCTCTCTCTCTAGTCTCTCTCTCTCAGTCTCTCTCTCAGTCTCTCTCTCTCTCTCAGTCCTCTCTCTCTCAGTCTCTCTCTCTCTCGTCTCTCTCTCTCTCTCACGTCTCTCTCTCTCTCAGTCCTCTCTCTCTCAGTCTCTCTAGTCTCTCTCTCAGTCTCTCTCTAGTCTTCTCAGTCTCGTCTCTCTCTAGTCTCTCTCTCTCCAGTCTCTCTTCTCAGTCCTCTTCTAGTCTCTCTCTCTCCGTCTCTCTCTCTCCGTCTCTCTCTCCGTCTCTCTCTCCGTCTCTCTCTCCGTCTCTCTCTCCGTCTCTCTCTCCGTCTCTCTCTCCGTCTCTCTCTCCGTCTCTCGTCTCTCTCTCCGTCTCCGTCTCTCTCTCTCCGTCTCTCTCTCTCTCTCTCTCAGTCTCTCTCTCTCATCTCTCTCTCTCGTCTCTCTCTCTCAGTCTCTCTCTCTCCAGTCTCTCTCTCTCTCTCTCTCTCTCTCAGTCTCTCTCTCTCTCTCTCTCTCTCTCTCTAGTCTCTCTCTCTCAGTCTCTCTCTCTCCAGTCTCTCTCTCTAGTCTCTCTCTCTCAGTCTCTCTCTCTCTCTCTCTCTCTCTCTCTCAGTCTCTCTCTCTCTCAGTCTCTCTCTCTCTCTCTCTCCTCAGTCTCTCTCTCTCTCTAGTCTCTCTCTCTCTCTCTCTCAGTCTCTATCTCAGTCTCTATCTCAGTCTCTCTCTCAGTCTCTCTCTCAGTCTCTCTCTCAGTCTCTCTCTCTCTCTCTCGTCTCTCTCTCTCAGTCTCTCTCTCTCAGTCTCTCTCTCAGCTCTCTCTCTAGTTCTCTCTCAGTCTCTCTCTCCTCTTTAATTCCCAGTCTGTAGAATGTTTCTAGTTGTCCCATTCAGTGAGAATTTATCTGTTCTGCCGAACGCCCAAAACAGATTTAACATACAAGTAGTCTTCAAGAATTCAATTATCGTTAAAAGTATGTCGATCAAGAATTTTCCACAAAACTGTAGGTGGCGTTTACAAAGTTGGGTGAACTGGTTGCAGCTTAGGTGGAACAGACTGGTAAACCCATTGATGCTAGGTTAGTACAATACTGATACTCTATCCTAACAGCACAAGAATCTAATGTTGTATTGAACTATACACGGGTTTGCAAAATGAGCTGAAGCCAGAGTTTTGTTTCTCAGTTATCTTGGCTAGAGAGAAATATCTTGATAGCCTTTCACTTCAATAGCTTAAAATTGTTCAAACTTGATTCATTTATAATTGAAGCTATTGTACATAAACATAAGCTGAATTATTTTACAAATGTTTTGGACTGTCTTAAATTCAGTAATTCTACATGGATAAACTTAAGTTAAGCATATTACCATAAGCCAAATAACTGATGTTTTGGGTTCTTCTTGCGTGCCAGCTCTTAGACCACTCTTTCATAAAGAGTTGTGTTGGTGTTTCATAGTTTATAGAGCCACAGTAGCTAAATCGGGGAAGTGCCCTGTTTGGGCTCTGTGTGATGAGTTAGGGTTCACGTTTTTATGCAAGTCTATCCACCGTCCATTCTCTTTAATTCCCAGTTTCTGGATAGATAATTGTGAAGCAATGTCTACTGTTTTTAACCTGTTGCTTATGTCAAACTTATTAAAAACCTGGAGATCTATATAGATGAATATTTCGTTATTATTTGGATAGCATTAGCATGCATTTAATAATGAATAATTCCAGTAGCTGTGGAAATTTCCATAACACTGAATAAGTTTCCCAACAATATTTTTTATAAAATACATTATGATTGACTAAGAACTATTTTCGTTTGAAAAAGAAAAATCCATTAAGTACATTTGATTAAGGGGACTAATTCGTTAGGAAAATTCCCAAAACATTGTCACAAACTTAAGTAATCTGAATTTATGCTTCTTAATAACAAAATGTATGGACGTTTGACGACATTTTTTTGATACTTAACATGTTCGCAAGTGATTATATTCTCTGGGTCACTACTACATAACCAGTGTTTATGGACTGGGCTGTCTGTTGTTACTAATTCTTAATATACTTCCTTGATTTTTTGGCCCCTGGCCCCAAACACCCGGGCGCCTCCCAGCTGGCTCTGTCTCAGCCACCCTTCCGCTTGGAAGACTCATTCCCTTTGAACACAATGGGACGCAAGTTTGAACTCCACACGAGAAAAGAGAGATGGGCAAGCCTCCTAGCATCTACTATCCTGTTACCCAGCAGTTAGTGGATACCGTGGAGGTAGTGGGTGCTCGTGGCTTGGTTGATAGCGTCCTCAGGTCACACGCACTAGAGGTCCGGGGATCCATCCCGGAATGGATGAAACTTTTGACATGTTTCCTTACACCTGCTGCCCCTTTTCACCTCAGTAAGTACCTGGGTGTGAAACGACTGTTGTGGATCGAATCCTGGGGGCAAGATTAACGAAAGATGCCAGAAATGTTCTACATAACCAGGGTTTTTTCTTTGTAATGTGCTTGGGTCAGCTAGGTCTGTAATAATTGTACACGTACTTGTAGAAATAAAGTTACTCAGCTGTTTTGTGTCGCATCCTGGGAAAGGACAAACAGGACCCCAGTGAAAATAAGATACATTGATTAGCTTTATTGAGTTATCTTAGGTTAACACTTCGGGATTAGTAATCAGGATAGGTTAATTTGGGGTACAATGTTCAACTCCATTGAGTTATCCTAGCTTAATTTATATACGTTACTTTGAAAGACAACTGTGAAATTATAAACTCGTGTACCGAACTGAATTAAAAATTAAAAAAAATATCCTTCACGAAAGAAATATTAAGTTACATTCATATGAGAAACCATTTTCTCTAACGTTATTCTCAAAGAAAACAGATTTTTCTTTTCAAGGGTAAACATTACTACAAGTTATTTTAAAAGAAAACGGTTCTTTCTATTTCAGCGTAAACATTAGAATTGAAGAATTATGCAGGAAATATACATACGAGGGCACATGTATGTTGTAGGCAGACCATACATGTTATAATATGTAGATTTAACTCAGGATAACCCAGCAGTGGGCGCCATAATTTATTATGAGGGGGCTGTGTCACCCTGCTGATTTTTCGCCCAAATATCATGGTTCCCCCACTATTATCTAAGGATCCCAAAGAACTGAAGGTTAAACTTTACTAATTTATTACCGATATACGCATATTGTCTACGAAAATGTCTGTGTGGGTTATACAAATGACTCCAGAGACAACAACGGGGGCCAGAGATTGGGTGAGAGACTTGGCAGATACTGGGGCTTGGACAGATAGTAGGCAAGTTACTGGGGCTTGGATAGATAGTAGGCTAGTTACTGGGGCTTGGATAGATAGTAGGCTAGTTACTGGGGCTTGGATAGATAGTAGGCTAGTTACTGGGCCAGAGATCGGGCTAAAGACCAAACCAGAGAACGTGTCAGATACCTGGAAAGATAATGAGCCAGGCACTGGGCCAGACACCGGACCTGATATTGGGCCAGATACCGAGCCAGATACTACGGCAAAGGCAGGGCACAGAGCCCGGAACAGACACTTGATCCAGGGTACGTTAGTACTCACAGCCGCAAGGAAAATGATAGTCTGAATAAAGAGAACACTTCAAGCAAGAGATGACAAACCACTGATGCTAAGTTGGCCCGTGGCCTGGTAGGCAACACTTGTTGAGTGCCCGTGATTCGATCCCCCGCAAGGGTGGAAACATTGGGCGTGTTTCCTTACACCTGTTCGTTTAGCAAGCAAGTAGGTATCTGGGTGTTAGTCAACTGGTGTGGGTAGCATCCTGAGGGGACAAGATTGAGGACCTCAGTGGAAATAAGACAGTCCTCGATGACGCACTGCCTTTCTTGGGTTATCCTGGGTGGCTAACCCTCCGGATTAAAAACCGAATAAAATTGTATCTGTTTTCTTTACGTATCTAGGGTTCTGAACGCTGTTCCTCACTTGTTTCTATATACTAACCTCACTAGAGACAGGCGACAGTGTCGACTACGGGGAACAGTTACTAACGCTAGTCATACAAAGATTGTGCGAGAACGTGGAGGTCTTCAAACTACATTCCCTGGCAAAAGGCAAGACAGAGGGGGAGTGTTTTGTTTCTCAGAAGTATAGGAATTTCTCCTGACTCGAGTCGTGACCACATGCTGACCCCCACTCAGTGGAGCTTCCCCTCGCATGATCTAGGTCAGGTTTTTCTTTCCCGTATAACACAAAATCCCAACAGTGTCCTAAAATGAAGGTCACAATTCATACATGTAATATAATTGAGAGAATGGTTCCAGTTCGTCGCACCGAAACACTTCCTTACAAAAAAGAAAAGGAACAAAGTATATAGTATAAAATTACTTGCGGAACCATAACGCGGTTATGGTTTCGTGAGATTTAGGACTCGCCTAGCATGGGTTCGATCCCCCACCCGTTCTGTGATTTATATAGTACAAAAAGTGTCCCCGGTAACAGTTAAGGGTATAATATTAACATTAAAGAAATTAAACTTGGGTAATTCAAGAATTTTCAGAAGCTTTTGCTTATTTATAAGGAAAATTAAAATATATTCCAATCTTTAAGATAAATCTTAGCAAGTTCCATAAATTCCATAATCACTTGGGTTCTCGTGTTTAAGTCGAACTACAGGAGGTTGCACTTACGACAAGGTTGGTTAATTAGGCTGTCAACCAGGAAGCCTACTCAGAGGTTTCATGAACAGTAATACAGTAATATAACACTAACGTTCATAAACACACATCAAAATATAATTAACACCAGAAATTTACTTTTAACTAGTTTAAGGAAAAGTCCACGAAATGTCATTAGCTACTAGACGCTAGGAATGAAAACAACGGATTTAGACAATGGAATAATTCCCAGACTGTATACCAGAGTTGAGTTTCTGCTTGATGTCGAGTCATAGAAATATATACAGTGTGCCTAGTGTCCAATAGAGAGTTTATCAGTGTCCTCAGAGTCTTCGGCTGATGGATATCTTCAAACATTCTAATCAAAACTAATTATTGAAAATATAGCTTTAGATTTTGCATTACTTTCTTTCCATATTTTCATGAAGACATCATGGAAACATGCAAAGACATCAAAGGTAATGAAAGGTCACATCTGAACATCAACAGTGACGTCAAAAATGGATTTTCGGTAAGTGGTGGCTATGAGGTTGGGGCAAGAGGTTGGGAAGAGGGAGCAGGGTGTGGGGAGAGGCGTGGAGTCTGAGGACGCAAGATGACTACAGTGTCAAGGGTTGAAACACTCACCACTCCTCCCTGGATCGATGTCACCTCTCTCTCACCCAGGGCAAGTTGAATTCTGAATCAAAAACGGCTTTCTTAAACGCAAACAAAGTCGAGAGCTCTGCCCAGTTAACATTTTGGATTACGTAAATAAATGCATGAACATACGTACATAGACACTATCATACACATGCAACAAGAGAACACGCATACACATAAATACTGCTTTCACATCTAGGAAGTTACTCTCATCTACCAGGAATCTTGATGAGCTTCAAAGGAAAGTCATTCATCAGTGCACCTGACCTCGCCTCTAATTAAGAATCATCAGCCTCCCACCAATGGCGCACTCATCAGTCGGTATCAATCATGGATCTACTTACCACAAACCTGGCAGGGCCAGCGTGCCACTTAGCAGCTCGTGTGAGCTACACACTTTGCATTGTGCACACGCCCAGGATCAGGCCCTAAATACTAGAATGCATTATTCTCATTATAGTCAATCTTGGAGGTATCCCCAACCAGCGGGATACCTATAGTGATTGCAGAGTATTGCAGAGTTAGTGTTGTTTGTTATCTTGAGGTAACTGGAGAACGCTTCACCGGATTGACTTGAAACTTTGAGCACTAGCGTATCTTGGTAGTGTTGGCACTGTTAATGTACGGTATAGATATGTAAAGCTTATCCGTCCGAAATTCACTATACTTATTCTTTGACCCCAAGTGATTCTCTCAATAGTCTAAACACTAAACTAACCGCTAAGAGTTATTACACTTATGTCTAGTTTTGTATACTGCATTTTAAACCTTTACCCTTATACATCATGTATTATATATATTTAAAGTATTTAGTTCAGTCTATCAAAGGTATAATATAAGCAATTGTGCCAAATTTTATAGATTAAATTTTTGTGTTTTGGCAAGTTGATTTCAAGTCAAGATCTCAAACGCTTGAATATACTGTACATTGTATACACAAAGCTATGCACGTCTCACTACCGCATCCATCAATGAGACATCAAACAGAAACAATTCTTCAAAATCTCGCCTTGGTGGCTCTGCTAAAAAAAAAAAAAACCACTCAAAAGAATCACATATTTTCAAATAATTCATAAACGGAAACCTACAGTTACGCTTCGACTGTAAAGGAGACTGCCGCTCCTTAACACAAAAATGAAGAAAACTTACTAAAGAAAATGAAGGAAGTGGCATCAATGAAGAACACAACGTACCCAGCAGTGGCCCAACACAAGCAGACACAGTATTGACACCAGAGCCGACATTTTCTTTCATTAGTCAAGCCTAGCTAGCATTATACACGTTTATCAAATCAAGTACCATAACCAGATAACCTTCAAGTTGCTGTCAGAGAATATTTTAGAGATTTAAATTAAATGCCGTATCCTTGAGACGAATTTTCGACGGCAGATCTCAAAACCACCAATACTACTTCAGAAACAACTCTGGAAAAGCTGTGAAACACTGAAAAAAAGCACTCGAGCAGCAGAAAATAAAAACGAAGATCACTTAAGACATACGAAGCCGAAAGAAAAAAAACAGAATTACCAGTAGTGTATGGAACACAAGAAATATCTAACAACAAAATATCAACCAAAAATATGTGAATGAAAAAGAGCTCAAAAATAAATAAGAAAAACAATCATAAAACACACACTCTAGGTTGCTACTTCCATTGTGATCAGTGGAAATTCAAATTATATTCATAAGAAGTCTTAGAAACATGTGTTCACACAACTAGAATCATAAGCAACTAAGCTTACATGGTGGGTATTCCGGGGGTCAACGACCCCGCGGCCCAGTCCATGACCAGGCCTCACTATCTTAACTTTCCGCATTATTTCTTGCACGTTTGAAGCTTAAGCAGCAGATTTTTTTTTTTTTTTTAGAAGTTATTAGAGTCATTCCAGAAAAGCTTAGTACCAAACTTGCACACAAAAATCACTCCCTACGAAAGCAAAAGACTCGGCAGGCGATGTAACATTCCCCCAATGAAGAGCAGGGGTGCCACTAGCACGTTGAGGGACAACACAATAAGTGTGAGGGGCCCAAGATTGTTCAACTGCCTCCCAGCATACATCAGGGGGATTACCAACAAGCCCCTGGCTGTCTTCAAGCAGGCACTGGACAGGCACCTCAAGTCGGTACCTGATCAGCCGGGCTGTGGTTCGTACGTTGGACTGCGTGCGGCCAGCAGTAACAGCCTGGTTGATCAGGCTCTGGTCCAACAAGAGGCCTGGTCACGGACCGGGCCGCGGGGGCGTTGACCCCTGGAATTCTCTCCAGGTAGACTCCAGGTAGAATGGATTCTATAACTTTGGTTAAAGGACACCTGCTAGTAAAGGCATATTATTAGTCTAACATGATGACCAAAACAAATAGTTTTAGCTAGAATCAAAGAATGAACCAGTGTTTCGCAGGCGGAAAGCCCACTGGTTAGGTTAGATAAGGTTCGTCAGGAAACAGGACAAGTGTCTCCTGACGTAGGTCTTAGTCAGATGATCCACCTTTGGAGCTTTTGGTCATCTTAACGAGGCCTTCCGCTGGCTTACCGATCCACCCCTTTAAAAATTATGGTCATAGTTATAACCATTTGTAGCAGCCCACTGGTCTCTAGTCTCTGCTTCTAACTTTCAACACTTAACCTTACCCACCAACTTCTAATCTCCTACTTTACTAGCTAAAAGTATGGTTTGTCTATGTAATTTGCTTTACATTTTAGTTTAGTCATTTTGAATATGTTTAATACAACCTTAAACGCTTCAAGAAATTTATAAAATTTATATATATATTCAAGCTTTTCTCCATGAATGTCAAAGCTGCGAGAGAGAGCGAGAGCGAGAGCGAGAGCGAGAGCGAGAGCGAGAGCGAGAGCGAGAGAGAGAGAGAGAGAGAGAGAGAGAGAGAGAGAGAGAGAGAGAGAGATTCTGTGGCCTTGGGGAATAAGAGTCAAAAGTTCCATTAAGAGCAGCGTAATGGTTTGTGCTCCATCACTGTAAGACTAACACCCATTAAATGTCTGTAGCGAAATATTGAATATGTATATAATTATTACAATTATATTGCTGGGTAAATCAGAGACCTGTAGAGGACATTCACTAGATGTTTAATGGAAGGTAATCAGCTTTGTTTCAAGGGAAGATATCTTCATAATGATTAGTTGTCTTGACCGAAAATATTGTGTTTAGTAGGTTCACTTGTAGCTCCTGTCTCTACAACCCCAGGACCTACACGTGTTGATCTACAACATCGGGCCTTACACGTGTTGATCTACAATCCCGGGCCCAACACGTGTTGGTCTACAATCCCGTAACCTACACGTGTTGGTCTAAAACCCCGGGCCCTACACGTGTTGGTCTAAAACCCCGGGCCCTACACGTGTTGGTCTAAAACCCCGGGCCCTACACGTGTTGGTCTAAAACCCCGGGCCCTACACGTGTTGGTCTACAACCCCCGGGCCCTACACGTGTTGGTCTACAACCCCGGGCCCTACACGTGTTGGTCTACATCCCCGGGCCCTACACGTGTTGGTCTACATCCCCGGTCCCTACACGTGTTGGTCTACAACCCCGGACCCTACACGTGTTGGTCTACAACCCCGGGCTCTACACGTGTTGGTCTACAACCCCGGACCCTACACGTGTTGGTCTACAACCCCGGGCCCTACACGTGTTGGTCTACAACCCCGGGCCCTACACGTGTTGGTCTACAACCCCGGGCCCTACACGTGTTGGTCTACAACCCTGGGCCCTACACGTGTTGGTCTACAATTCCAGGACCTACACGTGATCTACAATCCCAGGACCTACACGTGATCTACAATCCCAGGACCTACACGTGATCTACAATCCCAGGATCTACACGTGATCTACAACACCAGGACCTACACATGTTGATCTACAACCCCAGGACCTACACGTGTTGATCAACCCCAGAACATATAATTGATCTACAACCCCGTGCCCTACACGTGTTGGTCTACAACAGGACCTACACGTAATCTACAACCTCAGGACCAACACGTGATCTACAACCTCAGGACCAACACGTGTTCATCTACAACCCCAGGCTCCGCTATTTATGTGATCAATGAGCAGTCAGAAATGCCGCTTCAATAACTCTGCCTTTCTACGATGGCTGCCCAACATCTAGGTCTCTTGAAGGTGTTGATTTACAGCTCCTGCGTCTCTAAGATATCTTCACAAAGCTTGTCCAATTGCTCTCAAGTTTTAGCAGACTCCTGGGTGTGTTGAGATACAACTCCTGGGCTTATTAAGGGTGTTAAGCCATAGTTCTTGGGGCTCTGACGAGTTCTGAACTATAGATGAAGGAAGGCTGGGGTTATTAAGGACGTCGAACTATATTTCGATAACCAAAATAAGTCAAGATTCTTATAACAAATTCCCAGTAAATTCCTGACCGAATTTACAGTTCATCTAACAAATTATTTGCACACTACCTGAAAAATAATGTTTATAAACTTTGGTTATCTGCTTCCGGCACTTATCTCTGCAAAGTTATCAAGAATTTCGTCGTAGACAACTTGAGCTCTGAGGACACCTCATTAACATGCAGCCAGACTCTCCAAACTTTGCTCGCTCAAAATAACTTGATTAAAGAAAAGAAGATTAATGTAAAGACTTTGTAGCAAAGTAATAAGTATTAAAAATATATAATTCAGTGTCCAGGAGAATTTTTTTCAGCAGTTGATTAAAAAAAACAAAGTTGGTGCAGTGATGTGTCAGTTTTATATTGTTTTATATTTTGCTTATCTTATCTACACGTGTATCGATCGTTATTGCAATGATAATAGTTATTATTCATTATTTTTATTGTCATTGTTAGTCATGTTTGATCCGAGGAAGGGAAGGGTAGAACAAAATCCTTGGATAACGAGCACTTCACTTGCATCACGACAACCCACTAACCCCCCATCCTTCTCCTTGAAGGGTTCAACTTAGTAAGTTTTCTAACTTCAATTGATTCTCAAAATGCGTGGAACATTTGTAAATTGTGAAAATTAAAATAAGAAGGAATACGAGGGTAACTTTGTTCGTGTGCACTAGAGAATGATAAAAGTACAGAAGACAAAGGACCCAGGAAAATAAAGAGATTAGCAGAAGAGCCAGAAACGAATATGCACAGGTAAGAAGGGAGGCTCAGCGACAATACGAAAATGATATAGCATCAAAAGTCAAGTCTGACCCGAAGCTGTTGTACAGCCACATCAGGAGGAAAACAACAGTCAAGGACCAGGTAATCAGGCTGAGGAAGGAAGGTGGGGAGTTCACAAGAAACGACCAAGAGGTATGTGAGGAGCTCAACATGAGATTTAAAGAAGTCTTTACAGAGGAGACAGGAAGGACTCCAGGAATTCAGAATAGGGAGGTATACCAACAAGTGCTGTATGAAATACAACCGAGGAGGAGGTGAAGAAGCTGCTATGTGAACTCGATGCCTCAAAAGCGGTGGGACCTGATAACATTTCTCCGTGGGTCCTTAGAGAGGGAGCAGAGATGTTAAGTGTGCCACTAACAAAAATCTTCAACACTTCCACTGAAACTGGACAACTACCTGAGGTATGGAAGATGGCAAATGTAGTCCCAATTTTTAAGAAAGGAGACAGACACGAGGCATTAAACTACAGACCTGTGTCACTGACGTGTATAGTATGCAAAGTCATGGAGAAGATCATCAGGAGAAGAGTGGTGGAGCACCTAGAAAGACACAAGCTTATAAACGACAACCATCACGGTGTCAGGGAAGGAAATCCTGTGTCACAAACCTACTGGAGTTTTATGACAAGGTAACAGAAGTAAGACACGAGAGAGAGGGGTGGATAGACTGCATTTTCTTGGACTGCAAGAAGGCGTTCGACACAGTTCCTCACAAGAGGTTAATGCAAAAGCTAGAGGATCAGGCACACGTAACAGGAAAGGCACTGCAATGGATCAGAGAATATCTGACAGGGAGGCAACAACGAGTCATGGTACGTGACGAGGTGTCAGAGTGGGTGACGAGTGGGGTTCCACAAGGGTCAGTCCTGGGACCGGTACTGTTTTTGGTATATGTGAATGACATAACGGAAGGGATAGACTCAGAAGTGTCCCTGTTTGCAGATGATGTGAAGTTAATGAGAAGAATTAAATTAGTCGAGGATCAGGCAGGACTACAAAGAGACCTGGACAGGCTACAAGCCTGGTCCAGTAACTGGCTCCTTGAATTTAACCCTGCCAAATGTAAAGTCATGAAGATCGGGGAAGGGCAAAGAAGACCGCAGACAGAGTATAGTCTAGGTGGCCAAAGACTGCAAACCTCACTGAAGGAAAAAGATCTTGGGGTGAGTATAATACCGAGCACATCTCCTGAGGCACACATCAATCAGATAACTACTGCAGCATACGGGCGGCTGGCAAACCTAAGAATAGCGTTCCAATACCTCACTAAGGAATCGTTCAAGACTCTGTACACCATATACGTCAGGCCCATACTGGAGTATGCAGCACCAGTTTGGAACCCACACCTGGTCAAGCACGTCAGGATATTAGGGAAATCGGCTTGACGACACTAGAGGACAGGAGGGTTAGGGGAGACATGATAACGACATATAAAATACTGCGAGGAATAGATAAGGTGGACAGAGACAAGATGTGCCAGAGAGGGGACACAGAAACAAGGGGTCACAGTTGGAAGTTGAAGACTCCTATGAGTCAAAGGTATGTTAGGAAGTATTTCTTCAGTCATAGAGTTGTCAGGAAGTGGAATAGCCTGGAAAGTGACGTAGTGGAGGCAGGAACCATACATAGTTTTAAGACGAGGTTTGATAAAGCTCATGGAGCAGGGAGAGAGATGACCTAGTAGCAATCAGTGAAGAGGCAGTGCCAGGAGCTATTACTCGACCCCTGCAACCACAAATAGGTGAGTACACACACACACTCACTCACTCACGACCATATGCAGCATAAGAACTCCCTTGCAACCATCCCTCACCCTGACCCCAAACTTCACCTCCCTCAACTCTCACCCCTGACCCATGGGCAAAGAACAGGATACCAGGACATTGCAAACTGGAACACAGTTATACAAGGGGTGGAACACAAATGTAGACAGAATAACGAATGAGTGACGAACGAAAAGATCTAATAACATTGGCCACCCCAGATATAACATCACTTTGAGAACAAGTTCATGCAGATAACAGATACCATATTTCCAGCAGGATATCGAGTACCGAGGAAGGACAGAGGAAACAAAGAAGTACCGGTAATCAACATGTAGAATTTGAGGAGAGAAGATAAATAAGCAGAGCGAAGTCAATAACTACATAATAAGTAAACTAAAGAGTGGAGGACTTAAATACTGATAATAATGAAGTACAACTCAGCAATAAATAGCAGGAGACAAAAAAACAGCAATAGTGAGCACCAGCGAAAGTAGCAAAGAGAGTACATGGTCAGTGCAAAGTTGCTGATCATGGGAGATTTTAAACCCAAGGAAAAATACTTGAGAGAAAGAGACAGAGGGAAAGGAAGAGAGAAAGCAAGAGAAAGAAAAATAAAGAGAAAGACAAAAATAAAACAAGAAAAAAAAGATACTGAGGGAGAGAGAGAAAAAATGAACCAGCAAGGTTAGTCCTAATATTCATTCTAAGCACATCAACATAGGTAACAAAAATAATCCACGATGTCCCTGAGCTCTAACAGCCGTAAAATTCTTAGTTTTGATTACCTGGTCAAAGTAAACAAAGACTACAGAAGAGGAGACTATGAAGGAATAAGAGAATTCTTGAATGCAGTACAGTGTGAAAGTAATCTACAAGGAAATACAATGAGAGAAAGAGAGAGAGAGAGAGAGAGGAGGAGAGAGAGGGAGGGAGAGAGAGGGAGGGAGAGAGAGGGAGGGAGAGAGAGGGAGGGAGAGGGGAGAGAAAGGGAGAGAGAGGAGGGAGAGAGGGGGGAGGAGAGAGAGGAGAGGGAGAGAGGGAGAGAGAGGGAGGGAGAGAGAGGGAGGGAGAGGGAGGGAGAGAGAGAGAGGGAGGGAGGGAGAGAGAGGAGGGAGGAGAGGGAGGGAGAGAGAGGGAGGGAGAGAGAGGGAGGGAGAGAGAGGGAGGGAGAGAGAGGGAGGGAGAGAGGGGGGGGAGGGAGGGAGGGAGAGGGAGGGAGAGAGAGGGAGGGAGAGAGGGGGGGAGGGAGGGAGGGGAGAGAGGGAGGGAGAGAGAGGGAGGGAGAGAGAGGGAGGGAGAGAGAGGGAGGGAGAGAGAGGGGGGGAGAGAGAGGGAGGGAGAGAGAGGGAGGGAGAGAGAGGGAGGAGAGAGAGGGAGGGAGAGAGAGGGAGGGAGAGAGAGGGAGGGAGAGAGAGGGAGGGAGAGAGAGGGAGGGAGAGAGAGGGAGGGAGAGAGGGGGGGGAGGGGAGAGAGAGGGAGGGAGAGAGAGGGAGGGAGAGAGAGGGAGGGAGAGAGAGGGAGGGAGAGAGAGGGAGGGAGAGAGAGGGAGGGAGAGAGGGAGGGAGAGAGAGGGAGGGAGAGAGAGGGAGGGAGAGAGGGGAGGGAGAGAGAGGGAGGAGAGAGAGGGAGGGAGAGAGAGGGAGGGAGAGAGGGAGGGAGAGAGAGGGAGGGAGAGAGAGGGAGGGAGGAGAGAGGGAGGGAGAGAGAGGGAGGGAGAGAGGGAGGGAGAGAGAGGAGGGAGGAGAGAGAGGGAGGGAGAGAGAGGGAGGGAGAGAGAGGGAGGGAGAGAGAGGGAGGGAGAGAGAGGGAGGGAGAGAGAGGGAGGGAGAGAGAGGGAGGGAGAGAGAGGGAGGGAGAGAGGGAGGGAGAGAGAGGGAGGGAGAGAGAGGGAGGGGAGAGAGAGGGAGGGAGAGAGAGGGAGGGAGAGAGAGGGAGGGAGAGAGAGGAGGGAGAGAGAGGGAGGGAGAGAGAGGGAGGGAGAGAGAGGGAGGGAGAGAGAGGGAGGGAGAGAGAGGGAGGGAGAGAGAGGAGGGAGAGAGAGGGAGGGGAGAGAGAGGGAGGGAGAGAGAGGGAGGGAGAGAGAGGGAGGGAGAGAGAGGGAGGGAGAGAGAGGGAGGGAGAGAGAGGGAGAGAGAGGGAGGGAGAGAGAGGGAGGAGAGAGAGGGAGGAGAGAGAGGAGGGAGAGAGAGGGAGGGAGAGAGGAGGGAGAGAGAGGGAGGGAGAGAGGAGGAGAGGGAGAGAGAGGGAGGAGAGAGAGGGAGGAGAGAGAGGGAGGGAGAGAGAGGGAGGGAGAGAGGGAGGGAGAGAGAGGGAGGGAGAGAGAGGGAGGGAGAGAGAGGGAGGGAGAGAGAGAGGAGGGAGAGAGAGGGAGAGGGAGAGAGAGGGAGGGAGAGAGAGGGAGGGAGAGGGGGAGAGGAGGGAGGGAGAGAGAGGGAGGGAGAGAGGGGGGAGGAGAGAGGAGGGAGGGAGAGGAAAGAGGGAGGAGGGAGAGGGAGGGAGAGAGGGAGAGAGGGAGAGAGAGAAGGAGGGAGAGAAAGGAGAGAAAAGGGAGGGAGAGAAAGGAGGGAGGGAGGAGAGGGAGGAAAGGAGGGGGACAGAGAGAGAGGGCTAGTTGAAAGGTGACTAACGACAGCGCATGGAAGATTATGAACGCTAGGAATAGTTATGAAGACTATAGAGAGAGCAGGCTCGGGGGACAAGTGCTGCTGAACTCCAGGAGAACCTCAGTAAACATAGTACGAGTATATCGCCTGAGGTGCACATCCAACGAATAACCTCTGAACCAAAAGCTTTTTTGGCAAATCTTTCAGAAATCTCGACAAATTGTCATTCACGACATTGCATACTGTATACAACGTTCCCATTTTGGAAGTCACCAGCATACCACCCACACCATCAAGCATGTCAAGAACTGGAAAAATAAGTGCAGAGGTTTTCATATGGGAAGACTAAATGACCTAAATCTAATGGAGGACAGAAGGACCTGGGGAGACATGAGAATGACGTACAAAATACTCAAGAGGACTTTATTGGGTGGACAGGGTTAGGTTTGGTTAGGTTAGGCTGGTATACGAAGACACAGCTGGAGACTATAAACACAAAAGAATTACAAGGATGTCAGGAAGTATGTCTTCAAACACTGATTGGTCTGGAGGTGGAATAACCTACACAACAAAGAAATATACAATAAGAATGAATATGTGTGACTGATCTCACGAAGTTATGAGAATAAACCTAATAACGGCCGGTTTACGAGGCAGTACCATCAGCTGAGACTCTACCTCTTCAACCATAAATAGACAACATAAGAACTACTGGATAGGAAGAGAAGCTGCGAAAGTAAGGTTGAAGGAGAAATTACATATGCAACACCTGGGTATCTATTTGGAGACGTTTCTCCAACCAGTGGCTTTTTCAGTTCAATACAAAGGTAATTTAAATGAGTTGAAAGAGGAGACAGCAGAAGACGAGGTAATTAATCCCCCAGCCTTGCAGAACTATGCACATGAGATAGTGGAAGATAAGGTAATGAGTCCCTCAGCCTGGAAGCCTGATTTCCTCCTCTTGCACTATCTTCTGTGTATAATTCTTCAAGGCTGACAGACTGATTACCACATTTTGTACTGACTCCAATTTCAGTTCCTTCATATTACCTCTGTACTGAATTGTAAAAGACGAAACGTCTTCAAATAAAGATATCTAAATGTTGCTTGTATATCTGTTATATACCAATATTATAATTATAAGGTGGGAGTAGAAAACACTTTAAAGTAACTGCAGAACTAAGACTGGAGGAACAAAATTCAGTAGAGGAATGGGATCAAGAACTAGCAACCAACAGTCATGTTCTTCCCCCTCATCCACTACCTAACCTCTTCCTTGCCCCATTGCATAACCCTTCCACCTCCACTCTCACACAACTCCCCTTCTTATCCCAACACCCTTCCTCTCCCATTAGCATTACCTATTACTGTCGGCACTAACAATCAAGATCCAGCAACTCCAAACTCCATTACCCTCTTCACCGCTGAAAAACAATATGATCTTCATTGAGGACAAATTTCAGATTAATCCGTTATGGAAAACTTGAAGAAATAACTAAAACGGAGTATACAGCAAATTCTAACCACACAATAGAGCGAAAAACTAATGTGAAGGACTTAGGAGTGATAATGTGAGAGGATCTCACTTTAAGGATCACAACAGTGTTACTATCAAAACTGCGAGGAAAATGTTAGGATGGATAATGAGAACTTTCAAAACAGGGGATGCCAAACCACTGATGATCCTCTGTAAGTCATCTTTTTTCTCTAGACTGGAAAACTGCTGTACACTAACAGCCCCATTCAAGACAGGTGAAATTTCAGATCTGAAGAATATACAGAGAACCTTCACTGCAGGTATCAGTAAAGCACTTTAATTACTGAGAACGTTTGAAGTCTCTTGATCTGTACTCCCCGGAACGCAGGCATCATAAGAAAGATGCATCATAATCTACACCTGGAAAATCATAGAGGGACTGGTTCCAAATTATCTCAGAAATAACTCCCTACAAAAACAAAAGACTAGGCAGACGGTGCATCATAGCCCCAATGAAAAGCAGAGGTGCCATGAATACACAGAGAAAAGACAGTAAGTGTCCGGGGTTCAAAACTGTTCAACAGCCTCGCATTATGCTTAAGCGGAATAACGAATAGACCCGTAGCTGTCTTCAAGAGGGAACTGGACAGATAGATATCCAAAACCAGTGCCCGATCAGCCGGGTCGTGATTTTTTACGTTGGATTGCGTGCGGCCATCAGTAACAGCCAGGTTGATCAGGCCCTGATCTACCGTGAGGCCTGGCAGGGGGAGAGGGCGTGACTCTCCGGAACAACGTCCAGGTAGACCATTTCTTCTCCCCCATTATTCTACTCACCTTACCATTACTCTTTCACCATTTATTCCCTCTATTCCAGTCTTCTTTCTTTCCTCCAGCTTCTCACCTTCCCCTCTCCCTCACTTTCAAACCTCTCAAGTCACCAAAAACCGGCACTTGGAGAGAATCCTTGTGACTGCTTTGCTTCGTCTTGAGAACCATTGTCACGTCACAACTGGGGCGAGAAAAGTAGAGATGGCCATAAGACAACACGGAAAGTGAAGGAAAAATTGACTGACTGACTCGTGATGGTGGTAGTAACAATGGTTACTTCTAACCCAATTTGTTGCTTCCCACCAGCGCTGTCACGCATTACCCCCCACGTTGTTACGCATTACCCCCACGCTGTCACTTACTACCTCCAGGCTGTCACGTACTCATTACCCTCACGTGGTCACTCATTACCCTCCACGTTGTCACTCATTACCCTCCACGTTGTCACTCATTACCCCCACGCTGTCAATCATTACCCCCACGCTGTCAATCATTACCCCCACGCTGTCACTCATTACCCCCCACGTGGTCACTCATTACCCCCCACGTGGTCCATTCCCCCACGTGGTCACTCATTACCCCCCACGTGGTCACTCATTACCCCCCACGTGGTCACAGCAGCGAATGTCACACGTAGCAAACATGGTAAAAGAAATACGCGTTTAAACTCCCGTAGAATTCCTGTCGAAGCTCAGTGGTGGGAATGTGACAATTTTTTTTAACACGTTCAGTAATTAGAATATTTCCACAACCAGATACGCATTTGAGGTTAGACGCAGATGTTTGTAAACAGACGACACCACAAACTCTTCGCCTATAAAGTTCTCTAGACACAGGTGTGGGCAACAAGTCGAGGCAGACAGGTGTGGGCAACAAGTCGAGGCAGACAGGTGTGGGCAACAAGTCGAGGCAGACAGGTGTGGGCAACAAGTCGAGGCAGACAGGTGTGGGCAACAAGTCGAGGCAGACAGGTGTGGGCAACAAGTCGAGGCAGACAGGTGTGGGCAACAAGTCGAGGCAGACAGGTGTGGGCAACAAGTCGAGGCAGACAGGTGTGGGCAACAAGTCGAGGCAGACAGGTGTGGGCAACAAGTCGAGGCAGACAGGTGTGGGCAACAAGTCGAGGCAGACAGGTGTGGGCAACAAGTCGAGGCAGACAGGTGTGGGCAACAAGTCGAGGCAGACAGGTGTGGGCAACAAGTCGAGGCAGACAGGTGTGGGCAACAAGTCGAGGCAGACAGGTGTGGGCAACAAGTCGAGGCAGACAGGTGTGGGCAACAAGTCGAGGCAGACAGGTGTGGGCAACAAGTCGAGGCAGACAGGTGTGGGCAACAAGTCGAGGCAGACAGGTGTGGGCAACAAGTCGAGGCAGACAGGTGGGCAACAAGTCGAGGCAGACAGGTGTGGCAACAAGTCGAGGCAGACAGGTGTGGCAACAAGTCGAGGTAGACAGGTGTGGCACAAGAGAGGTAGACAGGTGTGGTCCACAAGAGAGGGTAGACAGGTGTGGTCCACAAGAGAGGGGTAGACAGGTGTGGTCCACAAGAGGGGTAGACAGGTGTGGTCCACAAGAGAGGGGTAGACAGGTGTGGTCCACAAGAGAGGGGTAGACAGGTGTGGTCCACAAGAGAGAGGGTAGACAGGTGTGGTCCACAAGAGAGGGGTAGACAGGTGTGGTCCACAAGAGAGGGGTAGACAGGTGTGGTCCACAAGAGAGGGGTAGACAGGTGTGGTCCACAAGAGAGGGGTAGACAGGTGTGGTCCACAAGAGAGGGGTAGACAGGTGTGGTCCACAAGAGAGGGTAGACAGGTGTGGTCCACAAGAGAGGGGTAGACAGGTGTGGTCCACAAGAGAGGGGTAGACAGGTGTGGTCCACAAGAGAGGGGTAGACAGGTGTGGTCCACAAGAGAGGGGTAGACAGGTGTGGTCCACAAGAGAGGGGTAGACAGGTGTGGTCCACAAGAGAGGGGTAGACAGGTGTGGTCCACAAGAGAGGGGTAGACAGGTGTGGTCCACAAGAGAGGGGTAGACAGGTGTGGTCCACAAGAGAGGGGTAGACAGGTGTGGTCCACAAGAGAGGGGTAGACAGGTGTGGTCCACAAGAGAGGGTAGACAGGTGTGGTCCACAAGAGAGGGTAGACAGGTGTGGTCCACAAGAGAGGGGTAGACAGGTGTGGTCCACAAGAGGTAGACAGGTGGTCACAAGAAGGGCGGTGTTTTCCACAAGAGAGGGATAGACAGGCGTGGTTCACAAGAGAGGGGTAGACAGGTGTGGTCCACAAGAGAGGGGTAGACAGGTGTGGTCCACAAGAGAGGGGTAGACAGGTGTGGTCCACAAGAGAGGGATAGACAGGCGTGGTTCACAAGAGAGGGGTAGACAGGTGTGGTTGCATCAATGAGCCCCAGCAACATCCTCTTCCTGCAGGTTGGATCAATTCGCCCCAGCAACATCATCCTCTTGCAGGTTGCATCAATGAGCCCCAGCAATATCCTCCTTCTGCAGGTTGCATCAATGAGCCCCAGCAACATCCTCCTCCTGCAGGTTGCATCAATGAGCCCCAGCAACATCCTCCTCCTGCAGGTTGCATCAATGAGCCCCATCAACATCCTCCTCCTGCAGGTTGCATCAATGAGCCCCAGCAACATCCTCCTCCTGCAGGTTGCATCAATGAGCCCCAACAACATCCTTCTCCTGCAGGTTGCATCAGTGAGCCTCAGCAACATCCTTCTCCTGCAGTTTGCATCAGTGAGCCCCAGCAACATCCTCCTCCTGCAGTTTGCATCAGTGAGCCTCAGCAACATCCTCCTCCTGCAGGTTGCATCATGAGCCCCAGCAACATCCTTCTCCTGCAGGTTGCATCAGTGAGCCCCATTAACATCCTCCTCCTGCAGTTTGCATCAATGAGCCCCAGCAACATCCTCCTCCTGCAGGTTGCATCAGTGAGCCCCAGCAACATCATCCTCCTGCAGGTTGCATCAGTGAGCCCCAGCAACATCCTCCTCCTGCAGGGTTGTATTCTCTTACAGTTAATGATGTTGTGAAACTGAATTTGGGCGCTCCCTTCCCTAAGAGTCATATTTTAATGAGAGAGTTCCTTGTGCTGCCTCGTTGTGTTTACCTTAAAGAAGATGCTCCCTAAGATTCTCCCCAGCCTCCCCTAGCTTCCTTTTCCCCCTCCTCCCCTCCCTCACCCTCCTCCCTCACTCCTAATAAACAAACCCCTCACTATTTGTATTATAATTATTATTACTGAGAGCGCTAAGACCGTTTTTATTGGCAAGGTGTGGTGCAGGCTCGATCCTCAGTTCATTACGAGATAAACTATTCTCTGAGCCAGACTCATAAGGTACAGAGGTAGAAGTAGATGGTAGATGTGTGCTTATGTGCATGTTACAGCGTTGCTGTGAGGTGGTGGGGGGGTGGTTGGGGAGGCTCACCAACACACTCGTTTCCATTTTTTTCCTCGTGTCAACCTTTCCATCCCTCCCTGGTTGGATTCCATAACAGAGTGAGGGCTAGCGGGCAGATTCCTGACCATGTACAGGCGCACCCACGTGCACGAGTGGGCTAAAATGATTGCAAAAGTGTTTGTTTTGTTTGTAAAGTGCCATTTTGCACGCCCGAGGCCGCCATCTTGTGAGGTGGGTCGGCCTACGCACTGCACTGGGTGGCCTGGGCTATCGAACCGCCCGCCGCCCGCCCCCGCCCCCGCCCCTGCTATCCTCCAGACGCACCGTCACCCCCGCCATCATCACCCCCATCCTTCCTGACGCACCGCCATTCTCCACTACAGTTTGTACCCAGCTTGCCCAATGCCACCCTCCTCCCGGACACACCGCCACCCTTAAAAACAGTCACCCTCCCCAACCATGACAATACGCCACCCCTACCACACTGATCCTCCCCACCAGTACACTCACTCCCCATAGCTAAAAAGAAATACAATTTTATCTAGTTTAATGTAACCCAACTTACAAAAATAACTGGCACGTAGATGATAAAGTTACGACGACATTTATGGTCCAAGTTGGACCGAAACGTCGTCAGAAGTTTCAGTCTCCTGTGTGCGGGTTATTTGTGTATTGTTCCAGTCGCGGTATTGTGTCTTCTGACTTTTCGTAACCCAACTTATCTTGGGTCAGCCTAAATTTACTTGTTACCAAGTATTAGTGAGGTGTTGTTTGTATAATGTTTTAGCAGAGCTGTTGCAACAATGAATCTATAATGTGTGTGTTTATGTATGTGTCTGTGAAAGTGTGCATTTACAGTTATAAAAAATTATCTCGCTGTATGATGGTATTTTAATGAAGTTTACTTGCTCTGGGCCTCGGACTGGACGTCCTTAAGATTTAGAATTTACAGCCGAAGCAAATAGTTTATTATGGCTCAGTTGGAAGCGCACTCAGCTGGCATACTGATGGTCCATGGTTCGATCCCTGGCACGTTGGGCATGTTATCTTACACCTGCTGTCTCTGTTCACTTAGCAGTAAGTAGGTGTCTGGGTGTTAGTAAACTGTTGTAGGTGGCATCCTGGGGGTGGTAGTATACCTCATATAGGACTGGCTTTTGAAATGAGCTGAGGTAGGATAACAAATCAGTCTTTAAATTCAGGCGTATTAAAAAATTACATTTATCACAACACTAACGAGCAGGAAATCTGAAGCTGCTGAAGCTACTGAACCAATAACGAGAAAAAATACGATATTTTAATTGCCCTACTGAAGTCTCCCAGCTGAGGCTGACACATTTCAGCATTAAGTAATGAGTTGTGTGTGATGGAATATGATAGCGGCAGCAACCGGTATATTTCGCTGTTTAATTAGGGCAGGACAGCAGTGCACTGCCACCTCGCACAAACTCACCCCATACCAGAATACCCATTCCCCCTCCCACCGCTACCGCTCCTCTCCAAGGCATAATACTCGCCCCAATTCTCTTATGTTTAGCATCAAGGGACATAAACTATATCACTGTCATTCTTTGCAGACGCTACTGGATTTGCATGAGTGGCAGAACCTCCATGCTGATGAAAACCAAGTCTTCCAGTGGACTAGCAGCAATATTCTACCTCAAACACGAACCATCAACCTGACTTACCTCTAAATGCGATAAAGATTTAGGAGTCCTAGTTAGAAGTAATCTAAAGCCAAGACAACAGTGCACAAGCTAATAGAATTCTCGGGTTTATATCAAGAAGTATAAAAAATAAGAGTCCTCAGGTTATACTTATATATAAATAAATAAATAAATATATATATATATATATATATATATATATATATATATATATATATATATATATATATATATATGTATGTATGTCGTGCCCAATAGGTAAAAACTGGTCAATTAGCAAGAACTCATTTAAAATTAAGTCCTTTCTTTTAAACGTTTAAAGATATATTTTTTTTTCATTTATGTTAATGTAAAAATTAATAATATTGTAATAAAGGAACCTTAGAAAACTTGCCTAACTTTATTATAGCAAGCTCAATTTAATTTAGTTAATCCAACTAAGTATAGTATTTTAGATGAGTTTACAAAAATTTTCGTTAGGTTCAGAATGATTTTGTGCGAAATTATTGCATACACAAATTTTCGCTTGTCTTATTCGGCAAGAGCGTTGCTTTTTAAGCCAAAATCGCAAGTTTTACATATTCGGCACGATAGGTAAGGCCTCATTTACATTATGCTGCATAGTTCTGGTCACCGTATTACAGAATCGGCAAATGCTCTGAAAACAGAAGGATGTCAAAGTTGATCCCATGTATCAACAATCTTTCCTACAAGGACAGTCTAAGGACACTACATCTGGACTCTAGAAAGGCGTAGAATTATAGGAGATATGATTAAGGTGTATCAATGGAAGACAAATAAATATAGGGGACACAAATGACGTGCTAAAAATATCTAACAAAGACAAAACTCGCAGCAATGGGTTAAAGTTTGAAAAAAAATTATTTAAAAAGTATATAGGAAAGCATTGGTTTGATAATAGAGTTGTGGATGAGTGGATCAAAATCCCAAGGACCGTCATCGAAGCTAAACCCTTGTATAGCTTTGAAAATAGCTTAGACAATTACATGAGTGAGTGAGTTGGTGAGAGTTAGACCTGCCTAGAATGGGTCAGTAGACCTGCTGCAGTTATCATAATTACCAAGAAAATAACACCTTTCAAAGTTAAATTCTTGCATTGCATAATCCATATCCATAATTTGTTCAGTGTTATCATTCGTATGAGCAAATTATGACGAAGGGGAAAAATATCCCCATCACTTGTGCGTAAAGAATGTTGGGTATTTAAGCAAGAATGAACGTTCTTTCCCTACCATTGGATACAAAACCACTCACTGCTAGAGAAGAGAGAGGCATTATAATTGTTAGAGTGCACTGTATACATACTTGTTTATGAAAATTAAATTTCCATTCATCAAATTTTACTACTGACCAACTTAAGGTTTAAGGTTGCTAGTACTTCTCGAAGCTAGGACCAAGTGGCCAAGCTTGTTTTGATCTTTACACTGCCTCTGGGAGTCGCCATATTACAATCAGCTGATTGAGGTTACTCTGTAAACACAGCTTTAACACACCAATATAATGTTTACTCCTGGCAAACAACTAGAAAGTTCCCCTTTACATTTTGTTTCGGTTACCCTTGGGGAGTCTGGAATGCCGTTTGCAACTCTGTTCTAAAGTCGAGAATCTAAGTCATTTATTATCCAAGTTTAATAATTCTTCGTGGCAGTCACTTGCACATAAACCACATAAGAGAAAGTAATGACGTTTTGCTCCGACTTGAACCATCAATATGAGTTTTGATCAATTAGACATATATGCAACACTTGGGTATCTTTATTGAGGAAACGTTTCACCACACACTGGCTTCATCAGTCCTATACAAAGAAGGCTGATGAAGATCAGATGTAGTTTGAGGTTAACAGTCCCTCAGCCTGGAGACTGAGGGACTGCTACCCTTGTTACCAGTTGTTACCCTTTTGATATTAAAGATTCTGAAAAACGAATGAAGTATAGTGGAAATTTTTACCCTGGCCCAAGTTGACCATAGTGGACCCATGTGTGACCTCGGGTCTGAGAAGACCTCCAGCTTGGATATACATTGTTTTTCTTTGCAAGTTTAATATTATTCGGGGGGTGTTGATAAGATTTGAGATATGTGAACATCATTGATTTCTGGTTTCTTGGGCCTTATCATATCTGCTCTCGAAACTGTGTATTGAGTTCCACCACAGCCACTTGCAAGTCATAATGCCACTTTTCAACTACCTTGAGACTAAAGACACTTCCTTACAGCTCCATATTCTCCTGATTCCGTCTGTCTTTATTTGTCTGCGTGTGAGCGTGTGCGTGCGTGCGTGCGTGAGAGACTACAGAGCTGTGTTCTTGGTGTCCCGTCTTCAGTTTTTAGTTCATCTTATAGTTGTAATTTTTTAATGGTTGTACCACTTACTATTAATTATTCCACATATCAACCTCTTTGCAAAGAAATTTTTTTAGTATCCTTTCAGCTCCACTTTTTCTTTGATTTACAACTGGCACTAAGAAACAGTCTTATCTTTTGTTTCCCTTATATGTGGTTATCACATCTCTCCTTTTACTGTTATCAGCCAACTTGGGTATTTTTGGAGTTTCCAGCCTTTTATAACTTATTTATTTTAACTCCTCTGATGGCCACTGTGTAGCTTTTCTTTGGTCCTTAGTTTTTATATCTTCCCGAAGGGGGACCTGTAAGAGGTTGAGTGAAATTTTGTTCTTTTTCTTCCTCCAAATTTGATTTTATTTCGCTCATAACTCGAGAACGCCTCATTCGATTGGCTTCATTTTTGGAAAAATCTACACATAAGCAGCATAATGTGATACTTTATTGACAAAGTTTCGCCAACACAGTGGGCTTTATCAAGTCACAAACAGATCTGTCTGACTTATACTGCTTGTGTGTTTATTTTTCCATTGTGTCGGTATTTTATACCATTTACTTCCATGGCTTCATTTCTTTTAGACTTGTGTACAATAACGAGCACCAAATTGGCGTGTCCAGGTGCCCTATGACCAAAGTTCCTGAACACATTCACAACATCCTGAAATGGCTCAGATAACTTCCAAAATCCTCAGTGGAGTAACTTCAAACGTTCAGAAAAAAAAATCCAAAAAATACTACGACAGCAGAGTGTGAAATCAAAATGTGTAGATGCAAATTTGACGATTGTGTGTGTAAAGTAGCGAGATTCTTATTCCAGTTAAATCACGATGAATAATTTCCAATTTACTTCTGAACGATTTCAAAAAGTAATGGCTGATGGATCTTAGGGCCAGGATAATACCTATTAAGTTTCGTTTGCATGCAGGAAAATTTATAGCAAAATAGCAAACAAAAGTGGAATCTGTGTCATAACTAGAGAATGACTCGTCTTATGGCTTCACAATTTTCACCATTGGTGTGGCTTCCTGAACGCAAGGTTCACGCTGCTATTAGCTGGCATATGTCCCAATTTGCCAATTTTATTGAATAGTGATATTCAGTTTTTATTTGCTAACTGAAGAAGGCTTCTTTTGATTGGTCTCAAAATATTATTAATAATACGTTCTACGAGGAGGAAGATAACTTGTAACTTTAATCCGAGTAAGTCCAATGTTGAAATTTTACTGAAATAGTAAAAAAAAAAAACAATTGAAATCGCTGGAATCAGGTCAGTTACTCGAGAATATCTGCACCGATCAACTTCAAACTTTTACCATTGATACTTTTTTATTAAAACAGCTCTTTAAATTTCACTTTGCCAATTTAGGAGAGAAAAAAATAAATGTTATAACTCTAAAGAATACCTCTATTAATTTTTGGCCGTGTGAGTAGGACAATTTTCCTTTTTGCCGATTTTATCAAATTAGAATTTTAAAAAATAAAAAATATTTTCCGTACAAGATTGTAAAGTCTTTTAAATAGAACGTAAATGAGAAAGATATTTGAAAAAAAAAAATCAGAGTTTTATGATGTTTTCAAGTTTAAGGAGGAGAGACTTTCCTATGTTTCCGAACATTTTTCAGCATCATTTTCGCTTGATTTCTTACAAATTTGTGCTTATTATTCTTAAATGCCTTGTTTTGTCTGCTTCAAATATTAAAAGCTTGTGTAATGTATCTTGGGCAGGATTCACCAGACTATTCACATGCGTGGGCGCACAATGCTATATAGATTTCCGTGTGGTAGCTGGAGACGGGCTTCTCTTATCGGCTCTAACACTACTCCAGTCGCATGCACTGGGGGACGAGGGACCGAAATATATCTAAATATAAGCATGGGCACTACACAACTGCTGCAGGCATCAATTTTAGCCTAATACAAGTCAAACATCTCTCTGGGAGCTTCTCCAGCCATATATTTTATTACATTTACCCCCTCATAGAATACTATTTTACCCCCTCAAAGAATACTATTTTAGGATCTTACATTTTTTTTCTTCTATAGACGAGGGTCGTCCTCTAAGCACAAGTGTGGGGGATCCATTGTCTCGAAGTAGGGAGGAGATGTTTTTTCTATTTATGAATCAGTCATTCCTGCATCTGCTTATCTTTTGCCATCTTTTAAATTATGTTTAACATCATCTTTTATTTTAAGTGGATCATCACCAGAACTTTTCAAATGTATTTAGATGGGTCATGAAAAAAAAATTTGTACTGAAAAAAAAAATAGGTCCAAAACCGATATATTTTGTCACTTCGACAACAGAAAGGTCCAAACACCGAGAGAGGTTGGGGGTCTCGACAACACCGAGAGAGGGGGGTCTCGACAACACCGAGAGAGGGGGGTCTCGACAACACCGAGAGAGGGGGTCTCGACAACACCGAGAGAGGGGGTCTCGACAACACCGAGAGAGGGGGTCTCGACAACACCGAGAGAGGGGGTCTCGACAACACCGAGAGAGGGGGTCTCGACAACACCGAGAGAGGGGGTCTCGACAACACCGAGAGAGGGGGGTCTCGACAACACCGAGAGAGGGGGTCTCGACAACACCGAGAGAGGGGGTCTCGACAACACCGAGAGAGGGGGTCTCGACAACACCGAGAGAGGGGGTCTCGACAACACCGAGAGAGGGGGTCTCGACAACACCGAGAGAGGGGGTCTCGACAACACCGAGAGAGGGGGTCTCGACAACACCGAGAGAGGGGGTCTCGACAACACCGAGAGAGGGGGTCTCGACAACACCGAGAGGGGGGTCTCGACAACACCGAGAGGGGGGTCTCGACAACACCGAGAGGGGGTCTCGACAACACCGAGAGGGGGTCTCGACAACACCGAGAGAGGGGTCTCGACAACACCGAGAGAGGGGTCTCGACAACACCGAGAGAGGGGGTCTCGACAACACCGAGAGAGGGGGTCTCGACAACACCGGAGAGGGGGTCTCGACAACACCGAGAGAGGGGGTCTCGACAACACCGAGAGAGGGGGTCTCGACAACACCGAGAGAGGGGGTCTCGACAACACCGAGAGGGGGTCTCGACAACACCGAGAGAGGGGGTCTCGACAACACCGAGAGAGGGGGTCTCGACAACACCGAGAGAGGGGTCTCGACAACACCGAGAGAGGGGGTCTCGACAACACCGAGAGAGGGGTCTCGACAACACCGAGAGAGGGGGTCTCGACAACACCGAGAGAGGGGGTCTCGACAACACCGAGAGAGGGGGTCTCGACAACACCGAGAGAGGGGGTCTCGACAACACCGAGAGAGGGGGTCTCGACAACACCGAGAGAGGGGGTCTCGACAACACCGAGAGAGGGGGTCTCGACAACACCGAGAGAGGGGGTCTCGACAACACCGAGAGGGGGTCTCGACAACACCGAGAGGGGGTCTCGACAACACCGAGAGGGGGTCTCGACAACACCGAGAGAGGGGGTCTCGACAACACCGAGAGAGGGGGTCTCGACAACACCGAGAGAGGGGGGTCTCGACAACACCGAGAGAGGGGGGTCTCGACAACACCGAGAGAGGGGGGTCTCGACAACACCGAGAGAGGGGGGTCTCGACAACACCGAGAGAGGGGGGTCTCGACAACACCGAGTGGGAGTCTCGTCAGCGCCAAGGGGGGTCTCGGTAAGGCCGAGAACTGCAAAAAAAAAAAAATTAGGCCAAGCTACCTACCTACCCACCCGGAGTCTACCTGAAGGTCGTTCTGGGGCTCAACGCCCCCCGCGGCCCAGTCCATAACCAGACCTTCCCGTGGATCAGGGCCTGATATACCAGGCTGTTATTGCTGGCCGCACGCAAGGAGTATTCAAATCGCTTGTGCTCTCTTGTCTGGAGTAATGTTCAGTGTTGACGGCCCCGTTCAAGCGGGAAAATACGAGAGCTGGAACAGATGCAGACGTCATCTACTGCTCATATAGTCCAATAAAGCATTTAATTTTTTGAGATCTCAGAGTCCTAAATATGTACTCGCTGGTGCGGAGAGAGAAATACATGATGTATACGTGAAAAGTACTTTAAGGCCTAGTCTCAAACCTGTATGCACACTGCCACAACATACTGGAGTGAGAGAGATTGGAGAAAATGTAAAATAAATCCCTTGAAAAGAAGGGTCACGTGGGTACAATAAAAGCCCATTGTATCAACATACACCATCCAAGACTTTTAACATCTTACCAGAAGATGTTAGAAACAGTGTTGTTTCCAGACACCAGATTGTTGCCAGCAGCAACAGCCTAGTTGACCAGGCAAGCACCAGACAAGTCTTGCCCAGTGCTTGGCTGCAAAACCTTCGAAGCTCAACAAAGTTATATGAAAGGTATTATTATCATAACTAAGCGCTAAACCCACAAGGGTCATACAGCATATCAAAGGTATAAAGTAACACTCGTGTCACAGACTCCTGAATACGCTGTAACGAATATAAGAGGTTTATTTTTTTGGTCTGAAAATATTTATAAAAGAACAGACATAATTGTATCAACAATTTGTTTTATTATATGACTTCCAACTTTTTCTAACAATAACAACTGATCCACAATAAGCTACTTAGAGTCATAGATTTCAGTGACTATTTACAGAAGGTAACATTTAACTAGTTTCCATTGATGTTATTTGTTCTATTTATAAAACACTAGAACATTTTTGTTATTCAGCGCTTTGAACATTTATCGCTTCCAGTAATTAACTTGCTACGGTGCTGACCAATTCACACTCGTATTAAATCCATCATAATCACAAAGCAAGTCAGCTATTCAATGTATTTTTCACAGTGAATAATCCATATACATAATTCGTTAAGTGTCATCGGTCGTCAGTGTCACCATTTTTCGAAGAAAGGGTAAATAGCCCCACCATTTATGCCGATACACGTTGGGTTATTGGTCAGGCAAGAATCGAGTGGGGAGAGTGGCACCCCTCCCAGAGAAGAGGTTTCCTACCCCTAGCCACAAACCACTGAAACCTCACCACTGCGTTAAAGGGAGAGGGGGAGGATGGCGATAGAGTTTCTATTAATGTATTATATAATAATAATAATAAAATAAAATATCTATTATTATTATGATTATAATTGTCATGTAGCGCCCTGGGAAATGGGAGGAACTCGCGTTTCTTCCCCTTAAGGGTAGCTACAATTTCTTGAATTAAGAGCCCTTAATCAGTATCAAGGACGTCCCTCCCTCCTCTTTCCTGGGGATGAGGTAGACACCTGTACACTGGGCGAAACAATTTAATGAAGTCAGGAGAAAATTCTGGCAGTGACAGGAAGAGCAACTCAGTGGTGAGGTTCAGTTGTTTATTTTTTTTCTTTCTGACACTTTCAATTATTTTGAAGTTTGGAATAAACAGTAGAAACGATAAGAATTACTTTCTACGACAGACAGCAGTCGCAGCCAATTACTATGGCAGCACCGTGCTGGTATCCAGCACCAGCGTCGTGCTAGCTCCCCGCATCATGCTAGCCCCCAAGCCCCGTGCTAGCCCTCCCCACCGTGCTAGCACCCCTGGACAGTGCTAGCACCCCTGGACAGTGCTAGCACCCCTGGACAGTGCTAGCACCCAGCACCGTGCTACACCCACGTGCAGCAAACAGCAGCAGCAGCAACACCACCAGGAAGAAAAACTGGAACTGCAACAGCAGAATGTTTGTGAAGCGCTAAACCCGTATGAGTCATTCAGTTAAGGGACCTGAGCCGGCTCGATCCTCCGTCCGCTGAGCGCGAGACAGGTAAGCTACTTTCTGTAGGGGAAACTATTGGATGATGTTAAGTGGGTGGTGTCTGGCCTTTCATGCTGAGAGCAGCAGCGTGCCCCCCATGAGATGACCATGAACGAGTCTACTGTCACCACCAGTACTCCTCTGCTTTTCACAACCGACAAAAATGAAGCTAGAATGGTCAGAATATCATCTGCTATTTGACCAACAGACTGCTAGTGGTCACTAGTTCAGACCAGACAACGAATGTTGCCTGTGATTGTTAGCGTCGAGTCTGAGAACAACAACCGCATGAGGAATACTGGATGACTCTGAAGTGTGCAATGAGGATGATGAATCGACAACTTGACTGTCCTGAGCACCCAGCAAATGATGACGTGAGGTTTAATTTAAAAGCATTACGGCCAACGTTTTATGTGAAGGGCCAGGGAATGTGAACACTCAAAACACTGGTATCACCTGCAACTCTGAGTCGGAAATGGATATGGTAGCGAGGGTCATGACGACAGGGGAAAAAATAATATTTTGCAACGAAAATACTAGTTCATTGCGGTAGTCTCTGTTTAAATGTAAAAAAGCAGTATCTTCCGTTCAAGGATTCTGAAGCATTGGTGTAGACAACAACAGCCTCGAAGTGATATTGTTAAGCCTTCCGCTCACCCTCGATCATTAGAGAAGCAAGTCTTCGGAGAAGAAAGGGAGAGAAGGGGAGGGGGGTCAAACTTGAACCATAGGGACTTCCTATGGTGGCAGAGAGAAACAAAAGAGACAGGAAGTACGGAAAGAAGAGACAGACAAAGAGCCTTGACAAGAGGTTTTGAAGGCTTAGCAATGAAGAAGGGTGTAAGAGGGGTGACGATGAAAACGCATATGTGAACTGAGAGAATCCTATAGGTCGTAGGATAATGGAAACAGCAGGCACTGCATCACGGTGATCCTATGAGGATGGGACATGCTACACATACAGGATTTCGGCAAGGAATAACCATAAGAGACCCTAGAGAAATTTAATCATTGATAAATAGTAACTAGCCTAGAAAGAGAAGCTTAGTCTAGTTAAGGTTATGGCCGATCGAACAAAGTGCCTTCATCGACACTAGAAAAAGACAGTTATGAACAAATCAAAATTATTAAAGCGTGCAGAGCGATGTGGCTTTTCTGTGACAATTGGCAACACCACAGGTCGGATCATTCTTACACTCTGGCAAGCTATAACAGTATAACCATAGGAGAATAGCGGGAAATATAAAGCAAAGCGCAATGCTAAGTTGTAGAATTCAGTATGAATACAGAAAACTTGAAGCCCCATGACATGCTCCTACCGACTAATAACGCTCTGAAACGAGACAGTCAAGGGTCCGCGCCAGTATTGGCAAACTCTTCGACAAATCCCAGGAAGGAGAACTGAGAGATGATGATCCTTGCTTACGTACAGGAACACAGTGGAATACACATACCTATGCTATTCTTTCCTGAACGAATTCAGGGAAAAGACGTATATTAAAAAAAAAAAAATTAGAAAGGTCTAAAGAAAAAAAAGGGGAAGGAGACAAATCAGGCCAAAGTAAATGGGGTTTGGAAGGGTTAGCGGGAGAGCAACCCTGCGAAAACCTAGCTGATAGATGGACGGTCCAGTATGGATCTCCATGCAATATATTCTATAAAATTCATACGCTCCAGCAATTTACTGACAGAGATCTGATAGGCTGCGTTGCCTCCAAAAGCATCTGGTAATTTTACGAAGTTAGGCTACTGCAGTCTTACTCTGGCAGCGCAAAATGCTGTAGATCAACACTTTAAACGTTTATACAAGCTTGGGCAGAATAAAGGGTGTGTTAATGGGTTCACTAGCCGAAAAAGAATCCAAAGAAATTGATTCCCAAACTGTCTTTAAATGAAGAAAGCCGGGAATACATGGAGCTGTTGGGAAACCCTAGCAATGTAGCAGATGCTACAACAGAGTTGACCAACTCCACAACAGTAGTGTCACCTATAAAGGTAGTGTCCTGGATCAGACAGACACGCCAGCAAGCACGAACTTTTCTTGCTTGCCAGGAAGCGTGTCCAATACACAAAAAGAAATTGCCGATAATGAACGTAGCAGAGGAGGTAAATTAGACACATATGCAACACTTGGGTATCTTTATTGAGGAAATGTTTCGCCACACAGTGGCTTCATCAGTCCATACAAAGGAGAATCGTGAAGAACAGGAGGAGTTTGAGGTGGTCAGTCCCTCAATCTTGAGTCGATGTTGTCAGTCCATCAATCTTGAATGAACGTAGCAGAGGAAATGAAGAGAAATTATCACCATTGTATATTGGCTGGAACAATATACAACTAACCCAATATTCCGTCAGATGAGACTTTAGATCAAATCATGGCAGGCGAGTCTCGCCCGGTCTACCTACCTACCTCTCGTAGGTTTGTTTCCAATCGTATTATTACGATTTCGTGAGTTTCGAGAAACTTTAGATGTTTCTGTCAGTCGTAGACCATTATCAACATTAATGGCTGCATGATCCCTATAGGTATAGCGCTTCCCCGTGAATCACAATAATAATAATAATAATAATAAGCCAGATAAAGTCAGAGGTCAATGTACACATGTGTCAGAGATCGAGGGTCAGATATTAACATTCGAAATGAGCAATAATGATGATATAAGACAGGACTAAGAATTCACCGTGTCACCATGAAGCCCGACCTAAAGAAATTAAAATCAGGTGGCGGCGGCAGCAGCGGTACCACCACCACGGGTAGTGCGGGCGAGGAGAAAAACGTCTGCAAGTCGTCCAGCGAAACGAAGAGTGAGACCGAGATGAGTATACTGACTGAAATGTGGTTTGGAGCAATTTGAAAATTCCTTCTCCTGTTAGCACTAGAAACACACAAGAACACATTCATTGAACGATACGTCAGTCCATGAACTGCAGCAGTGCAATACCCGAGACATGAAGGCCACTGACGTGAAGTTCAGCTTTCTGAAGGAAAATGCGTATATACAGGAGAAACAGATCAGAGCTCTTCCGATTTTCCCTTTAATCTCCAATAATCTACTGTAAAATTAACAAACTAATGGGATTAAAAAGCGATGAGCGAAAGAATCGGCTACGAAGGAAAATGATCAGAGAAGATACGGAGCTGAGCACAGTGGAGTGACAGCAGTTACTTAATGACAATGGTTAACTCATCCTCGCAAATTCTATGTGAATTTCTCATATAAGGTTTGCAGCAAATTTCTTGATTTACGATATTTAGGTTAGACTAGTGGTTGTTAACCTGTTTAGAGTGGCGCCTCATCTTCACCCCCCTCCCCTTCCATGTAAAATTCTAAATATAAAAATTTAAAAAAAAAATCTATTTTAATAGGAAAATTGAGAAACTATTTTTCAAAAGAGTCTTCAAGGAGAAAATCGCAAATATAGAACACAAAGTGAGAACACATTTACTGAGAGATGACATTTCTGAGCAACCAGATCCCGAACACACGAGCAGGAGCCAGAGAACACATGAGCACGAGCCAGAGAACACATGAGCAGGAGCCAGAGAACACATGAGCACGAGCCAGAGAACACATGAGCACGAGCCAGAGAACACATGAGCACGAGCCAGAGAACACATGAGCACGAGCCAGAGAACACATGAGCACGAGCCAGAGAACACATGAGCACGAGCCAGAGAACACATGAGCACGAGCCAGAGAACACATGAGCACGAGCCAGAGAGAACACATGAGCACGAGCCAGAGAGAACACATGAGCACGAGACAGAGAACACATGAGCACGAGCCAGAGAGAACACATGAGCACGAGCCAGAGAGAACATATGAGCATGAGCCAGAGAACACATGAGCACGAGCCAGAGAACACATGAGCACGAGCCAGAGAACACATGAGCACGAGCCAGAGAGAACACATGAGAGAGAACACATGAGCACGAGCCAGAGAACACATGAGCACGAGCCAGAGAACACATGAGCACGAGCCAGAGAACACATGAGCACGAGCCAGAGAACACATGAGCACGAGCCAGAGAGAACACATGAGCACACATGAGAACACATGAGCCAGAGAACACATGAGCACGAGCCAGAGAACACATGAGCACGAGCCAGAGAGAACACATGAGAGAGAACACATGAGCACGAGCCAGAGAACACGAGCACGAGCCAGAGAACACATGAGCACGAGCCAGAGAACACATGAGCACGAGCCAGAGAGAACACATGAGCACGAGCCAGAGAGAACACATGAGCACGAGCCAGAGAGAACATATGAGCACCAGCCAGAGAGAACATATGAGCACGAGCCAGAGAGAACACATGAGCACGAGCCAGAGAACACATGAGCACGAGCCAGAGAACACATGAGCACGAGCCAGAGAGAACACATGAGAGAGAACACATGAGCACGAGCCAGAGAACACATGAGCACGAGCCAGAGAACACATGAGCACGAGCCAGAGAACACATGAGCACGAGCCAGAGAACACATGAGCACGAGCCAGAGAACACATGAGCACGAGCCAGAGAACACATGAGCACGAGCCAGAGAACACATGAGAGGGAGCCAGAGAGAGAACACATGAGAGGGAGCCAGAGAGAACACATGAGAGGGATCCAGAGAGAGAACACATGAGAGGGAGCCAGAGAGAGAACACATGAGAGGGAGCCAGAGAGAGAACACATGAGAGGGAGCCAGAGAGAGAACACATGAGAGGGAGCCAGAGAGAGAACACATGAGAGGGAGCCAGAGAGAGAACACATGAGAGGGAGCCAGAGAGAGAACACATGAGAGGGAGCCAGAGAGAGAACACATGATAGGGAGCCAGAGAGAGAACACATGAGAGGGAGCCAGAGAGAGAACACATGAGAGGGAGCCAGAGAGAACACATAAGAGGGAGCCAGAGAGAACACATAAGAGGGAGCCAGAGAGAACACATAAGAGGGAGCCAGAGAGAACACATGAGAGAGAGAACACACGAGAGAGAACACACGAGAGAACACATGAGAGAGAATACACGAGAGAGAACACATGAGAGGGAGACAGAGAACATACGAGAGGGAGCCAGAGAGAATGAGAGCCAGAGAACACATGAGAGGGAGCCAGAGAACATGTACATGAGAGGGAGCCAGAGAGAACACATGAGAGGGAGCCAGAGAGAGAACACATGAGAGGGAGCCAGAGAGAGACAGCTCAAGTCTCCGTCAACGTTCACGTTGTTTCTGTATTAAGTCTTAACAACTAGCGCGGAAAATGCAGCTTAACAAATATACGTGGATCAAAATATCGTCTGAATCCATACAGCTTGGCGATGGACCAGGGAGGGGGGGGGGGGAACATGAAGATATTTGAAGAATGAGAAACTTGTGCAATATTTGGGAATCTTTACTGAGGAAACCTTCCGCCGGCCAGTGGCTTCTTCAGTCCAGTACAGAGAACAACTGAGAAAGATGAGGAGTTTGAGGTAATCAGTCTTTCAGCCTCGAGTGGATGTGTTCAGCTGAACATACAGACTCCAGCCTGAGGGACTGATTACCTCATCTTTTGTATATAGTTCTACTGTCTTCCAATTATGTCCTTGAAATTGTATTGATAAAGCCACTGGAGGGCGAAACGTCTACAATAGAGATACCCCAGATGTTGCACATGTGTCTAATTATCCATCTTGTAGGTATTGTGTACTACACATGTACAAAACGAGTCTTGCAGCTCTCAGTACCTCTGGTATCTCATGGCATTCCACAGGTTAAATCTAGCCAGCCTGATGACTTTCCTTTAAGGACTACACATTGCAAACAAAAAATTCGTCTTTTAAAATATCTTAAGAACATAAGAAAGGAGGAACACTACAGCAGGCCTGTTGGCCCATACTAGGCAGGTCCTTCACAATCCATCCCACTAACAGAAAATTGCCAATGTATATCAATGTATAATAGTTAAACATTTTTCTTTTCACCGTATATAAAGTTTAATCGACTAAAGTTAATAAATCCCACATAAATAAACGCAGGTTTTCTTTTTATAATTACAAAGCACCAGAAAAGAGTGTTCATTCTGTACTCTAAACACATTCTCTCCTCTAACATCAAAGTAACATTGCATTATCAACTTGTTACTGTCATAATCATTATATAAATGACCACAAAGCAAATAAAAGTATTCTAATTAAAAAAAAACAACGAACATTCGTAATTCGTTTCGTGCCATTCGCTGTATCAGCAAATTTTTACGAAAGAGAACAATATCCCCATCATTTATTCCGAAAGAGATGCTGAGTTCTTAGTCTGGTAAACACTGTGGGGAGAGCTGCCCCCCCCCACCTCCAAGTTAAACTGACCCAGCGTCCTGGGACAAAAACGAACGTAGAAAACACTAAGTAGCCATAAAAAAAAAATTACGGTACACAGTCAAGAAATAAAAAAAAACTGAAATGTAAAGTGTTTCTAGTTTGGTAGTCGCTAATTCGCCAAGTACTAAGATACTGTAGCAGTGCAGAGTGTATAGTGTAGCAGTGCAGTGTGTATAGTGTAGCAGTGCACAGTGTATAGTGTAGCAGTGCAGAGTGTATAGTGTAGCCGTGCACAGTGTATAGTGTAGCAGTGTATAGTGTAGCAGTGTATAGTGTAGCAGTGTATAGTGTAGCAGTGCACAGTGTATAGTGTAGCAGTGTATAGTGTAGCAGTGTATAGTGTATCAGTGTATAGTGTAGCAGTGCACAGTGTAGCAGTGCACAGTGTATCAGTGTATAGTGTAGCAGTGCACAGTGTAGCAGTGCACAGTGTATAGTGTAGCAGTGCACAGTGTAGCAGTGCACAGTGTATAGTGTAGCAGTGTATAGTGTAGCAGTGCACAGTGTAGCAGTGCACAGTGTAGCAGTGCACAATGTAGCAGTGCACAATGTAGCAGTGCACAATGTAGCAGTGCACAGTGTATAGTGTAGCAGTACACAGTGTATAGTGTAGCAGTGCACAGTGTATAGTGTAGCAGTGCACAGTGTATAGTGTAGCAGTGTATAGTGTAGCAGTGCACAGTGTATAGTGTAGCAGTGCACAGTGTATAGTGTAGCAGTGTATAGTGTAGCAGTGTATAGTGTAGCAGTGCAGAGTGTATACTGTAGCAGTGCACAGTGTATAGTGTAGCAGTGCAGAGTGTATAGTGTACCAGTGAACAGTGTATAGTGTAGCAGTGAACAGTGTGTAGTGTAGCAGTGGACAGTGTATAGTGTAGCAGTGGACAGTGTATAGTGTAGCAGTGCAGAGTGTATAGTGTAGCAGTGTATAGTGTAGCAGTGTATAGTGTAGCAGTGCACAGTGTATAGTGTAGCAGTGTATAGTGTAGCAGTGTATAGTGTAGCAGTGCACAGTGTATAGTGTAGCAGTGTATAGTGTAGCAGTGCACAGTGTATAGTGTAGCAGTGTATAGTGTAGCAGTGAACAGTGTATAGTGTAGACAGTGCACAGTGTACAGTGTAACAGTGCACAGTGTAGCAGTGTAGTGTATAGTGTAGCAGTGCACAGTGTATAGTGTAACAGCACAGTGTATAGTGTAACAGTGCACAGTGTATTGTAACAGAGCACAGTGTTTATTGTAACAGTGCACAGTGTTATTGTAACAGTGCAAGTAGTCCATTGTAACAGTGCACAGTGTTTATTGTAACAGTGCACAGTGTTTATTGTAACAGTGCACAGTGTTCATTGTAACAGTGCACAGTGTTCATTGTAACAGTGCACAGTGTTCATTGTTACAGTGCACAGTGTTCATTGTTACAGTGCACAGTGTTCATTGTTACAGTGTACAATGTATATTGCAACAGTGCACAGTGTTTATTGTACAGTGCACAGTGATATTGTACGGCACAGTGTTCATTGTTAGCAGTGCACAGTGTATATTGCAACAGGCAGTGCACAGTGTTTATTGTAGCAGGCAGTGTACAAGTGTATATTGCAGCAGGCAGTGCACAGTGTATATTGCAGCAGGCAGTGCACAGTGTATATTGCAGGATCACAGTGTATTTGCAGCAGGCATGTTTGCAACAGTGTTGAGAGTGATGTGTTGCAACAGTGTTGAAGGATGTGCTGCAACAGTGTTGAGAGGATGTGTTGCAACAGTGTTGAGAGGATGTGTTGCAACAGTGTTGAGAGGATGTGTTGCAACAGTGTTGAGAGGATGTGTTGCAACAGTGTTGAGAGGATGTGTTGCAACAGTGTTGAGAG
Source organism: Cherax destructor (assembly GCA_009830355.1). Taxonomy (NCBI): domain Eukaryota; kingdom Metazoa; phylum Arthropoda; class Malacostraca; order Decapoda; family Parastacidae; genus Cherax; species Cherax destructor. The sequence goes on along the minus strand of WNWK01002314.1, from coordinate 169,530 downwards.
GATGTGTTGCAACAGTGTTGAGAGGATGTGTTGCAACAGTGTTGAGAGGATGTGTTGCAACAGTGTTGAGAGGATGTGTTGCAACAGTGTTGAGAGGATGTGTTGCAACAGTGTTGAGAGGATGTGTTGCAACAGTGTTGAGAGGATGTGTTGCAACTGTGTTGAGAGGATGTGTTGCAACTGTTGAGAGGATGTGTTGCAACTGTGTTGAGAGGATGTGTTGCAACTGTGTTGAGAGGATGTGTTGCAACTGTGTTGAGAGGATGTGTTGCAACTGTGTTGAGAGGATGTGTTGCAACTGTGTTGAGAGGATGTGTTGCAACTGTGTTGAGAGGATGTGTTGCAACTGTGTTGAGAGGATGTGTTGCAACTGTGTTGAGAGGATGTGTTGCAACTGTGTTGAGAGGATGTGTTGCAACTGTGTTGAGAGGATGTGTTGCAACTGTGTTGAGAGGATGTGTTGCAACTGTGTTGAGAGGATGTGTTGCAACTGTGTTGAGAGGATGTTGCACCAAACAATTATTGTGCTAAACTGAAACCATGGAAAAAGTAATTGAATTATCGTGTTTTATTCGCCTACCCATCACTCACAGCAATAACAAATAAATCAAATAATCTATTTCGATTCTTTTTTTTTAAATTCAGTTTACGCTCTCTGCCTCTTCATCTCATACATAGTCTTGCTAGCATTATTTTAACAAGAGCTTGCCGGTTGCAACGACTCCAACAACAGTCACAGCTTTGATACGCCTTCACTCCAAACATTCCTTCGTCTTACCACTAACCAGCTCCACATTCCTTAATAAAGCCGGGTTTTTTTTTCAAAGTTAAAAAAAACTCATATGCAGTCATGGGATTTCATGGCAACTGTATAGGAATATAAAAAAAATCTCGAAAAAAAAAGGCTGGCCCGACTTTTCTGTTCGTTCAACAAGTTTTAAAGAACAAAATTGTAAACAATTTAAAGTCTAGATAAGATTATTTTCATCAGGCAAGAGATCTTTAATATGACGGTAAACAGTTTTGTTTTTCCGCCTAGAAATACTAATTGTTTTGCTAGTTGTGTCATCTAACATGCACTAGCAGTACCATCTGGACGGAGTCACGAGAGCTTCAGGAACCAAGCTTCAGGAACTAAGCTTCAGGAACTGTAAGAGCTTCATCCTCCTCAACAGGGCTGCAAATTTCCTTGTTATACGAGAGGCCTCCCTTGTAATTATCTACAAGATGTTTAACTTATGTAACAGAACCGCTGAATAAAGTAGTACTGAACACCCCACACTGTGCGGCAGTGGTACGCCCCACACTGTGCATCAGTGGCACTGAACACCCCACACTGTGCGGCAGTGGTACGCCCCACACCGTGCGGCAGTGGTACGCCCCACACCGTGCGGCAGTGGTACGCCCCACACCGTGCGGCAGTGGTACGCCCCACACCGTGCGGCAGTGGTACGCCCCACACCGTGCGGCAGTGTACGCCCAACCGTGCGGCAGTGGTACGCCCCACACCGTGCGGCAGTGGTACGCCCCACACCGTGCGGCAGTGGTACGCCCCACCCGTGCGGCAGTGGTACGCCCCACACCGTGCGGCAGTGGTACGCCCCACACCGTGCGGCAGTGGTACGCCCCACCGTGCGGCAGTGGTACGCCCCACACCGTGCGGCAGTGGTACGCCCCACACCGTGCGGCAGTGGTACGCCCCACACCGTGCGGCAGTGGTACGCCCCACACCGTGCGGCAGTGGTACGCCCCACACCGTGCGGCAGTGGTACGCCCCACACCGTGCGGCAGTGGTACGCCCCACACCGTGCGGCAGTGGTACGCCCCACACCGTGCGTCAGTGGTACGCCCCACACCGTGCGTCAGTGGTACGCCCCACACCGTGCATCAGTGGCACTGAACACCCCACACCGTGCATCAGTGGCACTGAACACCCCACACCGTGCATCAGTGGCACTGAACACCCACACCGTGCATCAGTGGCACTGAACACCCACACCGTGCATCAGTGGCACTGAACACCCCACACCGTGCATCAGTGGCACTGAACACCCCACACCGTGCATCAGTGGCACTGAACACCCACACCGTGCATCAGTGGCACTGAACACCCACACCGTGCATCAGTGGCACTGAACACCCCACACCGTGCATCAGTGGCACTGAACACCCCACACCGTGCATCAGTGGCACTGAACACCCCACACCGTGCATCAGTGGCACTGAACACCCCACACCGTGCATCAGTGGCACTGAACACCCCACACCGTGCATCAGTGGCACTGAACACCCCACACCGTGCATCAGTGGCACTGAACACCCCACACCGCATCAGTGGCACTGAACACCCCACACCGTGCATCAGTGGCACTGAACACCCCACACCGTGCATCAGTGGCACTGAACACCCCACACCGTGCATCAGTGGCACTGAACACCCACACCGTGCATCAGTGGCACTGAACACCCCACACCGTGCATCAGTGGCACTGAACACCCACACCGTGCATCAGTGGCACTGAACACCCCACACCGTGCATCAGTGGCACTGAACACCCCACACCGTGCATCAGTGGCACTGAACACCCCACACCGTGCATCAGTGGCACTGAACACCCCACACCGTGCATCAGTGGCACTGAACACCCCACACCGTGCATCAGTGGCACTGAACACCCCACACCGTGCATCAGTGGCACTGAACACCCCACACTGTGCATCAGTGGCACTGAACACCCCACACTGTGCATCAGTGGCACTGAACACCCCACACTGTGCATCAGTGGCACTGAACACCCCACACTGTGCATCAGTGGCACTGAACACCCCACACTGTGCATCAGTGGCACTGAACACCCCACACTGTGCATCAGTGGCACTGAACACCCCACACTGTGCATCAGTGGCACTGAACACCCCACACTGTGCATCAGTGGCACTGAACACCCCACACTGTGCATCAGTGGCACTGAACACCCCACACTGTGCATCAGTGGCACTGAACACCCCACACTGTGCATCAGTGGCACTGAACACCCCACACTGTGCATCAGTGGCACTGAACACCCCACACTGTGCATCAGTGGCACTGAACACCCCACACTGTGCATCAGTGGCACTGAACACCCCACACTGTGCATCAGTGGCACTGAACACCTCACACTGTGCATCAGTGGCACTGAACACCCCACACTGTGCATCAGTGGCACTGAACACCTCACACTGTGCATCAGTGGCACTGAACACCCCACACTGTAAATGTCAGTAAATGTTAAAGACCCAAGACTCATCCCACTTACCTTTCTCATCTCTAACTGCAGCTACTATGAGGGTAGTCCTATGTCCTCTCCACTTGATCACACATTCAGATTTGTTGACGACGAGGAAACACCAATGTTGCACATAGATTCTGCAATACGCTTGAATCTTGCTCTATTGTAATAAATGATTTAGCTTCGTATAGTTTCTACATTAAAGTACATTGTTTTAGCTATGATCCTTCACACGTTAATAAACCCTCGTATCACTGTGATAAATGTTTTAGTAAACCGAAAAAGTTGAAGAATGAGAAACTTATGCAACATATGGGAATCCTTCTCAATAAAGATTCCCATATGTTGCATAAGTGTCTCATTCTTCACTCTGATCACTACACAATAAACACATAGCAAACATTTTGATCAGGTACACAACAACAACAGCCAACATGGAGTCCAGTCGACACACCGGTGTATTTCCCTTCTGCCTCGGACCATGGCTACAGGAGTAGACACTGGGTTAATTAATTCATGTCTCTGGTAGAGTTGACAGTAGGTCAGTCACGCCACACTGCTTCCAGTTGTGAATCTCAGCGCGAGAGCGCGCTGGCAGCGCTCGACCAGCTCACCTCTAGCCACCAAGTACATAATCGGCAAGCAATGTCCGTGGTTGATTGTTGGGTTAATTTTGAAGTCTACCGAATGCATGGAGGTCATTAAGCCTGTATTTTAAATGCATTTCACCGATAAAGAAAATTTTAATTCCTTAAATATGGAATAAAGTAATCTCTCATTGTATATACACCCCTCGGTGCTTATAGACAAGTGTGTTTGTGTGTGTATATATATATATATATATATATATATATATATATATATATATATATATATATATGTCGTGCCGATTAGGTAAAAACTTGCGATTTTGGCTTAAATAGCAACGCTCACCTTGCCATATAAGACAAGTGAAAATTTGTGTATGCAATAATTTCGCCAAAATCATTCTGAACCTAACGAAAAAAATATATTTCATTGTGTTTGTTTATTATTAAATTAATGTTAACGTATCTAAAATATATTTACTTGGGTTAGGCTAAATTAAATTGGGCTTGTTGTAATAAGGTTAGGTAGGTTTTCAAAGTTTCTCTTGGTACAAAATTATAAATTCTTACATTATCATAAATGAAAAAAATATATCTTTAAACGTATAAGAGAAAATTTTAGAAAGGACTTAATTTTAGGTGAATTCTTGCTAATTAACCAGTTTTACCTAATCGGCACGACATATAATATATATATATATATATATATATATATATATATATATATATATATATATATATATATATATATATATATATATATATATATATATATATATATATATATATATATATATATATATATATATATATATATATAATCACGAGTCACCATTACTGGCTGAACACAGCAGTCATTCACAACCAGTCATCACTACTGATTCACAACACAGCAAGCATTTCACAACCAGTCAGCCATCAATCACGACTCACAATATTTGCAGGCAGCAGGAAGAGTGGTGAAGGAGGCTGATCCTTCCATTAGCAGGCAGCAGGAAGAGTGGTGAAGGATGCTAATCCTTCCATTAGCAGGCAGCAGGAAGAGTGGTGAAGGAGGCTGATCCTTCCATTAGCAGGCAGCAGGAAGGGTTGAGAAGAAGGCAGACTCTTCCTCCATTAGCAGGCAACAGGAAGTATACATTAACCTCTCTCAGACTCTTCATAACATTATGTGGCCGACAATGCACAAAATGCGCTAAATGGACATTTTGAAATTTAGAACTTAGGAACTTTAATTGTGTTTTGTTATAGGCTCAGCCTTGAGTGAGGATGCTGAGACCAAATGGCTGCATCGAGAATCACTCGGTAATTAGCCAAAGCTTCAAAGATCACAGGTTCCACAGCTACAACCTGAGGATCACATATTTTATAATTAAATTATATAACATATATGCAGTTTATTCAGTTTATTAAATACATATGTATTACAACATATATACAGCTTAGTGTATGCGTGTATATATATATATATATATATATATATATATATATATATATATACGGCTGGTGTGTTAATATATATATATATATATATATATATATATATATATATATATATATATATATATATATATATATATATGTATATATATATATTAACACACCAGCCGTATCCCACCGAGGCAGGGTGACCTAAAAGAAAAAAGGATTTTTTTTTTTAAATTTAGTAATTTATACAGGAGAAAGGGTTACTAATCCCTTGCTCCTGGCATTTTAGTTGCCTCTTACGACACGCATAGCTTATGGGGGAAGAATTCTTTTCCACTTTCCCAGCTTTGGAGGAGCTGGAAGAGATTCATAATCTTTGATATATTGTACCAATGCATTCTTGTTCATGTTTTGTGTTTTCTGTCAATGTATTCTGTCTATTAATAAAGCACTCATTCAATATATATAGGGAGTGGTAGGAGAAGAAAATATTCTAACAGCTCCGGGGAGAACCTCGAGTTTTCCCTGAAGTACGTTTATTGTCTTCTCTGAGGATGAGGGTCCCCAGCAAGTTCTAGAGGTGGTTATATATATATATATATATATATATATATATATATATATATATATATATATATATATATATATATATATATATATATATATATATATATATATATAAAAGATGGGTAATAGGAAGTGGAATATTCAAATGGCTTCAGAAAGAAATCTAAATATTCTTCCTTGAAGCCTTTTATCCACTTCTCCGAGGCTAAGGGTCCCACAATTTACACAAGAGGTGGGCCCCATTCTATATATATATATATATATATATATATATATATATATATATATATATATATATATATATATATATATATATATATATATATATATATGTATATATATATATATATCAGGTAATCAGTATTTAATTTAACACTTTTTATCAATTAGACCAGGGGTCTCCAAACTTTTTATTACGAGAGCCACATCGAATATTTTAGACAATTTCGCCAGCCAAAGAAAAAACCAGTCTTATAAATAAATATTAATGAATGAACAGAATTTGAATGAACGAATAAGTTTTATTTGGATCTTTTTTTTTTTTTTGTAATTATCATGATATGATTCAGAACGAAAGAGAAATGTGACAATTACGAAGAAACAATACTGTGCTTATACTGAGAAATGAAATATAATGAGTAAAAATGTCAAACATAAGCCAATGCTCTGACAATAAAATCAATTACTGAACTGAGGTTTCAGATTTATAAAATTGGATAAGATTTCCTCCTTTATACTTTTCTTTCATCATGTCATCTGATTGGAGATCAATAATTTCCATTTGAAATTGCCTTGGGATTTTCAAACAGCTTTATTTCATCTGTTTCTAAATCAAGATCAGAAAACTATTTCTGAAAATTTCAAGTCAATGATTTATGTTGCAAATGAAGAAGGAAATTCTGCTTCACTTTCTTCATGAAATTTTTCACAACCTTTAAAATGCACTAAGTTAGAACCTTTAACCTGTCCTTCAGTTAGCATCAATTTTACCTTGAATGCCTTGACATGCGTGAATAGCTCACATATCACATTTGTTTCACCTTGCAACTTTAGATTCAATTGACACATATGGCTTGTCACGTCTGTAAAAAAAAAAATGCCAATTTCCAAAGCCAGTCAGCATTTGATAAAAGTGGTTCGGGTCGATTCTTCTCTGTGAGAAATTAATCAATTTCCTGAGCAGAAAATACTGTGATAGAACCTTCCCACACTAAGCCATCGAACTGTTGTATAATAAGGCAAGTCAACGAACTCAGATTCGGTTTCTTTCAGAAAATCACGAAAGTGGCGATGATTAAACCCGTGAGATCGAATGAAATTCACTTTTTAAACAACAGGTTTCAGAACGCAAGACATATCCACATATTTTCCGCACAATGCTTCCTGATGGATAACACAAAGCAGAAACATGGGCTTTGAGGATCCACCATCCTCACAAGCTTCTGGAATTCGTCCAACCAAACCTTTCTTCACCACCAGACATGTTCTTTCCTCTTATCACTTGTCAGACATTGTAGTTTATTCCACTTCAGGTTATATTCTAATACAGTTCTTTTGCAATTCTTTGAAGATGTCCTCTCGGGTTCCTGTGCTGTGCATGCTATGCAATGATACTAATTCTTGTGTGACATTAAATTCATTGTGGAAGCCAGGGATGAATACTAGGAGTTGTCATGTGTCACATCATTTGATTCAAGTGCGAGAGAAAACTGAAAATTTCCTGCTTTGTCTGCAATTTGATGAAATATATTGCTTACAATATCTTCAGTTCTAAGAGCAACGGTATTTGGCGCAAGACTGAGGCTTTTGAACAGATTTACTTTTCCTGGGCATAACTCTGCCACAGCTTCCATCATACACTCTTTGATCAGATCTCCATCGGTGAATGGCTTTCCTCTTTCAGCTAACGCATAAGCTACTTTCTAACTGGTCCTGGTTAAAGCTTCATTTTCAACTCTCTTCTGCGTAAAAAAAATTGTTGGTAAAGCAACCTGCGTTGCATTAATTCAAAAATTTCCGAACGCTGTGTTCCTGTGAATTGAGATTAACTTGGTTTATGTTTGGTCTCATAGTGCTGACGTACATTGTACACCTTCAAAACTGCAACAGTTCCGTGGCGCACGACACACAAGGCTTTATCAACTGCTTGTACAAAGAAGTACTTTACGCGCCATTCTTCATTAACCAGCGGCACTCACTCTGCACTGTTCTTTTCCTTCCATAACTGAAGGGTATATCTGAAAAATGAAAATATTTTAACTAAAATTTGAACAAATTTTGACATATAAATTGTTACAAGCTACAAAATCCTTAACTTTGAGTGACTGAAGTGATTGAAAATGAGAGTTTAATAATTTTACTATATACCTGCATGCCTGCTACACTCCCTGCATGCCTGCTACACTCCTGCATGCCTGCTACACTCTGCATGCCTGCTACCTCCCTGCATGCCTGCTACACTCCTGCATGCCTGCTACACTCCTGCATGCCTGCTACACTCCTTGCATAATGCTACACTCCTACAAAAAAATAGAAGATTTACTGTTATGCAGACTACTGCATTATTGTAAAAATGGTATAAATAATATCAGCGCACTTGTGAAAGAATATTAGACTCGCCAGTTGATGTGTATTGGACACATGGTGTGATTTGTTTACCTTTGGCTAGTGCAGTATATATATACTATATATATGTCGTGCCGATTAGGTAAAACTGGTCAATTAGCAAGAACTCATCTAAAATTAAGTCCTTTCTAAAATTTCTCTTATACGTTTAAAGATATATTTTTTTCATTTTATAAATATTTCAAGTTGCTGCGGGCCACATAAAATCTTGTGGCGGGCCGCATGTGGCCCGCGGGAGGCAGTTTGAAGACCCCTGAATCAGATAAAGAAAATAATGATGAATCAAGGAAAACGTTAAACAGTAACAAAAATTAGAACGTAATGAAATTATTGGTTCACTTTGACAAAACCAAATGTGTACAAACGACTCAAAAACTGATGTTCTTTTTATTTCATACTAATAAATAATGGTACTACTATTACTGCTGCTGCTACTACTACTACTACTACTACTACTACTACTAATAATAATAATAATAATAATAATAATAATAATAATAATATAATAATAATAATAATATAATAATAATAATAATAATAATAATAATAATAATAATAATAATAATAATAATAATAAAATAATAATAAAATAATAATAAAATAATAATAATAATAATAAATTATTAATAATAATAATAGAGTATATACATGTACGGTGTATTGTCTCCCAGTGTACATACTCCGACCTTCAATTTTAGAGTGGACGGACAGGTCAGCCAGTGGAAGGCCTGAATCAGATGACCAGGAGCTACAGTACCAGCGTCAGAACACAATTGTCTCCTGTTTTCTGACAAATCTTACGTAACCCTTAACTCCTGCCTCAGTGATTACAATACTCTTGACAGGTGATGTACGGGTGACATACAGCCTTAATGAGTCTCGTGTAGTTGATAGGCTTTAAACTTAATAAATCAATTATATAATAATGCTGCCACTATCACCAGTTACACTGTACTACTTAGAACAATGTACTAGTTATTCTGTACTACTTAGAACAAAGTTATATACCGGTTATACTGAACTACTTAGAACAGTTATATACCGGTTATACTGAACTACTTAGAACAAAGTTGTGTACACAGAGGTGAGAGAGATGCCATGTTTCAGGAAAATCTTTATTTCGACGTTTTGCCCTCGACGGAACTTCAAGTTACCGGACTTTATAGTATATATAGCCACTGAACTTGAAAAAGTTCGAACCTAATAAAGTTCTTCCTACATAACTGTAAGCATCCTCAGCTCACAGAGGGTCCGGGATCGACCCCCGCCACGCGTGAAATTTTGGGCATGTTTCCTTACTGAACAAGCACCTAAAGTCAGTACCTGACCAGCTGGGCTGTGGCTCGTACGTCGGTTTGCGTGCGGCCAACAGTAACAGCCTGGTTGATCAGGCCCTGATCCACCATGAGGCCTGGTCCCAGACCGGGCCGCGGGGGTGTTGACCCCTGGAACCCTCTCCAGGTATACACCTTCTGCCCCTGTTCACCTAGAAGTAAGGAGGTACCTGGGTGTTAGTCGACTGTTGTGGCTGTCAGCCTACATCATTCTATCAGCTATACACAGCAAGATGGGAATGTCTTTAAGCGCAAACATGTTGTGAGTATAATTCGTGGCTGGCGACGCACAGGCAACACGCAGCTTTAATAACCCGCGTGTCGTCGATAGGCTTTAAACCCAACAAAGCAACCAAGTCAACCTTTAACTGGCTATATATATTTTTTACTTTGCTTTGTTAAAAAAAATGTGGAAAACATAACCACTTAATTTTTACCGAGTAACATTACTGCATAAGGGCAGTATACGGATAATATTCCTTATCTGTAATATTTCTGGTATTGCTAGGTAATGAGGCCAGGCATGGCAATGATAATAAAGATATTTATCATTAGCAGCATCAATAATAACAATAATAAATATATTAATATTAAGACTGGTGTAAAATATCAGAAATTAATGAATAAAAATAACTCAAAGTTATTACTTAACATAAATGTATTATTATTTCAACAAAATCAATAACAATAATGATAATGATATCTATACATTTTAATTAATACTGTTTGCAAATAAGTTACGGAATTGACATGTGTCAATATTCAATACTTGTACAAGACACTGATGAGGTTGTGGTTACAACACTTTACCAAAAAAGCCCACTTAGGAGAGAAACTTTAAGACGACGTTTAGGCCCATTTGTGACTTGACAATGGTCCAGGATGGATTGAAACGTCTTTATAAAGTTCCTCTTCTAAGTGCGGGATTTTGGCGAACTGTTCCAGCCACGATAATATGCCCTTTTTTTATTCTATATGGTTAATTGGGCTTAAATCCGCCTATGGACTCTTCAAGGAGTCATTAAGGCTGTATGTCACCTGTCCATTACCAGGGATTAAAGTAAACTGTCAGTGTATGTAAACTAAGAGACGTACAACTCTCGGTATATATATTGATTAAGGCAGGACTAAAAAAATAATGACAACAGGGACTTTGGAGTTATTGACCAAGTTGTTGAGGAGAACAAGGGAAGCCATAATGATCTGGGGTGGTGGTAGGTGGCGTCTCCCATCTGGGCCGCCCTGGCCCTCCTGGCCCACGCTGCTGCAGCCTCGCTCTCCGCCCTACACAGGCACTGTGTAGCTCCTCTTCGATGTGAGGTTTCTTCAGCTTGTGCCTGCTGTACGGCAGTTCCTGCATGTAGATATACTCCCAGGATGTACTGAATTCACATGGTGCTAGACGCTACTCACTCCACGCACCAAATGAATCCAGTGATCCAGGGTCTCAATTGGCCGAGAGAGTGGCCTCGCCTGACCTATCCCGTACCGTCCCGTTCCCCAAGGGGTCGCTGATTGGCTGCTTCATATCCCGGCTCCTCCACTCAGCGCGCGACACGTTACTTCCTGCCTTCCGCAGTTTTAGCTTAAAGAGTCACTTGATGAAAGGTCCTCAAAATGAAGGTATTAGTAGGCATGCTAGAAGAAAGAGCTAATCATAATATGAATTTTATATCATGCTTAATCCCTGTGTACAGCTCAGGGACACTGAGATCTTACGCATTCAACGTAACGGTAAACAACGCCAAGCACAAGTGTTCTCTTAAAAAAACCATTTCAAATAACCTACACTGCCTCTGTATATAAATTATTGTCTGCACCTGTCTGTTTTTGTTATATATATATATATATATATATATATATATATATATATATATATATATATATATATATATATATATATATATGTGTGTGTGTGTGTGTGTGTGTGTGTGTGTGTGTGTGTGTGTGTGTGTCGTGCCGAATAGGTAAAATTGGTCAATTAGCAAGAACTCATTTAAAATTAAGTCATTTCTAAAATTTATTCTTATACATTTAAACATATTTTTTTTCACTAATGTTTATGTAAAATTAATAATTTTGTACTAGAAGAACCTTAGGAAACTTACCTAACCTTATTATAACAAGCGCAATTTAATTTAGCCTAATCCAACTAAATATATTTTAGATAAGATTACAACAATTTACTGAAATAATTTTTAATATGTATTTTCTCAAGAAAGCTTGACGCAGTTTCTGTGTTGAGCTGACAAGATGATAATGTGTTTCTTTAAGAAAGAGGAAGATGTGTGTTGTTCAAGCAGAATGATGATAATTTATTGAAGCAAGAATAGTGAAAGTTAATACAACATTAAGAGCTGGTGATTACGAAGCCTAGTAACGTTTATTACCGCGTTATCAGTACGTTACTTACCATGACGAAACAACTCAAGTCGCAAGACGTGTATATATCAATTAGAAAGGTATATCTCAGCATGTGCTTACCCGAGAGGTGTGTATATCTGTCTATATATACTCAATATTGACTGTAATCCATATTTTGAGGATCAGTACTCTTCGTGTATACATAGATAAAGTACCATCTTAATGACCCAGGTGTAGTAAACAGGTTTTAAACAGTAACTGCCAGTACTCGCTAGAGCAGTCAGGGGCACAGCTGACACATGATGCTTAGAGTATCACATTATGTAGCATGAGTGTCATACCCACACAATACATTATAAGACTTAAAATATATATTGATGGTACAAAGATGGTGCATATATTCAACGGTCATATTAACTCTCTCTCCCTCCACACACCTACCAGCATCCCTCTTCTAAAATTCTGACCTCATTCTTTTGACTGCAGAAAAATAAAATCATAATACATTTTTTCAGAGGGAGAGAGAGCGTGGGGGGGGGGAATAGGGACCGGGGAGGGTGTGGACCGGGCCCAGGTGGACCGGTGTTGGTAATATTAACTAGCAGGGTTATGCGGGCGCCAGATTACCCTGCATGTGACCATATATATTTTTAGTGAATGTTTTGGAGGGTGCAGGAACATTTGGATGGAGACGCACGCTCCCGCCCTCCTGCTCCACGCTCGATACTGGCGCCTCTTGAGCCGGAGTGCCTCAAGGGCCTTCCCTCCCACCTACTCTATTCAAATGTAAACCTTCCCGCCTCCCAGGCTCAGAGGTGAAAATCCCTCGCCCTCTGCATGTTGGAAAAAAGACTCGACCAAAGCAGTGGTCGGGGCCAATGCGGGTCTTGTGCAAGATGCAGGTAGGGTTGAAAATTGTTGCCTAAAGTCTTGCTGGGCGCGCATCGTCCTGCATCTTCGTCATTAACACGCGTGTTCATTAGGACGGTTTTACCCTATCATCAAACAGCGACTAGACGTCACTATGGTACAAAAATTTTGGCGGGTCAAGCAGATGTGACCTGTGTGGCGCGGGTACGTACGACCCATTCTTGTTTCTCTTGCGGCCCGTGTTAATGAGGGTTATCTCTGGCCAACGTAGCTTTCAAAACGACTCATTGAGACAAAAGTTCTCCCCTCCCGAGCCCCTCTTGTACCCCCGGCGACGCTCTTTAAGAAGGTCGCTGCTACCGTCGTCAGCACTTTCTGATCTCTCTCCCACACCACCAGATCAAAGATATATTTCACCTTTGGGTGCCCTGAGGCAGGCCCTGAGGCAGGCACTGAGGCAGGCACTGAGGCAGGACCTGAGGAAGACACTGAAGGGAAATGCCAGGGAATTTTCTTTATAAAGTGCATGTATCCATCATTGCACCAGAGTGACAGGGAAGGTGAAATTCCTGTAATATTTTATAAATATCATACTTCGATAAACCCCAACACGTATCCAACACCATTACTAACGATAATACCATCACCAATGATAACACCATTACTAACGATAACACCATTAACAAACCATCACTAACAAACCATCACTAACAAACCATCACTAACACACCATTACCAACACACCATCACCAACACACCATCACCAACACACCATCACCAACAAACCATCACCAACACACCATCACCAACACACCATCACCAACACACCATCAACACACCATCAACACACCATCACCAACACACCATCAACACACCATCACCAATACACCATCAACACACCATCACCAACACACCATCAACACACCATCACCAACACACCATCAACAATACACCATCAACACACCATCACCAACACACCATCAACACACCATCACCAACACACCATCAACAAACCATCACCAACACACCATCATCAACATACCATCAACACCATCACCAACACACCATCAACATATCATCACCAACACACCATGGAAATAAATGGTATAAAATACCATATATCCCCAACACACCTTCACCAACACACCATCACCAACATACCATCAACACATCATCACCAACACACCATCAACACACACTCCATCAAAAACTTCAATAAAGAATCAAGACATTGTTATTGTTTTGTATTTACAAAGCACTAAAATAATTTTATTATTTATGGCTTTAAACATATTATCTTACTAACATTAATTTACGTTAACACTAAAAATTTCCTCACTCTAATATTGCATAAAAATTCATCACAAAACAAGTAAAACTATTCAAAATAATTCTGACATTCCAAAATACATAGTTCGTTCAGTGTCATCAACAGTGTCAGCAAATTTAGACGAAAGGGGAAATATCCCCACCATTTATGCCGAGAGAAGATGCTGGGTTCCTAGGTAAGCCTATTTTAAAATACGCAGCACTAGCATGCAGTCCACAACTGAGAAAGCATGTTCGGAAGCTGGAGAAAGCTAATAGGTTTGCTACCCGGGATCTAGAACTGAGAAGGCTGATCTGTTTAAGAAGCTTTAAAAAATAAATTTGACAACCCTGGAAGAGAGAAGGACCAGGGGAAATATGATGATGTACTAAATACCCAGAGGTTTCGATACATCAAACAGGAACAAATTCTGCAATACGTTTTAAGTCGACAGTTGAAGCACATTGATGTCAGGCAATACTTCATGCTTAGCGTGGAATATAAACAAACAAGCTTGATGAGATGGTGGAGGCAAACACCATACACAATTTCAAAAGTAGCTATGATAGGATACTGGAGGCCAGGAATCAGTAAACACCTGGTGTTTCTTTTAACCTAAGAAGAGGGGCCAGAGACCGAGTCTTGCCTCTCGCAAACACAACTCTGAGTACCAGCACCACCACTAACAATCACTCACCATCACTAATCAACAATCACTCACCACCAACAATTACCCACCATCACCACCATGCACACACACACACACACACACACACACACACACACACACGCACATACACACGCACATACACACGCACATACACACATCCTGCTCGTAGATGTGAAACTAACGAAGAGAATACAAACAGGAGGAAAAGCTGCAGGATAGGTCTGACAAGCTGTTACTGGAATTTAATCTCAACAAATGATAAGTTATGAAATTCGGAGAAGGGTAAAGACGTTCAGAAACAGTGTACAGGCTCGGGGGACCAAAACTGCAAACCTGACAGAGGATCTCGGGGTGAGCATAGTTCCCAGCATATCGCCTGAAGTACACAACAGAAAAACCGCTGCGGAAACACAAGACTGACAAATTTAAGGGTAGCTTCCAGGAACATTAAGAAGGCAATCTCAACCTTATACATAACATATCATCAGATCCATCTTGGAGTATGCAGCGCCAGTATGGAACCCACATCTGATACAACACATAAAGATGAGGGATATGACCTATGAGGAGAGGCTAGAGGAGCTAAACCTGACGACACTAGAGGACAGAAGTACCAGAGGTGACATGACTATGATGTACAAAATACTTAGAGGGATTGACAGGGTGGCCAGGGAGAGTTTGTTTGAGAAGCGAGTCTCAGGTACACGAGGTCACATCTGGAAGTTAAAAGAACAGATAAGTCACAAGGATGTTAGGAAATACTTCTTTTGCCTTAGAATAGTCAGGAAGTGGAACGACCTAGACAACGAAGTGGTATTTGCAGAATTCACACACAGTTTCAAGAATAGGTATGATAGGGATCACTTTTCTGCCGGCCAGTAGTGGCCAGCAGAAAAGTGGGCCAGAAGCAGAGATTCGACCCTTGAACTACATTTAGGTTAGTACACACAACAAGATCATACACCAGCACCAGCATGGAGCCCTCACCTGACCAAACATACACGAAAACATAAAAAAGTCGTAGGTTTGCATCAAGACTAGTCCCAGAGCTGAGGAATTGAGGCTTGAAGACCAACAAAACTGAACGTGACGACTTTAGCAGAAAGAAGGATTAAGGTAGACATAATAACGACATACGAGACACTCAAAAGGCTTTTACAGAGCCGACACTTTTTTTTTAAATGAGAGGTAGAGGGTCGAGAGGTCACAGATGGTCGAGAGGTCACAGATGGTCGAGAGGTCACATATGGAAACTCAAGACACAGATAAGCCACAGGGATGTTAGGAAATAATTTTTCAGTGTCGTGGTGGTAAATAAATAAGCTCCATCAGAGGGCACCAGTTTTAGAATGTAATTTAAGCTGGCATAAGTTTAACAGTGAATTAAAACTGAAATTCCTTTTTAATACTAAGTTCTATTACAATTGCTAAAAAAATTAATTAATTACGTTTAGTTTCAATTATAATTACAATTATTCTAAACCTGGAACCAATGTGGCGACCCAGGTTTAACAGGAGGGGCCAGGAGCTGAGACTTGACTTATTCAAACCCAACTAGGTGAGTATACACAAACACACACACACACACACACACACACACACACACACAATATATATATATATATATATATATATTTTTTTTTTTCAACAAGTCGGCCGTCTCCCACCGAGGCAGGGTGACCCAAAAAAAGAAAATCCCCAAAAAGAAAAAACTTTCATCATCATTCAACACTTTCACCACACTCATACATAATCACTGTCTTTGCAGAGAAGCTCAGATACTACAGCTGAGAAAAGTCCCTCCCAGCTGTCACTATCTCAGACCCCTCCTTTAAAGTGCAGGCATTGTACTTCCCATAATATATATATATATATATATATATATATATATATATATATATATATATATATATATATATATATATATATATATACATAAACACACATACACACACACACCATAGGTGAGTACACGCACGCATAATTGAAACTAAACGTAATTAATTAATTTTTTTAGCAATTGTAATAGAACTTAGTATTAAAAAGGAATTTCAGTTTTAATTCACTGTTAAACTTATGCCAGCTTAAATTACATTCTAAAACTGGTGCCCTCTGATGGAGCTTATTTATTTACCACCACGACACTGAAAAATTATTTCCTAACATCCCTGTGGCTTATCTGTGTCTTGAGTTTCCATATGTGACCTCTCGACCATCTGTGACCTCTCGACCATCTGTGACCTCTCGACCCTCTACCTCTCATTTGATACGTGGAAGATAGCTTTGATACGTGGAAGATAGCTAATGTAATTCCTATTTTTAAAGCAGGGGACAAGTCGTTACCATCAAATTACCGCCCAATAAGTCTAACTTCAATTGTAGGCAAATTATTAGAGTCGATTATAGCTGATAACATAAGAAGCCATCTCGATAGGCATAATTTGATTAATGATACTCAACATGGATTCACCAGGGGCCGTTCCTGCCTAACTAATTTATTAACTTTTTTCAGTAAGGCTTTTGAGGCAGTTGATCATGATAAAGAATTCGATATTGTTTATTTGGATTTTAGTAAGGCTTTTGATAGAGTACCACATCAGAGACTGTTAAAGAAAGTGGCTGCTCACGGCATTGGAGGAAAAGTGTTTTCATGGATCGAGTCATGGCTCACCAATAGGAAGCAGAGGGTGTGCATTAATGGGGTTAAATCTGAGTGGGGATCTGTAACAAGTGGCGTTCCACAGGGGTCGGTTTTAGGCCCGTTGTTGTTTATAATATATATAAATGACCTTGACGAGGGAATTACTAGTGATATGAGCAAATTCGCTGATGACACGAAGATAGGTAGGATAATCGATTCAGACGTAGATGTCACGGAACTTCAGGAGGATTTAGACAAACTCAATTCCTGGTCAGAAAAATGGCAGATGCAGTTCAATGTAGATAAATGCAAAGTTCTAAAGCTCGGGAATGTTCATAACCCTAGCACCTACCAGCTTAATAATGTTGAACTCAGCCGTACAGAATGCGAAAAGGATCTGGGGTTATGGTAAGCAGCAACCTCAAACCAAGTCAGCAATGCCTAAGCGTAAGAAATAAAGCAAATAGATTACTGGGATTTATATCAAGAAGTGTAAGCAACAGAAGTCCAGCGGTTATATTACAGCTTTATACATCATTAGTAAGGCCTCACCTAGATTATGCAGCTCAGTTCTGGTCTCCATTTTACAGAATGGATATAAATTCGTTAGAAAACATTCAGCGACGAATGACAAAGTTAATTCATAGCATTAGAAATCTTCCGTATGAAGAAAGATTGAAGACCCTTAAATTACATTCACTTGTAAGACGAAGAATGAGGGAGACATGATCGAGGTATATAAGTGGAAGATGGGTATTAATAAGGGGGATATAAATAAGGTCTTGAGGATATCTCTCCAGAGAGAACCCGCAATAATGGATTCAAATTGGATAAGTTTAGATTTAGAAAGGATATAGGAAAATATTGGTTTGGAAATAGGGTAGTTGATGAGTGGAACAGTCTGCCTAGTAGGGTCATTGAAGCTATGACCTTGGGTAGTTTCAAATTTAGGTTGGATAAATTCATGAGTGAGAGGGGTTGGATTTGAGTGGGACTCGCACTTGAGTTAATAGAATCTTCAAAGCTTATTTCTTGGGTAGAATTGAAAATTAGGTTGAACAATTATTCTGTTAGTGGGATGGATTGTGAAGGACCTGCCTAGTATGGGCCAACAGGCCTGGTGCAGTGTTCCTCCTTTCTTATGTTCTTATGTATACGCTACAAACCGTGTCGCGTGGAGTTCCACAGGGGTCAGTCCTAGTCAGGCAAGCCTAGTCAGACAAATGGCTCCTGGAGTTTAACCCCAGCAAGTGCAAAGTTATGAAACTTGGGGAAGGACAAAGAAGACCACAGATGGAGTACAGCCTAAGAGGTTAAAGGCTGCAAAACACAAGGAAAAGGATCTTTGGGTGAGCATCATACCGAGCACATCTCCTGAGGCGCACATCAACCAAATAACTGACGCCGCATATGGGCGCTTGGCAAACCTAGGAATAGCGTTTCAACATCTAAGTAAGGAGTCCTTCACGACACTGTACACCGTGTACATCAGGCCCATATTGGAATATGCAGCACCAGTATGGAACCCACACCATGTCAAACACGTTAAGTCAACAAAGTGCAAAGGTTTGCAATAAGACTAGTCCTGGAGCTGAGGGGTATGTTCTACGTGGAGAGGTTAAGAGAACTCAACCTGACAACACTGGAGAACAGGAAGGATAGGGGGGACATGATAACGACATATAAAATACTGAGAGGAATTGACAAGGTGGATAGGGACAGAATGTTTCAGGAATGGGACACAGCAACAAGGGGTCTCAGCTGGAAGTTGAAAACTCAGATGAGTCACAGGGATGTTAGGAAGTACTTCTTCAGTCATAGAGTTGTCAGGAAGTAGAACAGTCTGGAGAGTGATGTAGTGGAGGCAGGATCTATACATAGCTTTAAGAAGAGGTGTGATAAAGCTCATGGAGGGAGAGAGTGGACCTAGTAGTGACCAGTGAAGAGGCGGGGCCAGGAGCTATAACTCGAACCCTGCAAGCACAAATACGTAAGAACACACACACTACATACATTAAACACTCTACACACACACATACACACACACACACACACACACACACACACACACACACACACACACACACAATGAGAGGAATTGAAAGAGACAGATTGTTTGAGAGGTGAGAAACAGGAACACAGCTGGAAGTTAAAACTCAGCTAAATCATTGGGACGTTAGGAAGTATTTCTTCAGCCTTAGAGTAGACTGGAAGTGGAACGACCTGGAGAGTGATATTTTAGAAGCAGGATCCATACATAGCTTCAAAAATAGGAACGATAAGGCTCTCGAAGCCAAGAGTGATCCTATTAGCTACCAGCAAAGAGGAGGGGACAGGGGCTGAGTTTTCACCCCTGCAACTATATACAGGTGAATACATATACACACCAGGAAATGCAAAGTTATGAAGACTGGGAAAGAGGACAGAAAATCGTACACAAAGTATAAATTTGAAGAACAGAGGCTGCTGACCTCGCTCAAAGAGAAGGACCTGGAAGTAGCATAGTGACTACCATATCGACAAAAGTTCACATCAAGCGAACCTTTGCAGCCAATACTCGTCCGGCAAACCTAAGAATGGCCTTCAGGTATCTCGAGAGTTATTCCGGGTGTTTTATATAGCATATGTCAGGCCCATCTTAGAATACGCAGCATCAGAATGGAACCCACATGTAAGGAAGCATGTTAAGAAACTGGAGAAAATGCAGAAGTATGCAACGAGACTAGTTCCAGAACTAAGACGTATGAGCTACGAGGAAAGGTTAAGAGAATTTAATCTAATGTCCTGTCTGCTCTGTCAACTGATAGAGCAGACAGGACAAGCTGTTTGAGAGTCGAAAAGCAGGTACTCGAGACACAGGGATGTCAGGAAGTATTTCTTCAGTCTCAGGGTGGTCGGGAAGCTGAATGACCTCGACGGAGTGGTGGAGGTAGGATCTATACATAGTTTTTAAAACAGGTATGATTGGGCCCATGAAGCCAAGAGGAAGTAAACACGTGGCCACGAGCTGAGACTCGACCCCTGCAAACAAAAAAGATGAGCACATACCATCACTAACACTAACACTGTTGTTAACACACCATCACCACTAGCAGCATCATTAACACCACCACCACCGACACCAACCTTCAACGCCATCACCACAGTACCACCATCTCTAGCACCACCAACTAACACTACCACCTACAACACTGCCACAGCACCACCATCGCAGTGCCACCACTGCCTTCACAAGCAAAATATATAGGAGATAGACACTCTTTGTTGTCATTATGTGATTTCAAGGATTAACCCAATCTGGCTGTTTTAAAGACAATGCAAGACCGTGCACGTGCTCGCACGTGCCTTGGTTAGTCGCACTTGCCTTGGTCCATCACACGTACCTTGGACCGTCCCACACATGCCTTGACCCGTTCCGCATGTTCCTTGGATCACTGAACGTACCTTGGTCCACTGCACGTACCTTGGTCCACTGCACGTACCTTGGACCGTCCCACACATGCCTTGACCCGTTCCGCATGTTCCTTGGACCACTGAACGTACGTTGGTCCATTGCACGTACCTTGGTCCACTGCACGTACCTTGGTCCACTGCACGTACCTTGGTCCACTGCACGTACCTTGGCGTGTCACAAGTGATGAACCCTCAGTTTCCTGGGAGCATCTTCTAAACGTGAATTTCATCTTCACTGCAGCATCAATAATAGCAGCAACAGCATCAGCAACAGTAGCAACAGCGGCAGCAACAGCAGCAGCAGCAACAGCAGCAACAGCAGCAACAGCAGCAGCAGTCTCCGCCAGACATTGACGAGGCGGAGACTCCATCCCAAAGGAGGAGGTAAGAAAGGCTTAATACGTACGCCTGCCAAAGGAGACAAAACATTGGCGCTCCCAAGGCAGGAGTAGCGGCGGGCCGCGTCGACCTCGATAGTGCCACCACCAGCTGCTGGAGCCCAGGCTCCAGGCACTGTCTACACGCTGCCAAGTGCTGGCACTGCCAACCAGCCCAAAGCCTTGGTACTGCAACAGTGGTGAGGTAGGCCAGGCGTCTACCCTCACACGCCTCCTACACCACCCTCGCCTCCCCAAACACCTCTCAAGTTCGTATTGGAAACCTCGGAATTGTTTTCCTGTCTAGAGTGAGCTGCCAGAAACCTCCAGAGCGGGAAGCAGTGACGGCGATAAAGAGGGAGGGAGAAGAGGAAACGAGGGAGGGAGGAAGGGGGAGAGAGAGAGAGAGAGAGAGAGAGAGAGAGAGAGAGAGAGAGAGAGAGAGAGAGAGAGAGAGAGAGAGAGAGAGGTGGGGGAGCGTGCGGAACTCTGAGAGGAAGTTGACTAAAACGAAAGGAAAAAAGCGTGTTGAGGCGTGGTGAAAAAAAGGGCAGAGAAAAAGATAGGTGGAACATGCATCCACGGGTAGAGGAGAGACGATGCTTGCAATATTTTGCAAGGTTAAGTTTTAGATTGTCTTAAAGCTGATGCCCAGCCCAGGAAAAGTTGCAACACCGCAGATGGCAACAGTGAGGGGAGGGAGGGAGAGAGAGAGAGGGAGAGAGAGAGAGAGAGAGAGAGAGAGAGAGAGAGAGAGAGAGAGAGAGAGAGAGAGAGAGAGAGAGAGAGAGAGAGAGGAAGGATAGGTGAAATTATGAGTGTGAGGAAGAGGGAAGAGTGATGAAATTATAAGGACTTATGACTGTGAGGGAGAGTAAAGATAAAGCTATATGGAAGTAGTAGTTGGCACATTTTCAGAGTATTTGACCGAGTAGGTCACTCAGTGTTCATAGCAGTAAACACAGACAACACACAACAAAAACAAAAAAATAAAATTAACAAACAGTAAAAGTTACGAACATAAACACTCATCACAAATAAAAAACATAAAAAATTAAAATAACCAGAATCAATTTAAAATCAACATTAAATAATTAATGTCAAACGAGTCTCCATAAAGTTCTCCCGAGATCCCTACAGGCACCTCGGTAACTATAAAAACCATGAAGATGGAAAACCCTAAGCCGAATGCAAACGGTTTAAACTATGTTGTAGAGTCAGTGGCACGTCACAAGCTACACAGAGGTGGGAGAGGAGCACCTGTGACCAAGTGGCTAAGGGCGAGATGTGTGCGACAGATTCTCACTCGACAGGAATTCATTTTAAAGTGACGATTTTCTTGAAGGAGGAGGAGGGCCAAACACCCACGTCCTGCAAACTCTGTATAACTTGTTGCCAGTCTGCAGGACCCACTGGGCCAGCCACTTCCTAAAGACACATTTGTGGAGATGGTCCACGAAGTCATAATAAGTCAAAAGTCTACTGTAGAGTGGGATCTCTCCATTATAAGATCATCTACATAGTTTGGGTTGGTGGAAAGTTAAACAACAAAAAATGCTCGAACATTCATAACAGCTGCAGAAACGAAGAAAAGTCACTACAGAGAGACGATTGCAAATATTATTAAATGTGATAACACTTTAAACGTTAATAGCAAAAACTATAACAGCTATAAATCCTGAGCTGAAAAGCCCCTTGCTATTCCCTTCACTGGTGAAGAACGTGCTGTCGTTCACCACACAGCAAGATACACGTCTCTTCCAAGAACTGATGAAGGCCTTGCTTTATATTAAAACAAAAATAGGCAAAATAAAACGTAATGAAACTTAAATTAGTACATCCGTAGAGTTTTCTCGGTGCTCATTTGCGTTACCAACACTGTGAGTTAGTGAGCGCTCGTTGAGCAGTTACACCACGATCGACGGAGGAGGAGGAGGTGCAAATTTAAGCCAAGAATAAGGATTTAGATCGATTTATCAAACAAAATTTCATCCTGAGGAAGGGAGAGCCAGTGCCTGGGCTTCAGGAAGGTTTACTTTGCCGGGCCATACATTAGCTCCATGGATCTAGAGCCGTTTGCCAACATCAAAACACCATTCCGTAAAGGTCCTTGAAGGCAAACTAATCAAACCATTTTGTGACCCCAAGTGTGTTTGAGAACCGTGACAATACTGAGGGATTAACCTTGTGGTTAGTGTATGTTAACCTTGTGGTTAATGTAGGTTAACCTTGTGGTTAGTGTGGAGGGGTGGGGATGTTGCAGTCGTGGAGGGGGAAAGAGTAGTGCCTGCACTCTGAAGGAGGGGTGGGTATGTTGCAGTCTGAGGGTAGGTCTGAACAATAATGTCAACACACTTCTGGCAAGATAGCGACTAAATGAATGCTGGTGAATGTATTTTCTTCATTGGGTGACCCAGCCTTGGCAAGGAGACCCGCTAGGGTAACAAAATACCAGTGAAGATTTCCATCTATATATTCTTAGGTTTATGGCTCTCTCCACAGTATTTATATTCCCACTAACATGACGGGCTGCCTTCTCGGTCATCTTACATGCTATTATCAGTGCTAACAAGCTAGAAACTCTAAATGTAAAAAGCAAGGCTGCCAAATAAACACATATTATTTTAGTAATGTGGTGAAATTCGCAACCGAAAATATGTGTGTGAGTGTGTGTGCGTATGTGTGTGTGTGTGTGTGTGTGTGTGTGTGTGTGCTTACCTAGTTATACTTACCTAGTTGTGGTTGCAGGGGTCGAGTCATAGCTCCTGGCCCCGCCTCTTCACTGGCCGCTACTGGGTCACTCTCCCCGCACCATGAGCTTTATCATACCTCTTCTCAAAGCCATGAATGGATCCTGCCTCCACTACATCGCTTCCTAAACTATTCCACTTCCTGACCATTATGTGACTGAAGAAATACTTCCTAACATCCCATTGATTCATCTGAGTCTTCAACTTCCAACTGTGTCCCCTTGTTGCTGTGTCCCATCTCTGGAACATTCTGTCTCTGTCCACCTTGTCAATTCCTCTCAGTATTTTATATGTCGTTATCATGTCCCCTATCTCGCCTGTCCTCCAGTGTCGTCAGGTCGATTTCCCTTAACCTCTCCTCGTAGGACATACCCCTTAGCTCCGGGACTAGTCTTGTTGCAAACCTTTTCACTTTCTCTAGCTTCTTTACGTGCTTGGCTAGGTGTGGGTTCCAAACTGGTGCTGCATACTCCAATATGGGCCTGACGTACACAGTGTACAGGGTCTTGAACTATTCCTTATTAAGATGTGTGTACTCACCTAGTTGTGGTTGCAGGGGTCGAGACTCAGCTCCTGGCCCCGCCTCTTCACTGATGTTGGGTCCTTTTCTCGACTCCAATAAGCTTTATCAAACCTCCCCACACTACATCAGTTGCGTTGTGTGCGTGTGTGTGTGTGTGTGTGTACTCACCTAATTCACCTGATTGTGGTTGCAGGGGTCGAGACTCAGCTCCTGGCCCCGCCTCCCCGCCTCTGTGTGTGTGTGTGTGTGTATGTATATGAGTACGACAATCCCAATAAGCATTTGAAACACCCACACTACCCCCCCTCCCACACACACACACACACACGCGCGCGCGCGCGCACGCACGCGGCACGTGAGAGGTCAACATAGCCTACAGCCTCAGGAATCTAACAACAAAGGATTCAGTGAAGGACCTATATAAATACCTCTTGCCTCCCTCCCTGCCCCACCATTGTTGAAGGCAGGGGGAGGCAGGCACACACCTCACTGCTGAGAGCATTCGATTCGCAATCGTAAGGTCTTGGAATCAGTTGTCTGAGAGGAGAAACATATGGGTCAGTTTCGTTACACCCCTGCTACCCCTGCTGACCTTGTTACCCACCCCTGCTACCCCTGCTGACCTTGTTACCCACCCCTGCTACCCCTGCTGACCTTGTTACCCCACCCCTGCTACCCTGCTGCCTTGTTGCTGCCACCCTTGCCTTTTTACCCTTTCTGCCCTTGTTAGCAAACCCTTTTTTTTTCTGCTTTTTCCTCTTGGGATAAACCCTTTGCTTGGCTTTTTGCTACCCTGCTGCTTTTGCTACCTCTGGTGGGTTGTGTACCTATCCTCCTTGCTTGATTGTGCACCACATCCTTGACGGTATTTTGATTGTCTACCGACAGTGGGTATTGATTTGCACCCATCATCTCTGACGGTAGTGCTAGTTGATTTCACATCCATCCTCACGGTAGTGGCTATTGTTAGAACCACATCCATCCTTGACGGTGTGGCTAGTTGACAACCACCCTCCTCTGACGGTAGTGGCTAGTTGATTGTGCAACCCACATCCATCCTCTGGACGGTAGTGGCTAGTTGATTGTGCACCCACATCCATCCTCTGGACGGTAGTGGCTAGTTGATTGTGCAACCCACATCCATCCTCTGGACGGTAGTGGCTAGTTGATTGTGCAACCCACATCCATCCTCTGGACGGTAGTGGCTAGTTGATTGTGCACCCCACATCCATCCTCTGGACGGTAGTGGCTAGTTGATTGTGCAAACCCACATCCATCCTCTGGACGGTAGTGGCTAGTTGATTGTGCAACCCACATCCATCCTCTGACGGTAGTGGCTAGTTGATTGTGCACCCACATCCATCCTCTGGACGGTAGTGGCTAGTTGATTGTGCACCCACATCCATCCTCTGGACGGTAGTGGCTAGTTGATTGTGCACCCACATCCATCCTCTGGACGGTAGTGGCTAGTTGATTGTGCAACCCACATCCATCCTCTGGACGTAGTGGCTAGTTGATTGTGCACCCACATCCATCCTCTGGACGGTAGTGGCTAGTTGATTGTGCAACCCACATCCATCCTCTGGAAGGTAGTGGCTAGTTGATTGAACCCACATCCATCCTCTGGAGGAGTGGCTAGTTGATGACCACATCCATCCTCTGGACGGTAGTGGCTAGTTGATTGTGCACCCCACATCCATCCTCTGGACGGTAGTGGCTAGTTGATTGTGCAACCCACATCCATCCTCTGGACGGTAGTGGCTAGTTGATTGTGCAACCCACATCCATCCTCTGGACGGTAGTGGCTAGTTGATTGTGCACCCCACATCCATCCTCTGGACGGTAGTGGCTAGTTGATTGTGCACCCCACATCCATCCTCTGGACGGTAGTGGCTAGTTGATTGTGCAACCCACATCCATCCTCTGAACGGTAGTGGCTAGTTGATTGTGCAACCCACATCCATCCTCTGGACGGTAGTGGCTAGTTGATTGTGCACCCCACATCCATCCTCTGGACGGTAGTGGCTAGTTGATTGTGCAACCCACATCCATCCTCTGGAAGGTAGTGGCTAGTTGATTGTGCAACCCACATCCATCCTCTGGACGGTAGTGGCTAGTTGATTGTGCACCCCACATCCATCCTCTGGACGGTAGTGGCTAGTTGATTGTGCAACCCACATCCATCCTCTGGACGGTAGTGGCTAGTTGATTGTGCAACCCACATCCATCCTCTGGACGGTAGCGCAAGAGCATATGAATACACAAAAGCCTAAGAACTAGACCCCAAAAGGGTTAACAGGAGTACACTTGGATTTATATCTACAGTTAACTTATCTGCAAATTTAAGATATTTCCTTAAAATATCTGATACCTTAACATATCACATTGATCGTATGCTCTAGACATAATCACAGATCTGCAGAACATCTCTAGAGCAATCACGATCTCGAGCCTTAAAAGTGGATTAACACCTATGTACAGTTAGTGAATTTTATATCAAGTAACGTGTGAACACTTAGTCTGCATTTAAGAACATTCTTAAAAGTATCAAAGGTTCTTTACTAACACATGTGGAACTGCTGCATGTCGTAAAATACAATTAACTAATAATACAGATGAGCAAAGTGCTCTAAGAACACAGAAGAAGAAGGATACGAAGTGACAGGAAGAATAAGTAAGAAGAAGAAGAAGAAGAAGAGAAGAAGAAGAATAAAGAAAAGAAAAAGAAGTTAAGAATGAAAAACGAAAAGAAGAAGAAGGAGAGAAGAACTTCCGAGAAGAAGAGAAGAAGAGAAGAAGGCAAAGAAGAAGAAGAAGAGAAGAGAAGAAAGCAGAGAGAAAAAATAATAATAATAAGAAGAAGAAGAAGAAGAAGAAGAATTATAATAATAATAATGATAATCACAATTTGACTATATTACTACATATTTCCAAATTCTCAATGATCCCACATCCATTCTGTCCACAGATACATTCCAATCTGTCCACAGATACATCCAATCTGTCCACAGATACATCCAATCTGTCCACAGATACATCCAATCTGTCCACAGATACATCCAATCTGTCCACAGATACATCCAATCTGTCCACAGGTACATCCAATCTGTCCACAGGTACATCCAATCTGTCCACAGGTACATCCAATCTGTCCACAGGTACATCCAATCTGTCGACAGGTACATCCAATCTGTCCACAGATACATCCAATCTGTCCACAGGTACATCCAATCTGTCCACAGATACATCCAATCTGTCCACAGGTACATCCAATCTGTCCAATGTTGCTAACGTCTTCTCAATGTTGCTAACGTCATTTCAATGTTGCTAACATCGTCTCGATGTTGCTAACGTCGCCTCAATGTTGCTAACGTCGTCTCAATATTGCTAACGTCGCCTCAATGTTGCTAACGTCGTCTCAATATTGCTAACGTCGTCTTAATGTTGCTAACGTCTTCTCAATGTTGCTAACGTCGTCTCAATGTTGCTAACGTCGCCTTAATGTTGCTAACGTCGTCTCAATATTGCTAACGTCGCCTTAATGTTGCTAACGTCTTATCAATGTTGCTAACGTCGCCTCAATGTTGCTAACGTCATTTCAATGTTGCTAACGTCGTCTCGATGTTGCTAACGTCGTCTCAATATTGCTAACGTCGCTTCAATGTTGCTAACATCGTCTCAATGTTGCTAACGTCATTTCAATGTTGCTAACGTCATTTCAATGTTGTCGTCTCAATGTTGCAAACGTCGCCTCAATATTGCTAACGTCTTCTTAATGTTGCTAATGTCGCCTCAATGTTACTAACGTCTTCTCAATGTTGCTAACGTCGTCTCAAAGTTGCTAACGATTTCTCAATGTTGCTAACGTCTTCTCAATGTTGCTAACGTCGCCTCAACATATAAAATTTGTTATTTTTTTTACCCGATAATATTATTATATTATTGTCAGATATTATTATTATTATTATTATATTATTGTCAGATATTATTATTATTATTATTATATTGTCAGATATTATTATTAATATTATTATTATTATTATATTATTGTCAGATATTATTATTATTATTATTTATATTATTGTCAGATATTATTATTATTATTATTATTATTACCCGACATTATTATTATTGTTATTATTATTACAAAGTCAGTGACACATACCTGTGTGGTTGACACCAAGCTTGTAGAGTTGATGTACACACCACTAATGTAGACACAAGAGTTAACGTAGACACATTTGATGTAGCCACAGCCGAGGAATACACAAGACCTGATGTAGACACGGGAGCTGCAGTGATGGCACACACACACATAAGTGTACATTCCGTAGGATAATACTTAAGACTTGTACATGAGACAAATAAATCTGATGAAGAAATAAAAACATGTGCAAAATCAGGATATCTTTATTTGTAGACATGTTGCACATGTGTCTAATTCTTCATCCTGTCGGTATTGTTTACCATTCACCTAGAAATAAATCTGAGTTACGCGTCTGAGTGCCACCAGCAGTCCTGGCGCGTCACTCAGGATCACATCAGAATCCCTTTGGCTTTCGGTGTTAAAATTGGATTTCTTTTCCAATTAGCGCCGCTTCGATTTTTTTTCTCTCTAGCTGAAGTTAGTACTCAATTTCACCACCTTGAAATTGGGCTCCTTATGTGATTGCAAAACTGAAATGGACTGCTTACGAGATTCTTAATATTGGCTGTGGGAAGATGCAGTGGGTCTGTTGCAGTGTACCTTCATTCTTATAACAAAATCCTGTACTGTCGACGTTTCGCGCACACAGTGGGCTTTATCATGTCACAAACATAGATCTAGATATAATTATTATTATTATTACACAAATAACCCGCAATAGGAGAAAGAAGCTTATGACGACGTTTCGGTCCGACATACACCATTAAATATTCACACTAACACACGAAGATGAGGGAGCCAGTATATATACAAGAGGAGGACAGGAGACGGCACGCAAGGAGGACAGGAGACGGCACGCAAGGAGGACAGGGGACGGCACGCAAGGAGGACAGGGGACGGCACGCAAGGAGGACGGGGACACGCAAGGAGGACGCGGCACGCAAGGAGGACAGGGGACGGCACGCAAGGAGGACAGGAGACGGCACGCAAGGAGGACAGGGGACGGCACGCAAGGAGGACAGGGGACGGCACGCAAGGAGGACAGGGGACGGCACGCAAGGAGGACAGGGGACGGCACGCAAGGAGGACAGAAGACGGCACGCAAGGAGGACAGGGGACGGCACGCAAGGAGGACAGGGGACGGCACGCAAGGAGGACAGGGGACGGCACGCAAGGAGGACAGGGGACGGCACGCAAGGAGGACAGGGGACGGCACGCAAGGAGGACAGGGGACGGCACGCAAGGAGGACAGGGGACGGCACGCAAGGAGGACAGGGGACGGCACGCAAGGAGGACAGGGACGCAGGAGGACAGGGACGACGCAAGGAGGACAGGGGACGGCACGCAAGGAGGACAGGGGACGGCACGCAAGGAGGACAGGGGACGGCACGCAAGGAGGACAGGGGACGGCACGCAAGGAGGACAGGGGACGGCACGCAAGGACAGGGGACGGCACGCAAGGAGGACAGGGGACGGGACAGAGAGAGGAAGAAAAAAGGAAGTGGAGAAGTATTGTGCCTTTTTGTTCATTATTATTATTATATACATGGGGAACCCTAAACACGTAGGGGTCATACAGCGTCTGGGAAAATGGAAGGAATCTAGATTCAATTCAAGGAAATGGAGCACAGGCCCAATCCCTTGGATCAGGAGCCCCTCACCAGCATAAGAACATAAGTATGGAGGAGCACTACAGCAGGCTTACTGGCCCATACTAGACACGTCCTTCTCAAACCCAAACCCTCTAACAAAGCCATATATCCAACCCATTCTCAAGGCAACTTAAGGAATTAGCTTTGATAATCCTACTGACTCAAATCCAACCCATCTCACTTACATGGGGAAGTACATTTGTACACAGTTCAGGATATTTCTTAGAGGAATCGTTTCGCTTCTTCAGCTCTAAAATGATGAAAGACTGATGAAACCACTTGTGGCGAAACGTTTCCTTTATTTCTCATGTATTTATTCAACCTATTTTGGTATCTACCTAAGGATTTAGCTTCAGTGATCCCATAGGTAGAATGTTCCACTCATCAACTACTCTATTTCCAAACAACTACTTTCCTACATCTTTTCTTAACCTAAACTAACTCAATTTAACTCCATTATTTCGAGTTCATTCTTGTGGGTATATCCTCAGAACTTTTTCTACATTCCCTTTAATTATGCCCATCTTCTACTTATACACCTCAGTCTTGTCTTCCCTTATTCTACGACTTACAAGAGAGTGTAGTATAACAGCTCTCAATCTACCTTCGTATGAGACATTCCTTATGCAGTGGCTTAGTTTTGCCATTCTTTGTATGTTCTCCAATGAATTTATATTCATTCTGTAGTATGGAGGCCACAACTGGGCTGCATAATCCACCTAATTTACTGATAAAAGTAACGGCAGGAACGGCCAAAGTAGCGGTATCGGTCTAAAATTGAGTATCGGCATAAGAAATTTATTTGGTATGAATCAATCAGTCCCTCAGCCTTGAAGATGCGGAGACTGGAGACAGTAGAAGTAATCAGTCCCATAGCCTAGATGTCCACCTCCTTAGTCTTGACGAATCTGAAACATAGGCAGGAAGATGGATGTATAGGAGTCAAACGAGGTGCAGTCGTTGAAGACGTCGTTACAGGTGGGCGGGACCCATCAGCGGCAATAGGTCATGTCCAAGAGGTGGGTCAGAGGTTAGTAAAGAGGTTGTAGAGGATAGCCTCTGTACCTTGAACTGATAAAGCTACTGATGGCGAAACGTCGTCAGTATAAAGATACCCAGATGTTGCACTGTCTCTACTATAATTCACCGCTCTTTGTGTTTGACTCGATAAAGTCCACTGTGTGGGCGAAACGTCGTCAATAAAAGATTGTAATATACTGCAGCTGTCTTTTTCCATCGTGTTGGTAGTTTATACTATGTGTCTCTTCACCGGTAACTACCAGATAATAACTACCAGCTTTTAACTACCAGTTAGTAACTACCAGCTCGTAACTACCAGTTAGTAACTACCAGCTCGTAACTACCAGTTAGTAACTACCAGCTCGTAACTACCAGTTAGCAACTACCAGCTAGTAACTACCAGATAGTAACTACCAGCTCGTAACTACCAGATAGTAACTACCAGCTAGTAACTACCAGATAGTAACTACCGGCTAGTAACTACCAGCTAGTAACTACCAGCTCGTAACTACCATCTAGTAACTACCAGCTCGTAACTACCAGCTCGTAACTACCAGCTAGTAACTACCAGTTATTAACTACCTGCTCGTAACTACCAGTTATTAACTACCTGCTCGTAACTACCAGTTAGTAACTACCAGTTAGTAACTACCAGCTCGTAACTACCAGTTAGTAACTACCAGCTCGTAATTACCAGTTAGCAACTACCAGCTAGTAACTACCAGATAGTAACTACCAGCTCGTAACTACCAGATAGTAACTACCAGCTAGTAACTACCAGATAGTAACTACCGGCTAGTAACTACCAGCTAGTAACTACCAGCTCGTAACTACCATCTAGTAACTACCATCTAGTAACTACCAGCTCGTAACTACCAGCTAGTAACTACCAGTTATTAACTACCTGCTCGTAACTACCAGTTATTAACTACCTGCTCGTAACTACCAGTTAGTAACTACCAGTTAGTAACTACCGGCTAGTAACTACCAGCTAGTAACGACTAGATCGTAACTACCAGTTAGTAAATACTCGCTAGTAACTACCAGTCAGTAACTACTAGCTCGTAACTGCCAGGTAGTAACTACTAGCTAGTAAATACTAGCTCGTAACTACCAGTTAGTAACTACTAGTTCGTAACTACCAGTTAGTAACTACTTGCTCGTAACTACCAGTTAGTAACTACTTGCTCGTAACTACCAGTTAGTAACTACTTGCTCGTAACTACCAGTTAGTAACTACTTGCTCGTAACTACCAGTTAGTAACTACTTGCTCGTAACTACCAGTTAGTAACTACCAGCTCGTATAACCGGAAGTGCATGTAAGGCATTGCCGGTGCTTATTTGGCCATAAGTAGTGCACATACACACGCACACAAACATACACACACAAACATACATACACACACAAACATACATACACACACAAACATACATACACACACACAAACATACATACACACACACACACACACACACATATATATATATATATATATATATATATATATATATATATATATATATATATATGTGTGTGTGTGTGTGTGTGTGTGTGTGTGTGTATTGTTAAAAATGATCAGGAACAAAAATTTAGAATACACCAAAATCACAAAATCTGAAAATAAATCAAAACCAAAATTTTAAGAATAAATTTGCAGGAAAAATTCTTAAAAATAAACCAGGAACAAAAAACCTTGAAAATAATAAATAAATACAAAACTAAGAATAACGTACTTATACAGATCCTTAAAAAAATTTAAAATATGAGAATAAACCAGCTATACAAACCTTTAGAATAAATTACCTATACAAATCTCTAGGCTAAACCAGCAATACAAATTTTATGAATAAACCAACAACACAATAACAATAATAACATAAAACTTAATAAGCCAAAAACACAAAACTGGTTGTTGTTGGTGGTGGTGGTAGCTGTTGGTGGTGGTAGCTGTAGGTGTCATGGTGTAGCACCACTGGTGGTGGTGTAACAATACTGGTGGTAGTGTGACACCACTGGTGGTGGTGTAACAATACTGGTGGCGGTGTAGCATCAGTGGTGGTAGTGTAGCACCACTGGTGGTGGTGTAACAATAATGGTGGCGGTGTAGCACCACTGGTGGTAGTGTAACACCACTGGTGGTAGTGTAACAATACTGGTGGCGGTGTAGCATCACTGGTGGTAGTGTAACACCACTGGTGGTGGTATAACAATACTGGTGGCGGTGTAACACCACTGGTGGTAAACATCACTGGTGGTAGTGTAACAATACTGGTGGCGGTGTAGCACCACTAGCGGTAGTGTAACACCACTGGTGGTAGTGTAACACCACTGGTGGTAGTGTAACACCACTGGTGGTAGTGTAACAATACTGGTGGCGGTGTAGCATCACTGGTGGTTGTGTAACACCACTGGTGGTGGTGTAACAATACTGGTGGCGGTGTAGCACCACTGTCGGTAGTGTAACACAACAGGTGGTAGTATAACACCACTGGTGGTAGCGTAATACCACTGGTGGTAGTGTAACACCACTGGTGGTAGTGTAACACCACTGGTGGTAGTGTAACACCACTGGTGGTAGTGTAACACCACTGGTGGTAGTGTAACACCACTGATGGTAGTGTAACAATACTGGTGGCGGTGTAGCATCACTGGTGGTAGTGTAACACCACTGGTGGTAGTGTAACAATACTGGTGGCGGTGTAGCACCACTGGTGGTAGTGTAACACCACTGGTGGTAGTGTAACACCACTGGTGGTAGTATAACACCACTGGTGGTAGTGTAACACCACTGGTGGTAGTGTAACACCACTGGTGGTAGTGTAACACCACTGGTGGTAGTGTAACACCACTGGTGGTAGTGTAACACCACTGGTGGTAGTGTAACACCACTGGTGGTAGTGTAACACCACTGGTGGTAGTGTAACACCACTGGTGGTAGTGAAACAATACTGGTTGCGGTGTAGCGTCACTGGTGGTAGTGTAGTACCATTCGTGGTAGTGTAGCACCGCTGGTAGTGTAGCACCACTGGTGGTGTAGCACTACTGGTGATAGTGTAGCACCACTGGTGGTAGTGTAGCACCACTGGTGATAGTGTAGCACCACTGGTGATAGTGTAGCACCACTGGTGGAAGTGTAGCACCACTGGTAATAGTGTAGCACCACTAGTGATAGTGTAGCACCACTGGTAGTGGTGCAGCACCACTACTGGTGATAGTGTAGCATTACTGGTGATAGTGTAGCACCACTGGTGATGGTGAAGCACCACTGATGGTAGTGTAGCACCACTGATGATGAAGCACCACTGGTGGTGCTTCAATGAACAATGTTCTGTCCTAAACGAACACTCGGCACTAATATGTAAACAACGATACATTCTGATAATACAATATACAACATTTTAAAACAGCTGTCACTCAACTAAACAGGAAGTGTCAAGCGCTGTCACACGCGCGTAACTATCTGACACAGGCGTCAATCAAACGTGTGCCACATACCAAGACATATGTCACGGTGATGTGTCCCTGTGTGTCATACGGGTATACAGACCTTACACGTGGACACTGTGTCAATACTGGAAGGTGGAGAGACGTGCTACTCGACTGACACGGTGTCATGATCGGTGTCAAGCAGCCTGGCATGGAGTGAAGCAGTGTCCCTGGCGCAGCAGAAGCACAGGACGCGATACTTTTACGCCACAGAACTTCTTGAGCTGAGGTCCCTGGAAACGCGGGTGAAATAGAGCACAACACAAAAACTGAACACTCTGGAGCACATACACTGAGTATGTGTGTGTGTGTGTGTGTGTGGCCACACCATGAGTGTGGAGGCCAGGCCTTCCAGAGTCCACTGTGGCTTCTTCGTGTGTCTGCCGGCTACTAGCCTGGCCGGGCCAACCTCCACACGCTCGGCACGGTCTAGGACCCAGCTGACTGCAGCAGCAGCAGCAGCAGCCGCAGCCGCAGCAGCAGCAGCAGAGCAGCTGTCGTTGCTGCAGGAGGAAGAACTTACGCAGTCGCTGCTTACACTAAAGAGAACCTCGGTAGCTCATGAGTACCAGTAGCAGTAGAACCAGTGAAAGAGAAACCAGTACCAGAAACACCAGAACCCTGACAGCAGCAGTAGTAATAGCAGCACCACTAGTAGCAGCGGCAGCACTAGTAGCAGTGGTAGCACTAGTAGCAGCGGCAGCACTAGTAGCAGTGGCAGTACTAGTAGCAGTGGTAGCACTAGTAGCAGTGGCAGCACTAGTAGCAGTGGTAGCACTAGTAGCAGTGGCAGCACTAGTAGCAGTGGTAGCACTAGTAGCAGTGGCAGTACTAGTAGCAGTGGTAGCACTAGTAGCAGTGGCAGCACTAGTAGCAGTGGTAGCGTGGCAGCACTAGTAGCAATGACATTACTAATAACAGCAGTATTACTAGTAGCAGTGGCAGCACTAGTAACAGCAGCACACTAGTGTTAAGTCTATTTTCTTGGCTGCTTACTTTGGGCTGTAGAATGGTAGCGTAGGTGCAGAGATACGGCCGATGACTAGACTCAGTTTATTAATGGCAAGGTGTAGGTAAACACGGGGACAGAGCGTGAGGGGACCGGGAGCCAGTTAGGGAAGATCCTGGTTCAGTGAGGTAGGCCGTAGAAGTGAGAGAGAAGCATGGCTGACCAGCCCGACCTTGATAGGCCTATAGAGGGCAGCACCATAGTGCCGCGCAGTTTGAAACAGCCTCTGGGTAGGCTGTTTACATCCGCTCGGCCACCTACCGCGTGTCGTCTCGACACGACAATACTGGCGGGCACGAAGGTGTAAACAAGCAAGCAAGGTTACCCAGGGGAAACTGGCTTCCGGTCACCTGACATTTACAATAGGAAATTGCCGGTGCAGGCCGAAAAAAAACTCTCCCCCTACATGAGTCGGGGAAGAGAAAATCGGCCTGCCCGTACAGCTGGACAGACGACAGAACAAGCCAATGCTGACACAGGAACTAGAGTCTTCTATATACAGGTAGCAGTGGCAGCACTAATAACAGCAGCACACTAGTAGCAGTGGCAGCACTAATAACAGCAACAGCACTAGTAGCAGTGACAGCAGGAGCAGCACTAGTAACAGCAACAGCAGCGGCAGTAACAGCAATAGCAACATAAGCAGCAGTAGTAGTAGGGAAGTTTATACACACACAGACCAACACACCACCGCCCCTACCCCAGCTATCACTCACCTGGTAACCCCTCCCTTCCTTCTTCCCTCTCTTCCCTTCTTCACGTATCCATTACCCCTATACTCCATCCCCACTGTCTTTCCACTCCTGTCCCTCCTCATCTGTCTGTCTGTCGCCCTCTCTCTCTCTCTCTCTCTCTCTCTCTCTCTCTCTCTCTCTCTTTCACACACACACACACACACACACACACACACACACACACACACACAGAAAAGAGGCACTAAACTATAGACCAGTGTCACTGACGTGTATAGTATGCAAAGTCATGGAGAAGATTATCAGGAGGAGAGTGGTGGAGCACCTGGAACGGAACAAGATTATAAACGACAACCAGCACGGATTCATGGAAGGCAAATCCTGTGTCACAAACCTTCTGGAGTTTTATGACAAAGTAACAGAAGTAGGACACGAGAGAGAGGGATGGGTTGATTGCATTTTCTTGGAATGCAAGAAGACCTTCGACACAGTTCCTCACAAGAGATTAGTGCAGAAGCTAGAGTATCAGGCGCGTATAACAGGAAGGGCACTGCAATGGATCAGAGAATACCTGACAGGGAGGCAACAACGAGTCATTGTATGTGATGAGGTATCACAGTTGGCGCCTGTGACGAGCGTGGTCCCACACGGATCAGTCATAGGACCAGTGCTATTTTTGGTTTATGTGAATGAAATGATGGAAAGGATAGACTCAGAAGTGTCCCTGTTCGCAGATGATGTAAAGTTAATGAGGAGAATTAAATCAGATGAGGATCAGGCAGGACTTCAAAGAGACCTGGACATGCTGGACACCTGGTCCAGCAACTGGCTTCTCGAATTTAACCCAGCCGAATGCAAAGTCATGAAGATCGGGGAAGGGCAAAGAAGACCGCAGACAGAGTATAGGCTAGGTGACCAAAGACTGCAAACCTCGCTAAAGGAGAAAGATCTTGGGGTGA
The DNA here is from genome assembly GCA_009830355.1 of Cherax destructor. Classification (NCBI taxonomy): domain Eukaryota; kingdom Metazoa; phylum Arthropoda; class Malacostraca; order Decapoda; family Parastacidae; genus Cherax; species Cherax destructor. Next base: position 131,793 of record WNWK01002314.1, on the reverse strand, counting down.
GTATAACATCGAGCACGTCTCCGGAAGCACACATCAACCAGATAACTGCTGCAGCATATGGGCGCCTGGCAAACCTTAGAATAGCGTTCCGATACCTTAGTAAGAAATCGTTCAAGACACTGTACACCGTGTACGTCAGGCCCATACTGGAGTATGTAGCACCAGTTTGGAACCCACAACTGGTCAAGCACGTCAAGAAATTAGAGAAAGTGCAAAGGTATGCGACAAGGTTAGTTCCAGAGATAAGAGGAATGTCCTACGAAGAAAGGTTAAGGGAAATCGGCCTAACAACACTGGCGAATAAGAGGGTTAGGGGAGACATGATAACGACATACAAAATACTGCGTGGAATAGAGAAGGTGGGCAGAGACAGGATGTTCCACAGAGGGGACACAGAAACAAGGGGTCACAATTGGAAGTTGAAGACTCAGATGAGTCAAAGGGATGTTAGGAAGTATTTCTTTAGTCAAAGAGTAGTCAGGAAGTGGAATAGTCTAGCAAGTGATGTAGTGGAGGCAGGAACCATACGCAGCTTTAAGACGAAGTATGATAAAGCTCATGGAGCAGGAAGAGAGAGGACCTAGTAGCGATCAGTGAAGAGGCGGGGACAGGAGCTGAGTCTCGACCCCTGCAACCACAATAAGGTGAGTACAAATAGGTGAGTACACACACACACACACACATACAACAGGCCTAGTGTCTAATCGACATGTGCCTAGGACAAAATGGTAACTAACTCTCACACACACCTGAAAGGGGGACTACGCAGGCATGAAGAATTTCCTGCACGGGGTTCAGTGGGACAGAGAACTGGCAGGGAAGTCAGTAAATGAGATGATGGTACACGTGACAACAATATGCAAGGAAGCTGAGGAGAGGTTTGTACCCAAGGGTAACAGAAATAACAAGGCCAGGATGAGCCCTTGGTTCACCCAAAGGTGTAGAGAAGCAAAAACCAAATGTACTAGAGAATGGAAGAAGTATAGAAGGAAAAGGACCCAGGAGAATAAGGAGAGCAGTCGTAGAGCCAGAAATTAATATGCACAGGTAGGAAGGGAGGCCCAACGACAATACGAAAATGACATAGCAGTGAAAGCCAAATCTGACCCAAAGCTCTTGTACAGCCACATCAGGAGGAAAACAACAGTCAAGGACCAGGTAATCAGGCTGAGGAAGGAAGGAGGGGAGATCACAAAAAATGACCGCGAAGTGTGTGAGGAGCTCAACATGAGATTCAGTGTTCACTGAGGAGACAGAAGGGACTCCAGAAAGACGGAGAGGTAGGGTACACCAAGTGTTGGACACAATACATACAACCCAGGAAGAAGTGAAAAGGCTGCTAAGTGAGCTAGATACCTCAAAGGCGATGGGGCCGAATAACATCTCTCCATGGGTCCTGAGAGAGGGAGCAGAGGAGCTATGTGAACCATTAACAACAATCTTCAACATATCTTTTGAAACAGGGCGACTACCTGAGGTATGGAAGACAGCAAATGTAGTCCCAATTCTTAAAAAAGGAGATAGACATGAAGCATTAAACTACAGATTATCAGAAGAGTGGTGGAGCACCTAGAAACGAATGAGCTCATCAACGACAACCAGCAAGGTTTCAGGGACGGAAAATCCTGTGTTACAAACCTACTGGAGTTCTATGACAGGGTGACAGTAGTAAGACAAGAGAGAGAGGGGTGGGTAGATTGCGTTCTCTTGGACTGTAAGAGGACGTTTGACACAGTCCCACACAAAAGATTAGTGCAAAAGCTAGAGGACCAGGCAGGGAAGGCATAGAAGGAATAGACTCAGTGTCCCTGTTTGCAGATGATGTGAAGTTGATGAGAGGAATTCAGTTGGACGAGGACAAGGAAGAACTACAAAGGGATCTGGACAGGCGGCAGGCCTGGTCCAGAAACTGGTTTCTCGAATTTAACCCAGCCAAATGCAAAGTCATGAAGATCGGGGAAGGGCAAATAAGACCGCAGACAAGAGTATAGGCTAGGTGACCAAAGACTGCAAACCTCGCTCAAGGAAAAGGATCTTGATGTGAGTATAACACCGGGTACATCTCCTGAGGCGCACATCATACGGGCTGCAGCATACGGGAGCCTAGCAAACTTAAGAACAGCATTCCAACATCTCAATAAGGAATCGTCCAGGACCCTGTACACTGTGTACGTTAAGCCTATATTGGAATATGCAGCACCAGTTTGGAACCCACACCTAGCCAAGCACGTAAAGAAGCTAGAGAAAGTGCAAAGGTTTGCAACAAGACTAGTCCCGGAGCTAAAGGGTATGTCCTACAAGGAGAGGTTAAGGGAAATCGACCTGACGACACTGGAGGACAAGAGAGATAGGGGGATATGATAACGACATATAAAATACTGAGAGGAATCGACAAGATGGACAGAGACAGGATGTTCCAGAGATGGGACACAGCAACAAGGGGACACAGTTGGAAGTTGAAGACTCGGATGAATCACAGGGATGTTAGGAAGTATTTCTTCAGTCACGGAATTGTTAGGAAGTGGGACAGTCTGGGAAGTGATGTAGTGGAGGCAGAATCCATACATAGCTTTAAAAAGAGGTATGATAAATCTCATGGAGCAGGAAGAGTGATCTAGCAGCGGCCAGTGAAGAGGCGAGGCCAGGAGCTGTGAATCGACCCCTGCAACCACAACTAGGTGAGTAGTTATTGCTAAAACAGAGTGCTCGTGTGCACAAACAATGATTTCGATGCAATAACAATCACAATACTATGGCTGCAACACTTCCCAACCCATAAAATGCCAATATAATCTTTAGATGTTCCGAGGTACCTGTAATGACTTTGTGGGCCAGCGAGCCTGGTGGACCATGCCTCACCTGAAGGAGGGAAGCCTAGTCTCGCCTGAAAGAGGGAAGCCTGGCCTGACATGAAGGGGAGAAGCCTAGTCTCGCCTGAAAGAGGGAAGCCTGGCTTCACCTGAAGGAGGGAAGCCTAGTCTCGCCTGAAAGAGGGAAGTCTGGACTCACCTGACCTCAGCTGTCTCAAAACCTCTTTACCTGATCAAGCCTTTGGGTTACTCACCTATCCTCACGCTTGTGAGTTGTTTACTTAATAATATCAGTAGGGAATATAATAAATACATAAATATGTATATGCAGAACAACCAATGTGAAAAAATAGTGAACTTCCAAGCGCTTTCGTGATTTCTAATTATCGTGAGAAATCACGAAAGCGGTTGGAAGTTCACTGTTTTTTTCACAGTTGTTGTTCTGCATATTGTGATATCACTGGATTACTGTGATTTTATTGCACACACACACACACACACCCCGATGGCATGGTGGCTAGCGCTCTTGCTTCACGCACGGAGGGCCCGGGTTCAATTCCCGGCGGGGCCGAAACATTTCGAAGTGTTTCCTTACACACACACATACATACAACAGGCCTAGTGTCTAATCGACATGTGCCTAGGACAAAATGGTAACTAACTAACTAACACACATTAAATAGACGAAAAAAGATACTTCTCTACAATACAGACACCAGTCTCAAGATCCGCAAATTTAAGATGACTTGGTCAGAAAAGCGCTGGTTTGTGTGGCTGGCGGAGGTTATCCTCCTCGTTTTATTGGAAATTGATTTCGTATGTCTCATATATGCAAAAATTTATCTGGATCTACCACTAGATGGCTCTGAACAAGACTCTTTGGTGTTTAAAATCAAGAGCAGGATTTTCAAGTTCAACAAGGCTTCTGAAACCTTCAAGCCCATGCATAAAACAGTCTTGGGAAAGGAGTTAAGCGAAGATGAGGCCAATGCTGTGGACTCTTCCATGTTTAGTTGTGGCATCATGTTGGCTTTTCTTCTGCTTATGTGGGCGCTGAGTTACTGGGTCCCTAATGTTAGTATCAGCGTACTTCTGCCCTGGTACCTTTATGCTGTTAGCTACGGAGATGACACTGCCCAAAAGGCTGTCATCCTGCTGCAGAACATGTAGCTCAGGCTTCCTTTACTAGCTCTTACGGGAATCGAATCACATGATTTCGATCTGTCGAAGGATCCACTATATTGGTGGTGGGAGCTTAAAGTGACGGTATTATACGTTTTGAGTTTAATATCCATCAGCAACTATCTCTGCAGATCCTCTGTGAACAAGACCAACCAGCAGGATGTCGAATCTGGCGCCTCTGAACACGATGACGATCCTTCTACCGCACCATCAGTTGGCATCCAAGCCCATCTATTTCAGGCTATGATTGCTCGATATGTTTCCGCACACCCATCACAGGCTAACAACAACCAGCAACACCTTCCTACGATACAACAAGGAACGCATTCGCGCATTTACGGTTTTTTTACACAAACAATAGGATAGTATATGCCAGCCTCCGCTAACACACGAGGCCCGGCTACAACTAACAACATGCCAGCCTTCGCTAACACACGAGGCCCGGCTACAACTAACAACATGCCAGCCTCCGCTAACACACGAGGCCCGGCTACAACTAACAACATGCAAGTGGTGGGAAAGGACTAAAGGACATTTTTCGACTTGAGATAAAACTGATTAAATGGATTATTATTATAATCAAATAGAAGCGCTAAACCACAGGGGTTATACAGCTGATTAAATGGAGACGTGACTGAGAAGAGGAATAAAATGTTCAAAGCCTAGAAAAGAGCTGAATGTTAATGTGAAAGTGGGATGTCACGAATACTTTTTATTTTATTTAATGAAGGGACCATATGTGGCGCCTTCTGTTTTGTTATTGCCGTCTTTCCCCTTCATTCTTAGGAGATTCTCTTTTCTCACTTTTATTTTTGGGAGGTGGCTACTTTTGTCTCCTCACTTCACGTATACCAGCCCTGCAGTCCATGAAAGCATTAGTGTTTTCTGGTGTTCCAGGTAGGCTCCACCACACCATCTACATTCCCAGTTTTCGAGCATTGAATCTAATTCAAAAAATATTTTTTATTATTATTATTATTATTATTATTATTATTATTATTATTATTATTATTATTATTATTATTATTATTATTATTATTATTATTATTATTATTATTATTATTATTATTATTACACCTATAATATAAATATGCTACTGCTTCTGCTACAATTGGATTCCTTAATGTGTTAAGTGTAGTCTTTAAGTCTTAACCTTCAAGTTCCTGCATTTTTAGTCTTTTGTTTTCTCCAAGTCCACAGTTCATGACTTGGTTCACCATGAAGAGACATCTGGATGGGAACGGGTAATTTACCTAGGTTGGTTATGAGAAAGGTAGGGTAGTGGTCTGTGGTGTTATATGTGATTATGCCTGATTTTAAAGGGTCATATTTCTTCCCCATTCTGATGTTTGGTCTGAACAACTGAACCTCTTGACCATGTCTGCATCCTTTTAGGCATTAAGGTGATGTTACGTGTTTGACTTATTAGAAATTTGCATTAACGAGCAGGTGTACAAGTGTACCTAATAAAGTGTGTGTTCGTGTGTGTATGTGTACTCACCTAGTTGTGGTTGCAGGGGTCGATTCATAGCTCCTGGCCCCGCCTCTTCACTGGCCGCTAATGGGTCACTCTCCCTGCGCCATGAGCTTTATCATACCTCTTTTTAAAGCTATGTATGGATCCTGCCTCTACTACATCGCTTCCCAAGCTATTCCACTTCCCGACCACTCTATGACTGAAGAAATACTTCCTAACATCCCTGTGATTCATTTGAGTCTTCAACTTCCAACTGTGTCCCCGTGTTGCTGTGTGTCCCATCTCTGGAACATTCTGTCTCTTTCCACCTTGTCTATTCCTCTCAGTATCTTATATGTCGTTATCATGTCCCCCCTATCTCTCCTGTCCTGTGTGTGTGTGTGTGTGTGTGTGTGTGTGTGTAAATCTCTATTTAAGTAACTAAATAATATATTTCCGGTTATTGCAAACGTAAGTGGCTTACATACCTTAACGTAACTTTCATACAGGGGAGTAAGTTACATTCCTATAAATAACTTACACATCTAGAAATAACTTATATACCCACGTATAACATCACGAATGCTACAATTATCATACTGTCTCAACATACCAACCCAAAATGCTTTTTTTTTACGAATTAACGACATAATCTAACCAACCAAATCTAAGCTAACTTATTCTAACCTAAACAAAGAAAATTGTAGAGCAATTAGAGGAGAAAAGTTTCGTAGAAATCAACGATTCGGTTATAACGACAACATAATATCAGTTACGTCTGGGGGAAAAAAATATGTATTATATTTTGACTTACCAATCCAGATGCAACTCTGAGGTCATGCTGCTTCTCTTAGACCAAATTTGCTTAAGGTTTCGGACTAATCACTGTTGGTTAATTGGGCTTAATGAATTTCGACTGCTCAGAGGGTCAATAAGTCTGTATGTCGCCTGTTTAGCACCAGGTGAGGAAAGTTTAATAATAATAATAATAATAATAATAATAATAATAATAATAATAATAATAATAATAATAATAATAATAATAATTTTATTTCCTTGTAAAACTTACAATGTTTGGTTTACATTACATTTACATTACAAAGATGGCCACTAGCATGGCTAGGTATTTCAGGCAGATTAATACTATTTTTTACTCAATAATGATTTAGGTTATGGGGCAGTACATTTGAACATACATTTTTAGATTTACAATATTGAGGTAGTACGAGTCATACAATAATAATACAAACGGTAAATTCAGTAATGGGATTGGATTTGTGTGTAGCGTCTGGAAGCGTGTTTTAGGTGGACTTAGGACTAACTTAAGATTTAATAGGCTATAGCTATATTAGGAATTTTATGTTTACATTCATTTGGGTGAGTGTAAGTGTAAATTAATGGGAATTACAGATAACGAGAGTAGGACATATTGTGTTGGATGTGTTCATGAGACGAAAAAGAAAATTAGGTGATTAGGTGACTCACGGTGTATATACACATTGAGAAATATTCTCCTCACGGTGTATATATCATACACCTTGTTCTGGGTTTATTATCAAGAGCGTTTACACGTGGTGTTTACCATGGTGCAGTGGATAGTCTGTCTACACGTGGTGTTTACCGTGATGCAGTGGATAGACTGTCTACACGTGGTGTTTACCATGGTGAAGTGGATAGTCTATCTACACGTTGTGTTTACCATGGTGCAGTAGATAGTCTGTCTACACATGGTGTTTACCGTGATGCAGTGGATAGTCTATCTACACGTTGTGTTTACCATGGTGCAGTAGATAGTCTGTCTACACATGGTGTTTACCGTGATGCAGTGGATAGTCTACATACACGTGGTGTTTACCATGATGCAGGGGATAGTCTGTCTACACATGGTGTATTATAATACAAAAATAAAGCGCTTAACCTTACACATGGTGTAGACAAACTATCTATCCACTAAACACATGTGGCGTGCCAGAGGTGTCGGATCAATAACAGGGTGTGAGGGAAATGTATTCTTGTAGACTGTAGGTAGCAACAGCATGGTAGATCAGGAGAGTACCAGACAAGTACAGCTGGAGTACAAAATGCACTAAAACCGGCTTTATATATATGTACTAATAGATAATGTTCTGGGACACATACACACATATATATATATATATATATATATATATATATATATATATATATATATTATATTACTGGTGTACGAAAAGAAAATGTAGTGTGCTGCCGACGGGGTGGAAGGGGCCCCACAAGTACATGTCTGAAGGGCTCTTGTTAAAAAGGCCCGGGGGCCCAGCTGCGCCGCCAAGCCTTTTTACTGAAACTTTCTCTCTCTCTCTTTTCTCACACACAAACACGACACACCACACACAATATATATATATATATATATATATATATATATATATATATATATATATATATATATATATATATGTGTGTGTGTGTGTGTGTGTGTGTGTGTGTGTGTGTGTGTGTGTGTGTGTGTGTGTGTGTGTGTGTGTACTCACATAGTTGTGGTTGCAGGGGTCGATTCATAGCTCCTGGCCCCGCCTCTTCACTGGCCGCTACTGGGTCACTCTCCCTGCGCCATGAGCTTTATCATACCTCTTCTTAAAGCTATGTATGGAACCTGCCTCCACTACATCGCTTCCCAAACTATTCCACTTCCCGACCACTCTGTGACTGAAGAAATACTTCCTAACATCTCTGTGATTCATCTGAGTCTTCAACTTCCAACTGTGTCCCCTTGTTGCTGTGTCCCATCTCTGGAACATTCTGTCTTTGTCCACCTTGTCAATTCCTCTCAGTATCTTATATGTCGTTATCATGTCCACCCTATCTCTCCTGTCCTCCAGTGTCGTCAGGTCGATTTCCCTTAACCTCTCCTCGTAGGACATACCCCTTAGCTCCGGGACTAGTCTTGTTGCAAACCTTTGCACTTTCTCTAGCTTCTTCACATGCTTGGCTAGGTGTGGGTTGCAAACTGGTGCTGCATACTCCAGTATGGGCCTAACGTACACAGTGTACAGGGTCCTGAACGATTCTTTATTAAGATGTCGGAATGCTGTTCTTACGTTTGCAAGGCGCCCATATGCTGCAGCAGTTATTTGGTTGATGTGCGCCTCAGGAGATGTGCCTGGTGTTATACTCACCCCAAGATCTTTTTCCTTGATTGAGGTTTGTAGTCTCTGGCCCCTAGACTGTACTCCGTCTGCGGTCTTCTTTGCCCTTCCCCAATCTTCATGACTTTGCACTTGGTGGGGTTGAACTCCAGGAGCCAATTGCTGGACCAGGCTTGTAGCTTGTCCAGATCCCTTTGTAGTTCTGCCTGGTCCTCGTCCGATTGAATTCTTCTCAACTTCACATCATCTGCAAACAGGGACACTTCGGAGTCTATTCCTTCCGTCATGTCGTTCACAAATACCAGAAACAGCACCGGTCCTAGGACTGACCCCTGTGGAACCCCACTCGTCACCGGCGCCCACTCTGACACCTCGCCACGTACCATGACTCGCTGCTGTCTTCCTGACAGGTATTCCCTGATCCATTGTAGTGCCTTCTCTGTTATCCCTGCCTGGTCCTCCAGCTTCTGCACTAATCTCTTGTGTGGAACTGTGTCAAACGCCTTCTTACAGTCCAAGAATATGCAATCTACCCACCCCTCTCTCTCTTGCCTTATTGCTGTCACCCTGTCGTAGAACTCCAGTAGGTTTGTGACACAGGATTTCCCGTCCCTGAAACCGTGTTGGCCGTCGTTGATAAGCTCATTCCTTTCTAGGTGCTCAACCAATCTTCTCCTGACTATCTTCTCCATGACCTTGCATACTATACATGTCAGTGACACTGGTCTGTAGTTTAGTGCTACGTTCCTGTCTCCTTTTTTTAAAATTGGAACTACATTTGCTGTCTTCCAAACCTCAGGTAGTTGCCCTGTTTCGATAGACGTGTTGAATATTGTTGTTAGTGGTACACATAGCTCCTCTTCTCCCTCTCCCAGGACCCATGGAGAGATGTTATCCGGCCCCATCGCCTTTGAGGTATCTAGCTCACTTAGCAGCCTCTTCACTTCCTCCTCAGTTGTATGTATTGTGTCCAACACTTGGTGGTGTACCCCACCTCTCTGTCTTTCTGGAGTCCCTTCTGTCTCCTCTGTGAACACTTCTTTAAATCTCATGTTGAGTTCCTCACACACTTCCCGGTCATTTCTTGTGTGTGTGTTAGTTACCATTTTGTCCTAGGCACATGTCGATTAGACAATAGGCCTGTTGTATGTATGTGTGTGTTTGTGTGTGTGTGTGTGTGTGTGTGTAACGAAACACTTCGAAATGTTTCGGCCCCGCCGGGAATTGAACCCAGGCCCTCCGTGCGTGAAGCAAGAGCGCTAGCCACCATGCCATCGGGGCGTGTAGTGTGTGTGTGTGTGTGTGTGTGTGTGTGTGTGTGTGTGTTGTATGTGTGTGTGTGTGTGTGTGTGTGTGTGTGTGTGTGTGTGTGTCCATGGAGTTGTGGTCATGACACCGAGCAAGTCTAGCACTACACCACTAAGCTTCGAAGCTTTAATAGGAACATTTCAGAGACAACATTTCTGTGACAAGTCTCCGTCAGTGGCCACCATGTGTGACCCTCCTGACTTCCCACATCCCCAGAAGCTTACATGGAACATCTAAGGAGCCTATGCTCCATAAACTCAAGATATTTCCTAATAAACAACTCTCAATGAATAAACAAGAACGGACCGGAAATCGAACTCTGGATTTTTCTGTGTCGTTTTCACTGCTAAAATGAACTAGCGTTGAGTTTATATGCTACTTATGCTCCAGAGTGTAGCAGGGTGGTGGCAAGGCAGGGTGTGGCAAGGCAGGGTGTGGCAAGGCAGGGTGGTGGCAAGGCAGGGTGTGGCAAGGCAGGGTGGTGGCAAGGCAGGGTTTGGCAAGGCAGGGTGGTGGTAAGGCAGGGTGGTGGCAAGGCAGGGTGGTGGCAAGGCAGGGTGGTGGCAAGGCAGGGTGTGGCAAGGCAGGGTGTGGCAAGGCAGGGTGTGGCAAGGCAGGGTGTGGCAAGGCAGGGTGTGGCAAGGCAGGGTGTGGCAAGGCAGGGTTTGGCAAGGCAGGGTGGTGGTAAGGCAGGGTGGTGGCAAGGCAGGGTGTGGCAAGGCAGGGTGTGTCAAGGCAGGGTGTGGCAAGGCAGGGTGTGGCAAGGCAGGGTTGTGGCAAGGCAGGGTGGTGTCAAGGCAGGGTGTGGCAAGGCAGGGTGGTGGCAAGGCAGGGTGTGGCAGGGCAGGGTGTGGCAAGGCAGGGTGTGGCAGGGCAGGGTGTGCAAGGCAGGGTGTGGCAAGGCAGGGTGTGGCAAGGCAGGGTGGTGGCAAGGCAGGGTGGTGGCAAGGCAGGGTGTGGCAAGGCAGGGTGTGGCAGGGCAGGGTGTGGCAAGGCAGGGTGTGGCAGGCAGGTGTGGCGGAGGGTGTGGCAGGGCAGGGTGTGGCAGGGCAGGGTGGTGGCAAGGCAGGGTGTGGCAAGGCAGGGTGTGGCAGGGCAGGGTGTGGCAAGGCAGGGTGTGGCAGGGCAGGGTGTGGCAAGGCAGGGTGTGGCACGGCAAGGTGCGGCAGGGCAGAATGTGGCAAGGCAGGGTGGTGGCAGGGCAGGGTATGGCAAGGCAGGGTGTGGCAAGCAGGGTGGTGGCAGGGCAGGTTGTGGCAGGCAAGGTGGGCAGGCAGGTGTGGCCAAGGCAGAGTGGTGGCAGGGCAGGGTATGGCAAGGCAGGGTGTGGCTAGGCAGGGTGGTAGCAACAGCAGCAATAAAAACAGAAGCGACAGCAGCAGCATCAACAGCACAAGTAACGGCAGCAATAACAGCAACAGTATGAACAGAACAACAGCAGTAGCAGTTAACCAGATTAGAAACAGAGCAAAGTAGAAACAGCTACAGAAACAGCAGTAGTAGCAATAACTGCAGCAATACCAGTAGAGAACAACAACAACAACAACAACAGCAGCAGAAGCAGGTGCAATAGCCACAGCAGGAGTAACATATACAGCGGTTACAGCGGCAGCAACGACAGAGGCAGGAGCACCAGACACAGTAGCACCAGACACAGTAGCAGCAGCAACGTGCGGAGGCCTCCTGCCAGGGTTGGCGGGAAGTTTGGCTGTACACCGGCGCTCTTTGGCGGGTTTCCGGCTATACAAGACGTATTCCCCTGGCGGGAATATCGGACAAAAGCGTGTGTGCACTCTTTCTAATTGCACCCTCACTGGCGGGGCGGGGCGGGGGGCGGGGTAAGTAGTGACGATGTTGAGTGCCAAAATATTAGCGTCCACACCTCTGCATCGAGCTCAACTGACTGGCCATCCGCGATCTTAGCCCAAGAAACCCGAACGCCTAGTAGGCCTTGGAGCGTACTGCTCTCCACAGCACTGCCAGCAGCCGCAGCAGCAGCAGCAGCTTCCCGGCTTACAGCGGCAGGAACATCAGCAGCAGCAGCAGCAACAGCCCCCGCCGCCGCCGCTACCCCACCACGAAACCTTATGAAACCGAGCGAAAGTCAGCGTGTGGTGGCAGGTCTCCCGTCTACTTCCTTGTCGACACAACGTGCATTATACATTAACCCAGACAAAAGTGGGGTGGGCGGTGCCTGGGTTCGCATCTGCGCTGCACAGGTGCTCTCCCGGTGGTGGGCACACGCCCGCACGCCCACGCTCACACGCTCGCACGCCCACGCCAGCATGCCCACACCCGCACGCCTCTGCTTGCGCTGTAGAGGCTTCCTCCTGATGCAGGGCAAATACCCTTCACGCCCGCATGTCCTTCACGCCCGCACGTCCTTCACGCCCGTGTTACCTACTGAGGAATATCGTCTCCGAGTTTTTGGCGATGCTTTGGCGAGCCTGTGGCGAAAAATCATTAAACTCTGACGAGTCTTGTGGCGACAAATCAATAAGCTTTGGCAAGTTTTGTGGCGAAAAATCAATAAGCTTTGAAGAGTCTTGTGGCGAAAAATAACCTAGAAAAAGAGACGCTCCCTCTACAGGCGAAGGCGAAGAATCACAGAGCTTCTCAAGGAAGGAAGCACTGACTAGGGAAAATAAAAAATACTGAGCTTAAGTTAAATGAATCTTACAGGACCCAGAAGACAGGAGGTGAAACCATAAATGAAATTGAAAGAAATCCCGATTTTTTCTTTTCATGTGCCAAAAACAAGATAAAAAAAACCACATCCAGTATAGGGCCCCTTGCTTAAACAAGATCTGACTTACACAGATGACAGCAAAGAAATAAATGAGATGCTGGTCTCAATATGACTCTGTGTTTAGTGAGCCGGTAAATCACACTCAAGACAGACAGTCCAAAATGTTTTGTTTTTTATAAACGAGACCCAAAGTCTCGTCAACATCTTCAAAATTTCTGACATAACATTAACACCATAGGACTTTAAAAGGGTCATTGACAACATACCCATACACTCTGCTCCACACTCTTGGAACTCCGTGTTCATCAAGAACTGCAAGAAACCTCTATCGCGTGCCTTATGTATGTTATGGAGTGGGAGCCTTAACACGGATGATCCTACAGTCGCTAAAAACAACGGATATAATCCCACTCCAAGAAGATGGCAGTAAAGCAACAGCAAAAAATTATAGACCGATAGCTCTAACGTTCAGCATCATAAAACTCTTTGAAAGAGTTCTAGGAAGCGGAAACGCAAACCACTTGGATTCCCAACAATTACACAACCCAGGGCAGCATGGGTTCAGAGCAGGTCACTCCTGCCTGTCAACTAGTGGACCACTATGACACGGTCTTGGATGCACTGGAGAACAAACAGAATGCAGATGTAACATACACAGACTTTGCAAAACCCTTTGACAAGCGCGATCATGGTGTAATAGCACACAAAATGCGTACTAAGAGAACACAAAGAGTAATACTAAACAGAGTTAAGGCAGAGGCTACTCGCTCCTATCATTTTCCTCATCTTCATAACTGACATAGACGGAGATGTAAGCCATCGTACATGGTCTTCCTTTCCAGACGATACTAGAATTTGCATGAGAGTATCATCCATAGAGGACACTGTAAATCTTCAACCGGATATAAACCAAGTCTTCCAATGGGCCCCAGAAAACAATATAATGTTCAATGAGGACAAATTCCAGCTACACCGTTATGGAAAACTTAAGTAATAAGCTATAACAGAGCATAAGACCAATTTTAACTACTGAATAGAGCAAATAACTAAAGTGAAGGACTTAGGATTGATAATGTCATAGGATGGATATTGAGGAACTTCGAAATAAGAGATGCCAAGTCATTGATGATCCTCTTTAAGTCACCTGTTCTGTCTAGGCTAGATTACTACTGTATATTAACAGCTCCTTTCAAGACAGGCGAAACTGCAGATCTGGAGAATGTACAAGGAATCTTCACAGCACGTATAAGTTCGGTAAAACAACTTAATTACCGGGAATGCTTGAAGGCCCCAGACCTGTACTGAGTGCAGGCGAGAAAGGTACATCGTAATTTACACCTGAGAAAAAATATAAGTGTCAAGGGTCCAAAGCTCTTCAACAGCCTCCCATCACATATAAGAGGAATTACCAATAGCCCCCTGGCTGTCTTCAAGAGGGAACCGGACAGATACCTAGACAGTTCCTGACCAGCCGGGCTGTGGTTCTTATGTAGGATTGCGTGTGGCCAGAAGTAACAGCCTGCTTGATCAGGCCCTGATCCACCTTCTACACTATAACACACTAAGGCAGCACAAACAAACGTAAGATACTGGGGGAGGGTAAAAGCATACGGCTTCCCTGGTGAGATGATCAAGCAGGCTGTTTTGGCAGTCTTGTGGCACCTCCTTTGTCGACTTAGTGTTCCTTTTCGCACCACTTACCTCTCATAAAACTTACTTTACACCACTTACCTCACATAAAACTTACTTTACACCACTTACCTCACATAAAACTTACTTTACACCACTTACCTCTCATAAAACTTACTTTACACCACTTACCTCTCATAAAACTTACTTTACACCACTTACCTCACATAAAACTTACTTTACACCACTTACCTCACATAAAACTTACTTTACACCACTTACCTCACATAAAACTTACTTTACACCACTTACCTCACATAAAACTTACTTTACACCACTTACCTCTCATAAAACTTACTTTACACCACTTACCTCACATAAAACTTACTTTACACCACTTACCTCTCATAAAACTTACTTTACACCACTTACCTCACATAAAACTTACTTTACACCACTTACCTCACATACAACTTACTTTACACCACTTATATCATGCAAGTTACAATGTTTTGAATTAAGTTGGCAAGTGGGTCAAATTCAGATCTCATGAAGACCTTCACAAGTGCACCTCCTAAGTGGCGAGCTCATGGCCATGCCAAAGTCTATTGTGTTACCTTAAGTGAAGCAATTAATGCCTAATTCCACTAAGTCAGTGAAGCCAGTACGTAGAAGAGAGCGTTGGTTAGTTGGTAAATGGGGTTTAAATGGTTTATCGACTACACAAGGGTCATTAACACTGCACGTAACCTGTTCACCACCAGTCAAGAATACTCTAATACTTCAGAAAGGAATTAACGTAATCTCTCAGTGTGTGTATACCGACGATCATACACCTCTCAGTATATACGGTAGTTCAAGGCCTTCACTTTATTTGTCGGTGCAAGTCGTCGACAGCCTGGCTATGGGTACCTCGGTGAAGAGGGACATGACGTGCAACCTAGCGAATATCATGTTATTAACAATGTTCTGCTGGAGACGTGAGTTGAGGTCGCCGGAGTGTGGTAAATTCGAATTAATGCTGGAGCCAAGGAACTCTGGTAAAAGATTTGGTAATAACACGTGTTACTTTATGAGACTTATCATGCCGAATATAATGAACCTGGATGGAATATTTGTTCTGCTCTGCTTTGAGAAGAAGAAGAAGAGGATGATTTTGTTAGGATAATTAACGGGAAAGTTTAGTAATTGAGCATAACGCATAACGTCTGCATGTCATCGAGGACTGTGTCTTATTTCCATTGTGGTCCTTTACTTCCCTTCCCCAGGATGCGACCCACGTACCTACTGTTCTAGGTGAACAGTGGCAGCAGATGAAAGAAAACATGCATAACGTTTCCAGATGCCAGTAGTCAAACCCTGGTCCCTCAAACTAAGGCGACTACCAACAGCCACGAGTGTCTTTCAGAGTCCCTACCTGAATGGTTTCACCTAACTGATCATATAACACCTGGTGTCTTGTTTTAAACGAGAAGTTTGAGATTTATTTTGGCCACTGGTCATTGAGATGAACACACGCACACATCACTATCACTGAGAAGATCTAACATTTTGGACATGATATAGACTGAGTTTAAACTTGCAACACCACCTCCTTCATCGACGTTTGTGGCAATGATGTTATCATCTGCGGCTAACTCTTCCAGGAAGAGAATCAATCTTTGCTCTCGCTTCACACGCTGAGAGTCCGGGTTCGATTCCCTGCAAGGGCGAAAATATTGGGCGTGTTTCCTTACACCTGTTGTCCATGTTCACCAATCAGTAAAATGGGTACCTGGGTGTTAGGCGACTGGTGTGGGTCGCATCCTGGGGGAAAAAATGACCTAATTTGCTCGAAATGCTCTGCATAACAAGGGGCTTTCTATATAGTAGTATGTCATTGATGTCAGCTAGGACTGTATACCTTGTACATGTACTTATCAAGTCCAGCAGTGAGGATAGTAACAAGATTCATTCACATCAGCTCCAGCAGTGCGGATAGTAACACTCCAGCAGTGAGGATAGTAACACTCCGGCAGTGAGGACAGTAACACTCCGGCAGTGAGGATAGTAACACTCCGGCAGTGAGGATAGTAACACTCCAGCAGTGAGGATAGTAACACTCCAGCAGTGAGGATAGTAACACTCCAGCAGTGAGGATAGTAACACTCCAGCAGTGAGGATAGTAACACTCCGGCAGTGAGGATAGTAACACTCCGGCAGTGAGGATAGTAACACTCCAGCAGTGAGGATAGTAACACTCCAGCAGTGAGGATAGTAACACTCCAGCAGTGAGGATAGTAACACTCCGGCAGTGAGGATAGTAACACTCCAGCAGTGAGGATAGTAACACTCCGGCAGTGAGGATAGTAACACTCCAGCAGTGAGGATAGTAACACTCCAGCAGTGAGGATAGTAACACTCCGGCAGTGAGGATAGTAACACTCCAGCAGTGAGGATAGTAACACTCCGGCAGTGAGGATAGTAACACTCCAGCAGTGAGGATAGTAACACTCCAGCAGTGAGGATAGTAACACTCCGGCAGTGAGGATCAGAACACATCCGCAACAGGGTTACTACAATGTGCAACAGTAACTCTTGATTACAACTCACAATGATGAAAAGAAAAAGGTTGAATTACGTAGACAAGTAATTGTGCGGGTTTGTAGCCAAAAAGTCAGCGAGGTGATGAGTAGGCCAGCGAGGTCGTCTGTATCTATATAATAGTCGTGTTAGGTTAAGTGAGAATTAGTTTATCCAATACTTCTGAGATGGAGATAAAATATATAAAATACGACACGATGGAAAAATAAACACAAATGTAGTATAATGCGATCCTTTATTGACTACGTAGGTTGTATTTGAGACGGACCTGCAGGTCCACCCAACATTCTACTTCGGTCAACTTCCTTAATAATTAGTTTGGCTTCAGGTAAATTCATCAGGCGTTTTTCTGTGTTATAGTGTATTGTACAAGCATATATTGTGTTATTCATATTTATGTTCTCTGATTCTTGTGTTCAGGTTCCTGAAAGTTTGACCAATGTATTACTTCCCACAACCTCCACAAGGCATGATGTATGTACCAGTATACGTATCCTTTGGTCTGATCTTTTCTGACAAAATCTTTGATGGTACTGGAAGATATTATCAGTTCTGATGTTGTCACTGACCAAGATATTGAAAAGGTTATCGTTCGGTTGTTAATAAGCAGGAATACTGTATCTGCTGGAAGTGCCGTCTTGTCAGGAGTTGGGTAATATCTTCTTAGCTATTCTTCTGCAGTTGGTGATGAATTGCTGTGTAGTGTAATAACAAAGTCCATAGGTGGAAGAAATATTAAACCACTAGAGGACTTCACTGCAGTTAGTGTCTATCATTCCCCTGAGGTAGGGGGCCCCTGAGGTAGGGGGCCCCTGAGGGAGGGGGGCCGTGATGTAGAGGGCCCCTGAGGTAGGGCAGTTAGATGAACACTGTTGATGTAGCTACACTCAACTTCGAGAAACACAGGTGAAGAATAAACCCTGTGACCTGCACTCAGTGGTGAGCTCGTGGCCATGACTGCACTCACTGGTGAGCTCGTGACCATGACTGCACTCAGTGGTCAGCTCGTGGCCATGACCGCACTCACTGATCAGTTCGTGGCCATGACTGCTCAGTGGTGAGCTCGTGGCCATGACTGCACTCAGTGGTGAGCTCGTGGCCATGACTGCACTCAGTGGTGAGCTCATGGCCATGACTGCACTCACTGGTGAGCTCGTGACCATGACTGCACTCAGTGGTCAGCTCGTGGCCATGACCGCACTCACTGATCAGTTCGTGGCAATGACTGCTCAGTGGTGAGCTCGTGGCCATGACTGCACTCAGTGGTGAGCTCGTGGCCATGACTGCACTCACTGGTGAGCTCGTGGCCATGACTGCACTCACTGGTGAGCTCGTGGCCATGACTGCACTCAGTGGTCAGCTCGTGGCCATTACTACACTCACTGGTGAGCTCGTGGCCATGACTGCACTCACTGGTGAGCTCATGGCCATGACTGCACTCAGTGGTCAGCTCGTGGCCATGACCGCACTCACTGATCAGTTCGTGGCCATGACTGCTTAGTGGTGAGCTCGTGGCCATGACCGCACTCAGTGGTGAGTTTGTGGCTATGGCTGTACTCACTGGTCAGCTCGTGGCCATGACTGCACTCACTGGTCAGCTCGTGGCCATGACTGCACTCGCTGGTCAGCTCGTGGCCATGACCGCACTCACTGATCAGTTCGTGGCTATGACTGCACTCAGTGGTCAGCTCGTGGCCATGACCGCACTCACTGATCAGCTCGTGGCCATGACTGCACTCACTGGTCAGCTCGTGGCCATGACTGCACTCACTGGTCAGCTCGTGGCCATGACTGGACTCGCTGGTCAGCTCATGGCCATTACTGTACTCAGTGTTGAGCTCGTGGCCATGACTGCACTCAGTGTTGAGCTCGTGGCCATGACTGCACTCACTGGTCAGCTCGTGGCCATGACTGCACTCACTGGTCAGCTCCTGGCCATGACTGCACTCGCTGGTCATCTCATGGCCATGACTGCACTCGCTGGTCAGCTCATGGCCATGACTTAACTCGCTGGTCAGCTCGTGGCCATGACTGCACTCAGTGTTGAGTTCGTGGCCATGACTGCACTCACTGGTCAGCTCATGGCCATGACTGCACTCAGTGTTGAGCTCGTGGCCATGACTGCACTCACTGGTCAGCTCGTGGCCATGACTGCACTCACTGGTCAGCTCGTGGCCATGACTGCACTCAGTGTTGAGCTCGTGGCCATGACTGCACTCACTGATCAGTTCGTGGCCATGACTGCTTAGTGGTGAGCTCGTGGCCATGACCGCACTCACTGATCAGTTCGTGGCCATGACTGCTTAGTGGTCAGCTCGTGGCCATGACCGCACTCAGTGGTCAGCTCGTGGCCATGACTGCACTCGCTGGTCAGCTCGTGGCCATGACCGCACTCACTGATCAGTTCGTGGCTATGACTGCACTCAGTGGTCAGCTCGTGGCCATGACCGCACTCACTGATCAGCTCGTGGCCATGACTGCACTCACTGGTCAGCTCGTGGCCATGACTGCACTCACTGGTCAGCTCGTGGCCATGACTGCACTCGCTGGTCAGCTCATGGCCATAGATTGTACTCAGTGTTGAGCTCGTGGCCATGACTGCACTCAGTGTTGAGCTCGTTGCCATGACTGCACTCACTGGTCAGCTCGTGGCCATGACTGCACTCACTGGTCAGCTCGTGGCCATGACTGCACTCGCTGGTCAGCTCATGGCCATGACTGCACTCACTGGTCAGCTCATGGCCATGACTGCACTCAGTGTTGAGTTCGTGGCCATGACTGCACTCACTGGTCAGCTCATGGCCATGACTGCACTCAGTGTTGAGCTCGTGGCCATGACTGCACTCACTGGTCAGCTCCTGGCCATGACTGCACTCACTGGTCAGCTCGTGGCCATGACTGCACTCAGTGTTGAGCTCGTGGCCATGACTGCACTCACTGGTCAGCTCCTGGCCATGACTGCACTCACTGGTCAGCTCGTGGCCATGACTGCACTCACTGGTCAACTCGTGGCCATGCCTGCACTCACTGGTCAGCTCATGGCCATGACTGCACTCACTGGTCAGCTCATGGCCATGACTGCACTCACTGGTCAGCTCGTGGCCATGACTGCACTCACTGGTCAGCTCATGGCCATGACTGCACTCACTGGTCATCTCATGGCCATGACTGCACTCACTGGTCAGCTCATGGCCATGATTGCACTCAGTGATGAGCTCGTAACCATGACTGCACTCACTGGTCAGCTCGTGGCCATGACTGCACTCACTGGTCAGCTCGTGGCCATGACTGCACTCACTGGTCAGCTCGTGGCCATGACTGCACTCACTGGTCACCTCGTGGCCATGCCTGCACTCACTGGTCAGCTCATGGCCATGACTGCACTCACTGGTCAGCTCATGGCTATGACTGCACTCACTGGTCAGCTCGTGGCCATGACTGCACTCACTGGTCAGCTCATGGCCATGACTGCACTCAGTGTTGAGCTCGTAACCATGACTGCACTCACTGGTCAGCTCGTGGCCATGACTGCACTCACTGGTCAGCTCGTGGCCATGACTGCACTCACTGGTCAGCTCGTGGCCATGACTGCACTCACTGGTCAGCTCATGGCCATGACTGCACTCAGTGTTGAGTTCGTGGCCATGACTGCACTCACTGGCCAGCTCGTGGCCATGACAAAGAAACGTTTGTATGTGTCGTCCTCGAAAGAAAAGTTATTATGATTAATGGTAGTTGATACACAGCTTAGCTACCCAGGAAGTCCTTAGGGCGTAGAAGAAAGTTGAGTTAGTCCTGAATCGTTCTATATAGATGGTCGATGGCTTATTCAGTAGGTAAGAGTTACGTAACATCAAAGCTAAAGAGATTTTTATTATTTTTTTTTTAACACGGATCAATTTTACGGGCTAAGAGCTGTTATTCTACCTCAGCTCATTTCAAAGCCCAGCTCTATGTGAGGTATTCTGCCCCCCTCCCCTCTCTGGGATGCCACCCACAACATTCGACTAACATCCAGGTATCTACTCCCCGTCCCCTCAACTCCCTCTCGCCCCTACTCCCTCTCCCTTCTACATGCCCATCGTTTCCACCTGTGTTGACTAACGTGTACTTGAGGCTGTACATGAATGGTATACAATTCCGACAAGATGAAAATTAAACACATGTACAACATCTGGGTATCTTTACTGTAGACCAGGGACACCCTGGAGCCCCACGTACACTAGTGGATCTCTTAACTAAACACCTCTCAGCTCCTTGGAGTTACCAGCACAGCACACCTTAAGCACTCTGGGGACCTCAGCAACAGTCAGGTACGACAATTAGACATATGTGCGAAGAATCAATAAGAATCAATAAGACGTTTTGGCAACCAGTGGTTTTATCAATACACATTCAAGGACATAATTGGAAGACAGTAGAACTATACAAAAGATGAGATAATCAGTCCCTCAGCCTTGGAGTTGTTGAAGAGCAGCGTAGTCTTGAAGACTCTTCATGACTACGCTGCTCTTCACCAGCTCCAAGGTTGAGGGACTGATTACCTCATCTTTTGTATATAGTTGTACTATCTTTCATTTGTGTCCTTGAATTTGTACTAATAAAGCCACTGATTGGCAAAATGTCTTATTGATTCTTATTGATTCTTCGCACATATCCTAACTGTCGTACCTGACTCTGTTGCTGAGGTCCACAGAGTGCTTAAGGTGTGCTGTTCTGGTAGCTCCAAGGAGCTGAGAGGTGTTTAGTTAAGAGATCCACTAGTGTACGTGGGGCTCCAGGGTGTCCCTGGTTTGTGTCGTGGGGAGATATTGGAGTAAGAAATACCACGCTGGATGTCTTGGAAGCTCATAATTAAGAGAGTCATAGCTAGTAAGGGAGCCTATCTATAAAGTAGCTGGGATTATCTAAGTATACTACACAAGTACACAGTAACACTACTGACATATGTATCTCGGGCAAAACATAATATGGGTGTGCAGGGAATAATATATATAATACGTTTGTCTTGTAAACTACATGTAAACTGCATTACCTGTATACTGCAGAAAAGGAATCATTTATTTGTATTTGTGATGATACATGAGAGACTTGTGAAGGTTTTGGGTATCTTTATTCTGGAACCTTTCGCCAGCCATTGGCTTCTTCAGTCCAATGCAGAGAAAGATGGAAGATTACGAGGAGTTTGAGGTAATCGGTCCCTCAGCCTGGAGTCGACGTTGCATTAAGTACCTCATTTATCATCATCTCGGTTATATATACCATTTATTCATATTTGTATTTGCACTGGTCTTCCTTAAGGGTGTACCTTTAAGGGCTTTTGATTCAAGGAAGTAGACCTACTATCCACATCGTTGTATCAAACATGATAACTGTGTGGTCAGTTAACCCAGGAATATAATAATATTAGCACAACTATGGAGTTTCGGACGCCCACTCCTCCCAAAATAAAGCATTCACAGGCGTTGAATTCCTTTGGGTCTCCAGAAGCAGACGCTCTCAGTCCTGGCCAAGATCCCTCCCTCACTTCCTCCCACTCTCCCTCCCTCACTTCCTCCCCCTCTCCCTCCCTCTCTTCCTCTCTCTCTCTCTCTCTCTCCCTCACTTCCTCCACATATGCCTCCCACTTCTTCATTTTCTTGTTGAAATCTGCCAGCTCAGGTTGACAGATTTCAACACCTTGTATGAGCACCATCCTGTGTGATGGAACATGATAGACACACACACAGTGGCTACCTTTACTTCCCACTGTGTAATTATCATACAGAATAGGGTAGCAGCAGCACAGTCTAAAAAAAAAAAAAACTTTCACTTCTCCCTCCACCCACCACTACCTCCACCCACCACTACCTTCCTCCACCCACCACTCCCACCCATCCCCCATCACTACCTCCCTCCACCCACCACTACCTTCCTCCACCCACCACTCCCACCCATCCCCCATCACTACCTCCCTCCACCCACCACTACCTTCCTCCCTCCACCACTACCTCTCTCCACCCACCACTGCTTCCCTCCACCACTACCTCTCTCCACCCACCACTGCTTCCCTCCACCTTTATATTAATCAGTAAGGATCAAGATTGTCTATATACAAAAAAAGTCTGGAAGGAATAAAACGAGAAAATATAAGACGCTGATAACCAGACTGGGAGGGGTGGTGAAGGGAGGGGAGTAGGGAGGGGTGGTGAAGGGAAGGGAGCAGGGGGGTGAAGGGAGGGGAGTAGGGAGGGTTGAGGGAGGTGAGTAAGGATGGGTGATGAAGGAAGGGGAGTGGGGAGGGGTGATGAAGGGATGCTGAGAGACTGATTACCTCAAACACCTCCCCCTCAACCACCAGTCAACTACCAGTCATCCACCAGTCAACCACCAGTCATCCACCAGTCATCCACCAGTCAACCACCAGTCATCCACCAGTCATCCACCAGTCATCCACCAGTCAACCACCAGTCAACCACCAGTCATCCACCAGTCAACCACCAGTCATCCACCAGTCATCCACCAGTCAACCACCAGTCATCCACCAGTCATCCACCAGTCATCCACCAGTCATCCACCAGTCAACCAATCTACACATCTTAAGCAGCTTGCAATGTTGCATAAATGAGAATGAAGTCCGGGTAGATTCCTTCAAGCCATCATTCCAGTCAGAGTCGTTCCCTAGAACGAATCTACCTGGACGTTTTACTAATTTCTGCAACATTACAAGCTCCTGAAGATTTGTTGATTACAAGACGAAAGGCTTAGAGCTATCATTCAACTTCTCCCCCCCCCACGTGGCTGCTTTCCATCTAGTATAGCTTGTTCTCAATTATTGCAAATACAGTGTCGTATGTACATTCTTCTCCCAGAAACTAGGAACTGGAAATTCTGCAAGTTCATAGGAATGAAAATGTAACCCTAGTGCTCCAGCACTAGCATAGAAACACCTGTAGTGCACCAACACCAGCATAGAAACACCTGTAGTGCACCAACACCAGCATAGAAACACCTGTAGTGCACCAACACCAGCATAGAAACACCTGTAGTGCAACAACACCAGCATAGAAACACCTATAGTGCACCAACACCAGCATAGAAACACCTGTAGTGCACCAACACCAGCATAGAAACACCTGTAGTGCACCAACACCAGCATAGAAACACCTGTAGTGCACCAACACCAGCATAGAAACACCTGTAGTGCAACAACACCAGCATAGAAACACCTATAGTGCACCAACACCAGCATAGAAACACCTGTAGTGCACCAACACCAGCATAGAAACACCTGTAGTGCACCAACACCAGCATAAAAACACCTGTAGTAAACCAACACCAGCATAGAAACACCTGTAGTGCAACAACACCAGCATATAAACACCTGTAGTGCACCAACACCAGCATAGAAACACCTGTAGTGCAACAACACCAGCATATAAACACCTGTAGTGCACCCACACCAGCATAGAAACACCTGTAGTGCACCAACACCAGCATAGAAACACCTGTAGTGCACCAACACCAGCATAGAAACACCTGTAGTAAACCAACACCAGCATAGAAACACCTGTAGTGCAACAACACCAGCATAGAAACACCTGTAGTGCACCAACACCAGCAGAGAAACACCTGTAGTGCACCAACACCAGCATAGAAACACCTGTAGTGCACCCACACCAGCATAGAAACACCTGTAGTGCACCAACACCAGCAGAGAAACACCTGTAGTGCACCAACACCATCAGAGAAACACCTGTAGTGCACCAACACCAGCAGAGAAACACCTGTAGTGCAGAAACACCAGCATAGAAACACCTGTAGTGCACCAACACCAGCATAGAAACACCTGTAGTGCACCCACACCAGCTTAGAAACACCTGTAGTGCACCAACACCAGCAGAGAAACACCTGTAGTGCACCAACACCAGCATAGAAACACCTGTAGTGCACCAACACCAGCAGAGAAACACCTGTAGTGCACCAACACCAGTGTAGGAAATAAAGGCTCTGGTGTCAGCGAGAAGATGCGGAGAAACACACTTGTGTATAGTTCAGGACATTTATTAGAGGCAACGTTTCGCCACGAGTGACTTCGTCTGTAGTAACTGGCACTGCTCAAGCCACTTGTGCCGAAACGTTTCTCAAATTAATGTTATGGACTGTACATATATTTTTTCCACACCAGTGATGGAACACCAGTGATGGAACACCAGTGATGGAACACCAGTGATGGAACACCAGTGATGGAACACCAGTGATGGAACACCAGTGATGGAACACCAGTGATGCAACACAAGTGATGGAACACCAGTGATGGAACACCAGTGATGGAACACCAGTGATGCAACACCAGTGATGCAACACCAGTGATGGAACACCAGTGATGGAACACCAGTGATGCAACACCCCTCTACTCAATCCCTTCTACTCCCTCTCCCCTCCCTTCTACTCCCTCTCTCCTCAACCCCCTCCCCTTTACCCCCTACCCTCTACTCCCTCTCCCCTATACACCCCCTCCACTCTACTCTTCCTCCTATCTACTCCCTCTCCCCTCTACTCCCCCTCCCCTCTACTACTCCTCCCTTCTACTCCCCTCCCCTCTACGCCCCCTCCCCTCTACTCCCTCTCTCCTCTACCCCCCTCCCCATTACTCCCCCTCCCTTCTACTCCCCTCAACTCCCAATCCCTTCTACTCCCCTCCCCTCTACTTCCTCTCCTCTCTACTCCCCCTCCCCTCTACTCCCTCTCCTCTTTTGCTTGTTACCACCTCATCCCCCCTTTACCACACCTCTCCCTTGCCCACACCTCACCCCTGGCCCACAACTTAACCCTGACCCACACCTCACCTCTGCCCCACACCTCACCCCAGTCCCAAACCTCACCTCTGGCCCACACCTCACCTCTGGCCCACACCTAACCCCTGGCCCACACCTCACCTCTGGCCCACACCTCACCCCTGGCTCACACCTCACCCCTGGCCTACACCAAAACCCTGGCCCACACCTCACCCTTGGCCCACACCTTACCTCTGGCCCAAATCTCACCTCTGGCCCACACCTCAACTCTGGACCATACTTCACCTCTGGCCCACACCTCACCCCTGGCCCACACCTCACATCTGGCCCACATCTCACCCCTGACCCACACTTCACCCCTGGCCCACACCTCACCTCCTCGTCTACACCTCACCCCTGGCTCAAACCTCACCTCTGGCCCACACCTCACCCCTGGCCTACATCTCACTTCTGGCCCACACCTCACCCCCGGCTCATACCTCACATCTGGCCCACACCTCACCTCTGGCCCACACCTCACCCCTGGCTCACACCTCACTTCTGGCCCACACCTCACCAGTAGCCCACACTTCACCTCTGCCCAACACCTCACCCCTGGCCCACACCTCACCTCTGGTCAACACCACACCCTTGGCACACACCTCACACCTGGCCTACACCTCACCCCTGACCCACACCTCGCTCCTGGCTGGAACAAAATAGAATGAATTCGAGAGTGTATAAATCTGTAGTGGAGGGAAGGCGGGGTAGGGGTCGTCCTTGAAAAGGTTGGAGGGAGGGGGTAAAGGAGGTTTTGTGTGAGAGGGGCTTGGACTTCCAGCAAGCGTGCGTGAGCGTGTTATATAGGAGCGAATGGAGACAAATGTTTTTTAGGACTTGACGTGCTGTTGGAGTGTAGGCAAGGTAACATTTATGAAGGATTTCAGGGAAACCGGCAGGCCGGACTTGATTCCTGAAGATGTGAAGTACAGTGCCGGCACTCTGAAGGAGGGGTGTTAATATTGTAGTTTTGTAGCTGTAGTGTAAGCACGCCTCTGGCAAGACAGTGATGGAGTGAATGATGATGAAAGTTTTTCTTTGTCGGGCTACCCTGCCTTGGTGGGAGACTGCCTATGTGTTAGGGAGGCGGGGGTCTGTTACCACCGCCTCCCTAACACACACGCAGGGAGGGGCGGGGGTCTGTGACCACCACCTCCCTAACACACACGAGGGGAGGGGCGGAGGGGTGCTACTAACCACACATAAAACAGGGAGAAATAGCGGAAGAAGAGGAAGTGAAGAAAGAGGAGAGGTGGTGTGGGAGGGGGTGTAATGGGGAAGGTTGGGGAAGAGGAAAGGAGGGAAAGGTGACGAGGTAGAGGGGAGGAGGGGGATGGGAAGGCACTTGGGAATAACCGGTGGAGGAGGTGTGGTAGTGTGGATTGTCGGGTGGAGGAGGAGGGGGACGTAGTGGGGAGGAACAGGTGGGGAAGACGGGGAGGCCATAAAATAGAGCAGTAGAGGGATGGTTGAGTAAACATTGTGCTCAAAGGAAGTAGAGAACTTGAATAGTGGAGAGTTGAGAGGTGGGGGTGGCTGGTCCTGTGGAGCTGGGGGTGTAGGGAGGGGTGGGAGTGAGAGGGTGGGAGTGAGAGGGTAGAAATTGGGGTAGTAGGGATAGAGGTGGTGGGAGCGAGGGTGTGTGGATTGTGAGGTGAGGCACAGGTGAAAACAGGGTGAAGAGTACACATTTTTTTTGGTCGCTGCCTTGCAAGGCCCCACACCTCATGTATCTGACATAACATTAATTCTGTGGAATTAGAAAAATAAATGGAAAACCTGGCCACTCACGCAGCACCTGGACTGCTCCATGGAAATATTTATTTATAATGCAGTGCAAAATACCACTAGCGCGAGCACTCAATGTCCTCTAAAGAACGAGCTTAGACCTGTGTGAAATTGTAGAGTTTGAATCCAGAGCAGGACTCAAACCTCCTGCTCTGGACTCAAACCTCCTGCTCTGGACTCAAACCTCCTGCTCTGGACTCAAACCTCCTGCTCTGGACTCAAACCTCCTGCTCGTAAGTTTATTTCGGTACAGGAACACATAAGTACAATTATCATACATAGTATATATTACCTAGGGTAACCCCAAGAAAAGTTAGTGACTTATTTTCATTGGGGTTCTCGAACCTCCTGCTTAGGACTGAGAGAATGTTTGGAAATAATTTCCATCCTTTGCGAATTAAGCATTTTAAAAGTCTGTTGTAAGGTGAGTGTATACGGCAGGATGAGATGAAGTAACTGAACACAACCCTGGTGCTCCGGGCAATGGGAAGCAACGCCTATATTCTGCTAGCCACCACCTGTTCTCCACCCAGTCCTCAGCCTGTGGGTGTTCTCCACCCAGTCCTCAGCCTGTGGGTGTTCTCCACACAGTCCTCAGCCTGTGGGTGTTCTCCACCCAGTCCTCAGCCTGTGGGTGTTCTCCACCCAGTCCTCAGCCTGTGGGTGTTCTCCACCCAGTCCTCAGCCTGTGGGTGTTCTCCACCCAGTCCTCAGCCTGTGGGTGTTCTCCACCCAGTCCTCAGCCTGTGGGTGTTCTCCACACAGTCCTCAGCCTGTGGGTGTTCTCCACACAGTCCTCAGCCTGTGGGTGTTCTCCACACAGTCCTCAGCCTGTGGGTGTTCTCCACACAGTCCTCAGCCTGTGGGTGTTCTCCACACAGTCATCAGCCTGTGGGTGTTCTCCACACAGTCCTCAGCCTGTGGGTGTTCTCCACCCAGTCCTCAGCCTGTGGGTGTTCTCCACACAGTCCTCAGCCTGTGGGTGTTCTCCACCCAGTCCTCAGCCTGTGGGTGTTCTCCACACAGTCCTCAGCCTGTGGGTGTTCTCCACCCAGTCCTCAGCCTGTGGGTGTTCTCCACCCAGTCCTCAGCCTGTGGGTGTTCTCCACACAGTCCTCAGCCTGTGGGTGTTCTCCACACAGTCCTCAGCCTGTGGGTGTTCTCCACCCAGTCCTCAGCCTGTGGGTGTTCTCCACACAGACCTCAGCCTGTGGGTGTTCTCCACCCAGTCCTCAGCCTGTGGGTGTTCTCCACACAGTCCTCAGCCTGTGGGTGTTTTCCACACAGTCCTCAGCCTGTGGGTGTTCTCCACCCAGTCCTCAGCCTGTGGGTGTTCTCCACACAGTCCTCAGCCTGTGGGTGTTCTCCACCCAGTCCTCAGCCTGTGGGTGTTCCCCACACAGTCCTCAGCCTGTGAGTGTTCCCCACACAGTCCTCAGCCTGTGGGTGTTCCCCACACAGTCCTCAGCCTGTGGGTGTTCCCCACACAGTCCTCAGCCTGTGGGTGTTCCCCACACAGTCCTCAGCCTGTGGGTGTTCCCCACACAGTCCTCAGCCTGCCACTGTTCCCCCACACAGTACTCTGCCTGTGGCTGCCCCCACAGTCATCGTTCTTGGTGAGCAAGAGAGAGAGAGTTATTTCCACTATATACCATTTCTGATACAATCTAACTAATGTTTTCACAAATTTACACAACTAATATATGCTTAATATAAAACATTTGTCTAAAATGTTTAAAGGTATAATTTATTGTATTAATACTAAGAATTCTCAAAAGTTCAATAGAAGTCTTTGTTGGAATTCTTAACCCTGAAGGTTATACTGCAATACCATATTCCCTTTAAAAGCTATGCATCTACACTAGTTCATTTCTAGTTGTTGGACACGTTGATAACAACGAGTGAATAAACGAGAAAATGATAGTGCAGGTACTGTATTTACCTTCACTGACACCAGCTGACTGTATAAACGAGAAAATGATAGTGCAGGTACTGTATTTACCTTCACTGACACCAGCTGACTGTATAAACGAGAAAATGAAAGTGCAGGTACTGTATTTACCTTCACTGACACCAGCTGACTGTATAAACGAGAAAATGATAGTGCAGGTATTGTATTTACCTTCACTGACACCAGCTGACTGTATAAACGAAAAATGAAATCAGGTACTTATTCCTCCACCCCCTTGTTAGGAAGGTAGTGTGCGTATTAGACAAGTTGACCATTACACTTGCAACACTGATCTTTATGAGAAACGCTCTGCATCTTCACAGTTGATTCCATACCTTGTTAAAGTAGGTTCGATTAAGACAGTTGAAGATTAGACACATATGCAACACTTGGTGCGAGAAACGTTTCGACCAACATAGATTTTCTAAATAGAAAGAGAGAAGTAGTAATGCAATAAAGATGATGTAATTCATCTCCAGGCTGAGGGACTGACCACCTCAAATACTTTTCTCCAAGGTTGATGGACTGATTACATCATCTTTATTTCATTACTACTGCTGCCTTTATATTTGACTGAAGAAGCCTACTGTGTAGGCGAAACATTTCATCAATAAAAATATCCAACTGTTGCACATGTGTCTTAGTCTTCAACTTGTCGGTTTTTATAGTATTTTCAACAAGGCAGCGTTTCCTTGGTTAATATAATGATGGAAGATATAGAGGCAAATTATAATTTGAGAGAGGAAGGAGGAGGAGGGTTGTTTCCCTGCTGACTCTGGCTTCGGTCTGGCAGAAACAAGTGGTGTTACAATACCAGCCCCTCAGTCATACATCAGGCAGAATGAAAGTTACGTGTTGAAGTGTTACAAGGAAATCTGGGATCTCACATGATTGGTGGGAGCCACAGCCAGTGTTGGCAGTTCTCTCATCTTCCACACACAGCCTACCACACCATGTTCTACATTTGTACTTTATTTTTCTCTAGTATTACTCTTTCAGATTCTGTTCAGTTTCTAGGTTTGGTACAATTTTAGTAAGTAAATGTGACATTTTTCTTATGCTGATATGTTGAGAGGTCCCACATTTATATATGCTTTTTTTTCCATTGATATGACTGTATCAAATGCTATGGAACCTGAAGTACATCGGAGGAATAAAAGGCAAACCATTACAATGTATGAGAGACTGCGAGGACAATGTCCTTGTCTTAAGAGGTAAGCAGCTCTGATAATTTTAGTACCTGCTTCGATAATTTTTTAGCTTATATAAACAACTTACCAGCCAACAACATGAATTAAAATAAGGAATAAAAATATGATTTAATCACCACAGGATGACTTGGATAAACTGAGTAAATGAGTAACAGAAGAATGACGGACTTTAATGAGATAAATGCTATGTAAAGGAAAAGTTAGAAAGAGAAATCAGCCCACATGAAGAATATAAACTGTGTGACAAAATACTGAAATTATTAAACAGAGAGAGAGAGAGAGAGAGAGAGAGAGAGAGAGAGATAAACGCTATTATTAAAACAAATGTGTCACTGGAAGATCACATAAATAAAACTGTGAGAAACTCATATGTTACACTGACAAACTATAAAATAGCTTTCAAATTTATGAATAGCGAAATGTTAGACAAGCTATTTACATCATACAACAGGTCAGAATATGCAACAGCTGTGTGCTGGCCATACCCTAAACAATATGAATAAGTTAGAAGAGATAAACAGATGAGCCACAAAGTGACTACCACAGCTGAAAACCATGAGTTATTATTATTATTATTATTATTATTATTATTATTATTATTATTATTATTATTATTATTATTACATTCATGGATGTCCCTCTAAGAGACCTCTTTAGTGTTAACCTCTTGTGTTAACATCTTGATGTCAGTGAAGGGCTCTTGGCCCAAGGAAATGAAGGTAACCTTTCCTTCC
The DNA here is from genome assembly GCA_009830355.1 of Cherax destructor. Taxonomy (NCBI): domain Eukaryota; kingdom Metazoa; phylum Arthropoda; class Malacostraca; order Decapoda; family Parastacidae; genus Cherax; species Cherax destructor. The sequence goes on along the minus strand of WNWK01002314.1, from coordinate 100,448 downwards.
TTGGATGGAAGGAAAGATTACCTATGTGACCCCTCTAGGTTTAGCGCTCCATATAAGAATACAATAATAATAATAAAGCTGCCCATACCGGCCGATAGAAGGAAAAGATGATACGTGATAACCACATATAAGACTATAAAAAGACATGAAATAACAGATAAAGAAGACTTCTTAATATCTGCAACCGGGACAAGAAGCACAAGAAGAGATCCAAGAAACTTTTTCTTCCCAGACTGAAAGACAAATGGAATAAATTAAAAAAACAAGATGTAATAAGTCCTATAACCACTGAAGATTTATATTAATAAGGTATATTATGAGAGTTTTACTGAAGCCGGGACACTACGAGCACAGTTCAACTGCTGTAGCTACCCATACACACACACCAGGACCAGGAGCTGTGAATCGACCCCTGCAACCACTTATAGGTGAGTACACATCTCTCTTCTGGAAAACAAGGATTGTGTCTGTGTTAGAGTGTCAAGAGCAGAGAGCTTGACGAGTTGTGTCCCAATAAAGAGAAGGAAATTATTATGGGTCCTTTTCTGGGGTAAGAATAATGTACGTATTTAATATATTAAGGAGAAACAGAGTAGCACAACAGTACAATGGTGTGTTTGTTGAAGGAACTGCTATGATCGTTTACCTGCAGACAAGAAAACCAGCGGATGAAGGGATAGAATGATTGAACATATTCAGGTAAGGCGAGAAGGATTAATAAAGAAGTAGAAGATGTAAAGCCTTCTTACAGCAAATACAGAAAACATTAAGTGAGCAAGATGAGGTGATGAAGAAGGGAGAGGTGATCGATTAGGAATTATTTATAAATAAGGATAGAGGTTCAGTAACTATGAAAACGATATTAGAAGATAGTTATGCAGAGAAAACTAAGCACAAGAATTAGAGCAGCAGGTACAACCAACACAGGATATCTCTGAAAGTGTCAACAAAGGCTCAGAGGAGGAAAAAAAAGACTTGGAAGAATATAAATCTAAGATTGAAGATAGCTTTGCAAAATTCACTAGAGAAAAGACAGAGATTGAACAACAGGTGGTATTAGCCAATGAATTCACTGCTAAAGTCAATATTAGTCAAGACATTAAAAAGGAGATTACAAATAACCAAGAATTCGAGATAAGTCGTAATAGACGACTGTCAATGAATGAACAGAAGAATGGACGGCGATTCGAACCATGGTCCTGAATGGTGGCAGGTCAAACGTTCTACCACTGGGCTACGAGCTTTTGATTTGAAAGCTTCACAAACAGCATTGTTGTATCATGTCTGCGTCAGATATTCAGGACTGCGGTTCGAATCCCCGTTTATTCTTCTGTAATAGACAATCGTCTTTTAAGATTAATCTCGAATTCACAGACTTTATGGCTTTGATGGATATGATAACAGATCTGCTACAAGGCTGCTGAGGCTGTGAGAAAGGACAGTTGGGTCACAGACATAACACAGCAGTGTTGTCTGTAAAACTTTCCTCTTAGAAGCCTCGTAACCCAGTGGTAGAGCGCTGGACCTGCTACCATTCAGGACCACGGTTCGAATTCCCGTCCATTCTTTTGTTTATTAAAATAAGTCTCAGTTAATGAAGGACGTTGTTGATAGAGATAAAACGGTTATTGTTTCGACTGTGTTGAAAAGAAATAAAAAAAATCACGAATGAAAATAGTTAAAGAGGAAGAACAATGCGTAAATAAGATGATAAAATGCATTGTGGATTAAAGCTGTCAAGAACATAGAGGTATACAGACGTACTGGAAATTATATGATTATTATTGTAATCAAAACCAAGCGCTAGACCCACAAGGGTCATACAGAGCTAAGGAAACTATGAGAAAGACAAGCATAGACCACTGAAAAATAACATTTACACGAATTAAACATAAGAAAGAATTAAAATAAAGTTAAGGACATCAAGTAATTGGAAGGTTATAAGGATATACAGATTAAATAAGACTTGTCAAAGGAGAATAAGAGTGAAAATAAAAGATTTGATAAACATTGTTAAGATAATGAATGATGGTGGAAGTGAAGGTCATACAAACACGTCAACTGGTCTTTCAAAGAAACAACTACACCATAAATGAAAATTACGTTGAAACAAACGGAAAAAGGTAAAAAGTGCGAATAATACATTTCTGAATATTTTGCACACTAATAATAGAAGGGGTAATCTCAGGTTAGAACTTAACGATATTATAAATGAAAAGAAACCTGATATAGTTTGTTTTAAATTAATTCCAAACTGGAATTTTTTTTTTAAATGAGGCTGTGTTTAACAGAAATTAATCAGTGTGGAGAAGGTAGAGAGTAGGGAAGAAAGGAGAACAGGCAATATTGGCTAAAGAATCTCTTCAAGTTATAGAAAATGAAATCCAAAATACTGAAAATTTTGAAATTTTAGGGATACGAGTACAAAATAAAGATAAGAAACTCTTAGTATTAAATATATATAAATCACCATATAATAATTAATGATAAAGAGAAGAGTTCCATAGGATAAATGAAGGATTATATAACATACTTAGTGAAGTATTGATGGAAAGTGACGGTGATAAGGAAACAGTTACTGTACACGGAGATTATAATTATAAAGAAATAAATTGGGCAGCCATGAGGCTGGAACTGCAAATAAATGGTCAGTACCAAATGTGTTAACGTGAGTTCAGCGCATGAGAGGCGCATCAGCGCATGAGAGGCGCATCAGCGCATGAGAGGCGCATCAGCGCATGAGAGCGCATCAGCGCATGAGAGGCGCATCAGCGCATGAGAGGCGCATCAGCGCATGAGAGGCGCATGAGAGGCGCATCAGCGCATGAGAGGCGCATCAGCGCATGAGAGCGCATCAGCGCATGAGAGGCGCATGAGAGGCGCATCAGCGCATGAGAGGCGCATGAGAGGCGCATCAGCGCATGAGAGGCGCATCAGCGCATGAGAGGCGCATCAGCGCATGAGAGGCGCATCAGCGCATGAGAGGCGCATGAGAGGGCATGAGAGGCGCATCAGCGCATGAGAGGCGCATGAGAGGCGCATCAGCGCATGAGAGGCGCATCAGCACATGAGAGGCGCATCAGCGCATGAGAGGCGCATCAGCACATGAGAGGCGCATCAGCGCATGAGAGGCGCATGAGAGGCGCATCAGCGCATGAGAGGCGCATCAGCGCATGAGAGGCGCATCAGCGCATGAGAGGCGCATCAGCACATGAAAGGCGCATCAGCGCATGAGGCGCATCAGCGCATGAGAGGCATCAGCATGAGGCGCATCAGCGCATGAGAGCGCATCAGCGCATGAGGCGCATCAGCGCATGAGAGCGCATCAGCGCATGAGGGCGCATCAGCGCATGAGGGGCGCATCAGCGCATGAGAGGCGCATCAGCACATGAGAGGCGCATCAGCGCATGAGAGGCGCATCAGCACATGAGAGGCGCATCAGCGAATGAGTGGCGCATCAGCGCATGAGAGGCGCATCAGCACATGAGGGGCGCATCAGCGCATGAGAGGCGCATCAGCGTATGAGAGGCGCATCAGCGTATGAGGGGCGCATCAGCGCATGAGGGGCGCATCAGCGCATGAGAGGCGCATCAGCGCATGAGAGGCGCATCAGCGCATGAGAGGCGCATCAGCGCATGAGAGGCGCATCAGCGCATGAGAGGCGCATCAGCACATGAGAGGCGCATCAGCGCATGAGGGCGCATCAGCGCATGAGGGGCGCATCAGCGCATGAGAGGCGCATCAGCGCATGAGAGGCGCATCAGCGCATGAGAGGCGCATCAGCGCATGAGAGGCGCATCAGCGCATGAGAGGCGCATCAGCGCATGAGGCGCATCAGCGCATGAGAGGCGCATCAGCGCATGAGAGGCGCATCAGCACATGAGAGGCGCATCAGCGCATGAGGCGCATCAGCCATGAGGGCGCATCAGCGCATGAGAGGCGCATCAGCGCATGAGGGCGCATCAGCGCATGAGAGGCGCATCAGCACATGAGAGGCGCATCAGCGCATGAGAGGCGCATCAGCACATGAGAGGCGCATCAGCGAATGAGTGGCGCATCAGCGCATGAGAGGCGCATCAGCACATGAGGGGCGCATCAGCGCATGAGAGGCGCATCAGCGTATGAGAGGCGCATCAGCGTATGAGGGGCGCATCAGCGCATGAGGGGCGCATCAGCGCATGAGAGGCGCATCAGCGCATGAGAGGCGCATCAGCGCATGAGAGGCGCATCAGCGCATGAGAGGCGCATCAGCGCATGAGAGGCGCATCAGCACATGAGAGGCGCATCAGCGCATGAGAGGCGCATCAGAGCATGAGAGGCGCATCAGCGCATGAGAGGCGCATCAGCGCATGAGAGGCGCATCAGCACATGAGAGGCGCATCAGCGCATGAGAGGCGCATCAGCACATGAGAGGCGCATCAGCGCATGAGAGGCGCATCAGCGCATGAGGGGCGCATCAGCGCATGAGGGGCGCATCAGCGCATGAGAGGCGCATCAGCGCATGAGAGGCGCATCAGCGCATGAGAGGCGCATCAGCGCATGAGAGGCGCATCAGCACATGAGGGGCGCATCAGCGCATGAGGGGCGCATCAGCGCATGAGGGGCGCATCAGCGCATGAGAGGCGCATCAGCGCATGAGAGGCGCATCAGCGCATGAGGGGCGCATCAGCGCATGAGAGGCGCATCAGCGCATGAGAGGCGCATCAGCGCATGAGGGGCGCATCAGCGCATGAGAGGAGCATCAGCGCATGAGAGGCGCATCAGCGCATGAGAGGCGCAATAGCGCATGAGAGGCGCATCAGCGCATGAGAGGCGCATCAGCGCATGAGAGGCGCATCAGCGCATGAGGGGCGCATGAGAGGCGCATCAGCTCATGAGAGGCTCATCAGCGCATGAGAGGCTCATCAGCGCATGAGAGGCGCATCAGCTCATGAGAGGCTCATCAGCGCATGAGAGGCGCATCAGCTCATGAGAGGCTCATCAGCGCATGAGAGGCGCATCAGCGCATGAGAGGCCATCAGCGCATGAGGGCCATCAGCGCATGAGAGGCGCATCAGCGCATGAGGCGCATCAGCGCATGAGGCGCATCAGCGCATGAGAGGCTCATCAGCTCATGAGAGGCGCATCATCGCATGAGAGGCGCATCAGCGCATGAGGGGCGCATCAGCGCATGAGAGGCGCATCAGCTCATGAGAGGCGCATCAGCGCATGAGAGGCTCATCAGCGCATGAGAGGCGCATGAGAGGCGCATCAGCGCATGAGAGGCGCATCAGCTCATGAGAGGCGCATCAGCGCATGAGAGGCTCATCAGCGCATGAGAGGCGCATCAGCGCATGAGAGGCGCATCAGCGCATGAGAGGCGCATCAGCGCATGAGAGGCGCATCAGCGCATGAGAGGCGCATCAGCGCATGAGAGGCGCATCAGCGCATGAGAGGCGCATCAGCGCATGTTTACAAGGAAACGAGTAATCAAGTAGAGAATATTCTGTAAAGTTACTTTTGCTAAAACTGCTAAATTTCCCTGTGTATGGATAGTTTTGGGACACCCTGTAGATTTCTTCAGTATAATGACAGGTTTTTTTTTACACATCAACATATAACGAAAAGACAAAAGGAGAGGCAGCAACACACCGTCAGTATTAGAGTTAGTGTGAAAAAGAGCATTTGTGTACACTTGAGGACATTTATTAAAAGGAAACGTTGCGCCACGAGTGTCTGCCATCAGTCCTAATATAAAATAAGCTTATTTGTTTGATTCGTCAGGAACTGCGTCCTGACGCGGGTTTTAATCCTGAGATGACTCGTCTACAAAGGAAGCTGCAACAGGTTAATATACAGTAGAGAGAGCAAGTGACCTGAAGCAAGAGTGAGGCGAGACGGGAGGTCACCTAGAGAGAGCAAGTGACCTGAAGCAAGAGTGAGGTGAGACGGGAGGTCACCTAGAGAGAGCAAGTGACCTGAAGCAAGAGTGAGGCGAGACGGGAGGTCACCAAGAGAGAGCAAGTGACCTGAAGCAAGAGTGAGGTGAGACGGGAGGTCACCTAGAGAGAGCAAGTGACCTGAAGCAAGAGTGAGGCGAGACGGGAGGTCACTTAGAGAGAGCAAGTGACCTGAAGCAAGAGTGAGGTGAGACGGGAGGTCACCTAGAAAGAGCAAGTGACCTGAAGCAAGAGTGAGGTGAGACGGGAGGTCACCTGCACTATTATGTATTAACTTGTGTTAGGTTACTCTGTATTAGGACTGATGACAGCCACTCATGGCAAAACGTTTCCTATAATAGATGTTCTTCCCCACAGTTTTTCGGTACCACCAGAACATTTGCAACCATTAGTGTTAAGAGTTTGCTCTAACAGCTGAGGAAGCTTTCAGCATAGCAGCTGAGGAAGCTTTCAGCACAGCAGCTGAGGAAGTTTCAACATAACAGCTGAGACAGTTTCAACATAACAGCGGAGACAGTTTCAACATAACAGCTGAGACAGTTTCAACATAACAGCGGAGACAGTTTCAACATAACAGCTGAGACAGTTTCAACATAACAGCTGAGACAGTTTCAACATAACAGCTGAGACAGTTTCAACATAACAGCTGAGGAAGTTTCAACATAACAGCTGAGGAAGTTTCAACATAACAGCTGAGGAAGCTTTCAACATAACCCACTTGGAAAGAGTGATCATATGTTTACTGGAAATAACATACGCAGTGAAATATGACTTAGGAGATGAACAAAAGATTATGTGTATACAGGAACTATTAGATTAAAAGAAAGGGAATTACAATGCTTTAAAACAGCATTTTATAGAAATTAATTGAATCAATTTACTGCAAGAGACAATATAAATAATCTGCACAAAGAGTTCTGTAGCGTGTATGAAAATGGAATTAAAACACAGTTTATTCCAAATAAGAATATCAGACGGAATAATAAAGAATGGTTTAATGGAAGGTGATAATTAAGACACATGTGCAATAGTTGGGTATCTCTATACCGAAACGTTTCGCCTATACAGTAGGCTTCTTCTACTAGTGGGCTCTGCCTCACCTTTAACAGTATATGTTACTTCAACTTCACATTGTTCCAGACTATGGAGCAAAACTTTTATCCAGGCTGAGGGACTGATCTCCTCAAAACTACGTCTTCCAGGGTTGATGGACTGATCTCCTCAAAACTACGTCTTCCAGGGTTGATGGACTGATCTCCTCAAAACTACGTCTTCCAGGGTTGATGGACTGATTACATCGTCTTTACATCTCTGCTGCTTCCGCTGATGCCTCTGTAGTTGACTGAAGAAGCCTACTATGTGGGCGAAACGTTTCGGAATGAAGATACCTAACTGCTGCACATGTGTCTTAATTATCAACTTATCGGTATTATATACGATTATCATATTCACATTAATGAAAGATGTTGGAGAACTATGAAAAAAAAGGACTTTGAATCAATGTAGGAAGAGGACCAATGAAGGAGGACCTGAAGGAGGACCTGAAGGAGGACCTGAAGGAGGACATGAAGGAGGCTAGAAATTAATATACAATTGTAAGGAGAGAGAGAGAAAGCAAAAAAAAAATTGAAAATGAAGTAATAAACTTGTGAAAAGTAAACTAAATGTTTAAGACAAAATACAAAGAATAAATGACAACGGAAAAAATCACTGACGTAGAGGAAGTATTGTGTGAAGTATTGTGTAGAAAGTTTCAGTGTTAACAAAAGATTATTTTTCATGCCAGAGATTTTAATTCCAGACAGACAGCTAAATTACAGAATAGTGAAATAACAAAAAAAAAAAGGAAGTAAAGAAACTGTTATTAGACGACGAGAATAAAAAAACCGTCCAGGACCGGGCGGGTCAGCACCGTCCAGGACCGGGCGGGTCAGCATCTTGGCTCTTAGAAGAATGTGCAGATGAGTTACCTTATCCAGTCTGGGAAAACTTTTAGGATTTTGCTAGAGAAGGTAAATTAGCGATCACATGGAAGATGGCACATATTGTGCCTATATTTAAAAAGAATGTCACAGGAAAGACCCTTAAACTATAAAATAAAGAATAAAGATTTTATTTCCTTGCAAAGGTTAAAATGTGTAATTACTGACAAGTGTTGTAAAATTGCTTCAAAAAGATATTAAAGTGGCTTCAACACTTGGAGAATAATAATATACTAAATGGTAAACTATGACCATAATTTTTAAAGGGGTGGACCGGTAAGAAAGCGAAAGACCTCGGTCAAGTGACCAAGAGCTCCAACGGCGGGTCATTATCTAAGACCCGCGTCAGGAAACACTTGTCTTGTTTCCTGACGAACCTTACCTAACCTGCAACGTTCATGGATAACAAATTTGTTAAGTTATGAAAGTTACCGAAAATTTTCAAGAAATAGATGGGAAGATTGTGTTTACCTCGACTTTGGAAAGCTTTTGGTAGTTCCCCATGAAAGACTATCCTGGAAACTGCAAAATATAGGAGGAATTAAAGGTATATTATTATAATGGATGAGAGATTTTTTGTTCGAGAGGAAAATGCGAACAGTTATAAGAGGAAAAATGTCTGCATGGGTGGGTGTTACAAGTGGGGTGCCACAAGGGTCTGTACCTGACCCAATAATGTTTTTAATTTATATAAATAATTTATTAGAAGGAATACAAATTATATGAATATATTTGCAGATGATGCAAAAATCTTACATAAAATCAATAATGTAAATGACCAAAACTTTACAAGAGGATTTGGATACACTGAGCACATGGAGCGATGGATGATGGAATTTAATGTTGATAAATGCCATGTAATGGAAATGGGAGGAAGCGAAATCAGACCACATGAAGAATATAAACAATATTAAAAATATCAGACAGAGAAAGACATATAAAGGAGTATCTATTAACAAAAACATTACCACCGAAAGATCATATAAATGAAATTGTGAGAAACTTATGTGCTACACTGGCAGACTATAAAATAACTTTCAAATATATGGATGGTGAAATGTTAAGAAAGTTTTTAATAGCTTATATTAGGCCAAAATTGGAATATGCAGTGGCTGTGTGGTGGCCACACCTGGGAAAAAAACCACGTAGATAAGTTAGAAAATGTTCAAAGAGTTACAAAATGGCTGCCAGAATTGAGAAATATGAACTATGATGAAAGATTGAAAGTATTAAAGTTGGCTGACACAGGGAAAGAGGAGACGTGATAACCAAAGGACTTGAAAGAGTGATAAAGAAGATTTCTTAGTAGCTGCAACAGTGATAACAAGAGGTCACAGGTGCAAATTGAGGAAAAAGTGGACCGGAAAGGATAGAAAATAAAATGGTTGACCAGTGGAATGAACTGAAGGAGGAATTAGTAAGTGATGCAAATACTGGAATTTAAAAAAAATGATAAACAGAGTATTGAAGAGGAGACACCACTAGCAACTCCGCTACTGTAGCTACAAACACACACACACAAACACACACACACACACACACACACACAAACACACACACACACACAAACACACACACACACACAAACACACACACACACACACACAAACACACACACACACACACAAACACACACACACACAAACACACACACACACACACACACAAACACAGCTGGAAACCAAAAACACACACGAGTCACAGAGATGTTAGGAAGTATTTCTTCAGTCTTAGAGTAGTCAGGAAGTGGAACGAACTAGAGAATAAAGTAGTAGAGGCAGGCTCCATACTCAGCTTCAACAAGACTTACGACAAGGCTGGGATGACCCTAGTAGCGACCAGTGAAGAGGCGGGGCCAGGAGCCGAGACTCGGCCCTTCAAGTACATAAAGGTGAGTAAAGGAGAGGAGACGTCAACAAATCTGGACCCGTTGCAAGAGAAGTTGAGATTAGAGAAGAGAAAGTCGAGGCAGAGAAACGTGAAGGAGAGAAGAGAGAGAGAACAGATGAATAGATACCTAGGGAACACGGCGGTGGGGAAAGAAGGAAGAGGTGAGGAGGAAGAAGAGAAGGGAAGGGGAGGAGAAGGAAGGGAGGTGGAGATGGAGGAGGGATAGGATGAAGAGTCAGAACAAGGGAGAAATAAAAAGAGGTTAAGAGAGATAAAAAGAAGAGGAAAAGGTGGGATAGGGGAAAAAGAAGAGGAGGAAGAGGAAGAGAGAGGTAGAGAAAAGGAAGTAATGGAAAGAAGGTGGTGGATGAGAGGTGGAGGGGAAGGTGGAGGATAAGAGGTGGAGGGGAAGGTGGAGGATAAGAGGTGGAGGGGAAGGTGGAGGATGAGTGGTGGAGGGGAAGGTGGAGGATGAGTGGTGGAGGGAAAGTGGAGGATGAGTGGTGGAGGGAAGGTGGAGGATGAGTGGTGGAGGGAAAGTGGAGGATGAGTGGTGGAGGGAAAGTGGAGGATGAGTGGTGGAGGGAAGGTGGAGGATGAGTGGTGGAGGGAAAGTGGAGGATGAGTGGTGGAGGGAAGGTGGAGGATGAGTGGTGGAGGGGAAGGTGGAGGATGAGTGGTGGAGGGAAAGTGGAGGATGAGTGGTGGAGGGGAAGGTGGAGGATGAGTGGTGGAGGGGAAAGTGGAGGATGAGTGGTGGAGGGGAAAGTGGAGGATGAGTGGTGGAGGGGAAGGTGGCGGATGAGTGGTGGAGGGGAAGGTGGAGGATGAGTAGTGGAGGATGAACGGTGGAGGGGAAGGTGAAGGATGAGTGGCGAAGGGGAAGGTGGAGGATGAGTGGTGGAGGGGAAGGTGGAGGATGAGTGGTGGAGGGGAAGGTGGAGGGAAAGGTGGAGGGAAAGGTGGAGGGAAAGGTGGAGGATGAGTGGTGGAGGGGAAGGTGGAGGGAAAGGTGGAGGATGAGTGGTGGAGGGGAAGGTGGAGGATGAGTGGTGGAGGGGAAGGTGGAGGATGAGTGGTGGAAGAAATGGAGGAGGGAAATAAGAGGAAAAGATAAAAGAAAGAAGAGAAAGAAAGAAGATTAAAGGGAGAAAGAGGAAGAGGGGGAAAGAAAGAAGACAAAGAAAGAATATGATGGGGAGAAAAAGCAAGAGAGAGGAGAAATAAGAGGGGGAATGAAAAAGACTGAGATAAAGAGAGGATGGAGGAGGGGAGTGAGGAGACAAAGAGGAGTCAACCAGCGGGAAGATGAACCAGCAGATATGTGGAGGAGCAGTGTGTGGAGGAGCAGTGTGTGGAGGAGCAGTGTGTGGAGGAGCAGTGTGTGGAGGAGCAGTGTGTGGAGGAGCAGTGTGTGGAGGAGCAGTGTGTGGAGGAGCAGTGTGTGGAGGAGCAGTGTGTGGAGGAGCAGTGTGTGGAGGAGCAGTGTGTGGAGGAGCTGTCGTGTCAGTATACATATATACACTTGTTTAGTGTATCTTTATAAAGCTGGTCCCTTTGCGTGTGACGTCACGGTACCCGCTGACGTCAGAGGCTCAGCGCATGTGCACAGCCTATCATAGGCAGACTGCCTCACTACGTTAGACCTACAGGCGAGACAGAAGGTGTGCTGGACTCTCCTCTAATTACTGTAAATATACCGTAACCATCCAACAAGGAGTATCTTTGACCTCCTATATATCTCTCCCAAGACCCACACGACAGAGCAGTGTGTGGAGGAGCAGTGTGTGGAGGAGCAGTGTGTGGAGGAGCAGTGTGTGGAGGAGCAGTGTGTGGAGGAGCATGTGTGGAGAGCAGTGTGTGAGAGCATGGTAGCAGTGTGTGAGGACAGGTGTGGAGGCAGTGTGTGGAGGAGCAGTGGTGGAGGAGCAGTGTGTGGTGGAGCAGTGAGTGGAGGAGCAGTGTGTGGTGGAGCAGTGTGTGGTGGAGCAGTGTGTGGAGGAGCAGTGTGTGGAGGAGCAGTGTGTGATGGAGCAGTGAGTGGAGGAGCAGTGTGTGGTGGAGCAGTGTGTGGTGGAGCAGTGTGTGGTGGAGCAGTGTGTGGAGGAGCAGTGTGTGGAGGAGCAGTGTGTGTGGAGCAGTGTGTGGAGGAGCAGTGTGTGGAGGAGCAGTGTGTGGAAGAGCAGTGGTGGTGGAGCAGTGTGTGGAAGAGCAGTGCGTGGTGGAGCAGTGTGTGTTGGAGCAGTGTGTGGAGGAGCAGTGTGTGGAGGAGCAGTGTGTGGAGGAGCAGTGTGTGGTGGAGCAGTGTGTGGAGGAGCAGTGTGTGGAGGAGCAGTGTGTGGAGGAGCAGTGTGTGGAGGAGCAGTGTGTGGAGGAGCAGTGTGTGGAGGAGCAGTGTGTGGTGGGGCAGTGTGTGGAGGAGCAGTGTGTGGAGGAGCAGTGTGTGGAGGAGCAGTGTGTGGAGGAGCAGTGTGTGGTGGGGCAGTGTGTGGAGGAGCAGTGTGTGGAGGAGCAGTGTTTGGAGGAGCAGTGTGTGGTGGAGCAGTGTGTGGAGGAGCAGTGTGTGGAGGAGCAGTGTGTGGAGGAGCAGTGTGTGGAGGAGCAGTGTGTGGAGGAGCAGTGTGTGGAGGAGCAGTGTGTGGAGGAGCAGTGTGTGGTGGGGCAGTGTGTGGAGGAGCAGTGTGTGGAGGAGCAGTGTGTGGAGGAGCAGTGTGTGGTGGGGCAGTGTGTGGAGGAGCAGTGTGTGGAGGAGCAGTGTGTGGTGGAGCAACTACTAGATTAAGGGACTGATTACCTCATCTTTTGCATATACTTCTACAGTCTTCACATTATGTCCTTGTGTTAATAAAGGCACTGGTTGTCGAAACATCTACAAATAGACACCCAGATGTTGCACCTGTGTCTAATTTGAGGTGAAGCGGGTGACGGTATTGTCACTGGTAATCTTCCACTGACAGTGGCTACCACTGACAGTGCCTACCACTGAAAGTGCCTACCACTGACAGTGCCTACGACTGACAGTGCCTACCACTGACAGTGCCTACCACTGACAGTGCCTACCACTGACAGTGCCTACCACTGACGGTGCCTACCACTGACAGTGCCTACCACTGACAGTGCCTACCACTGACAATGCCTACCACTGACAGTGCCTACCACTGACAGCGCCTACCACTGACAATGCCTACCACTGACAGTGCCTACCACTGACAATGCCTACCACTGACAGTGCCTACCACTGACAGTGCCTACCACTGACAGTGCCTACCACTGACAATGCCTACCACTGACGGTGCCTACCACTGACAGTGCCAACCACTGACAGTGCCTACCACTGTCATTGCCTACCACGGACAGTGCCTACCACTGACAGTGCCTACCACTGACAGTGCCTACCACTGACAGTGCCTACCACTGACATTGCCTACCACTGACGGTGCCTACCACTGACAGTGCCAACCACTGACAGTGCCTACCACTGTCATTGCCTACCACTGACAGTGCCTACCACTGACAGTGCCTACCACTGACAGTGCCTACCACTGACAGTGCCTACCACTGACGGTGCCTACCACTGACAGTGCCTACCACTGACAGTGCCTACCACTGACAGTGCCTACCACTGACAGTGCCTACCACTGACAGTGCCTACCACTGACAGTGCCTACCACTGACAGTGCCTACCATACGTGCCACACTGACAGTGCCACCAATGACAGTACCTACCAATGACGGTGCCTACCACTGACAGTGCCTACCACTGACAGTGCCTATCACTGACAGTGCCTACCACTGACAGTGCCTACCACTGACAGTGCCTACCACTGACAGTGCCTACCACTGACAGTGCCTACCACTGACAGTGCCTACCAATGACGGTGCCTACCACTGACAGTGCCTACCACTGACAGTGCCTACCACTGACAGTGCCTACCACTGACAGTGCCTACCACTGACAGTGCCTACCACTGACAGTGCCTACCACTGACAGTGCCTACCACTGACAGTGCCTACCACTGACAGTGCCTACCACTTACAGTGCCTACCACTGACAATGCCTATCACTGACAGTGCCTACCACTGACAGTGCCTACCACTGACAGTGCCTACCAATGACAATGCCTTCCGCTGACAACTGCTGATAGGCTAAGAGACACTGAAATTTCTGTTACCTTTTTTTGTGTCTGGTTAGATTAGGTTTTATATTATCGTATTTTCCGGCATACAAGGCGCGCTGTTTTTCCCACAAAAAAGTCTTGAAAAATCATCCTGCGTCTTATATGCTCAAGGTGAGGGGTCAAGGGTAGGCTTTGGGTTACACTTTAACAGTTGCTTACTAACGTTACAAATGCTTGGAAGCATCGTCATATCTTATATGCGCCTTATATGCCGGAAAATACGGTATTTAGCTTATACATATTGTACACATTTCACTGCTTCACCTGCCACTTCTCCGACATTAACCTATTTCATTCATAATGAACCTCCCTGCTGCTCCCCTCACACCTTATTTGTCACTCTATTTTTGTGTCGTCAGCGAACTTGCTCATGTCGCTGTTTTTTACCCAGTTCTTGGTCATTTATGTAAATTACTAACAAGGGTAAAACATTGATCCCCGAGGAACGTCACTTGTGACTGCTCCCCATTCTGATTTTCCCCCATTTATTCAGATTTATATTACCTGTTGCTGAGCTACACCTCGAGCCAGGAGCTGGAGCTCGTTGTCACGTGTAGTTCCTTATCAAAGGCCTTATTGAAACCCAAATAAACAGTGTCTTACTTTTTATCATTGTCCACTATAAACATTGTCCACTATAAATGTTGTCCAGTATAAACATCGTCCACTATAAATGAGATTCGCTAATCAAGGTGTGCTCATTAACTTGAGAACGCATCTTCTGACAGGCTTCAAACTCTCATCGCTGGTATATGCAACAGAGAAGATTCAAATTGTCTGCGAATATTACGACCTGAGAATATCTCTTTATATCGGCTCTAGATTTCCATTATCAATATTATGGAGGAGCGCTAAAGCCATAGGGATTATACAGCGCCTTTGGGGATGGGGGGGGGGAGGAAGGAATTCAGGCTTAATTCAGGAAACTGGAGCACAGATCCAATTACCTAAATCAAGAGCCCCTCATCAGAATCAAGGAACCTCCTTTGAGGAGTCTAGATTTTCAACGCTGGTGAATATTACCTTGTGACTAAGGCTCTCGCTTCACACAGCGAGTGTCCGGGTTCGATTCCCGGCGAGGGTAGACACATTGGGAGTATTTTTTTAGACCGGTTGTCTATGTTCACTCATCAGTAATAATGGGTACCTGGGTGTTAGGCGACTGGTGTGGGTCGCATCCTGGGACAAAACTGACCTAATTTGCCCGAAATGCTCTGCATAACAAGCGGCTTTCTATATAGTAGTATGTCATTGATGTCAGCTAGGACTGTATACCTGTACATGTACTTGTAGAAATAAAGATATTATTATTATTATTATTATAAGAAAGGTTCAGATTTTTATTGGGGTTATCTTCTAGTTTTATATATAAAAAAGGCTTCATGTTCCATTTTATTAATAGGTATTCCACTGGCTATATTCCACATCATTAGTGTCTAGTTCACAGTATTTATCAAGTGGCTCACTATGTTCCTGTTTACATTCTTTAAGAATGTCAAGTGGGGCCAGGGAACTTGTTTGATTTTGTTTCCTTGTTGGAGAATTGTCTCCAGAGATGCTTTGTTTACCATCAGTGATGTAACGTAGACAATATACACTGATGTAGACAATATGTAGTGACGTAAACAATTTGTATTTATATAGACAATATGTAGTGACGTAAACAATATGTATTTATATAGACAATATGTCGTGATGACGTAAACAATATGTACTAACGACGTAGACAATATGTAGTGATGACATAAACAATATGTAGTGATGACGTAAACAATATGTAGTGATGACGTAAACAATGTACTGACGACGTAGACAATATGTACTGATGTAAACAATATGTAGTGATGACGTAAACAATATGTAGTGATGGCGTAGAGAATCTAACAAAGAAATGAAATGACGCATCGTGGAGCTAATGACTCAACAGGGCAATGATACTGACGCAAAGTAGTAAAAATGACGCAGAATATTGACGCAAAGCATCGCTGATAACTTAAAAGTGTTTGAGTTGATGGCGAAATGCGGTGACGTCAGCGCAGTGTTGATGATACAACGTGACGATGACGCAACATGGTGTGACTGATGACGCAACATGGTGTGACTGATGACGCAACATGGTGTGACTGATGACGCAACATGGTGTGACTGATGACGCAACATGGTGTGACTGATGACGCGCTGTAGCGGTGCTGATAACAGAAGAACAGTACTCACGAGTACTGATGACACGATACTAACAGTTTTTATGGCTGATAGCGATACTGTCAAAATTAGCCGATATCAATAACAATGCCGATACCAATAATAATGCCGCTACCAATAACAATGCCGATACCAACAACAATGCCGATACCAATACTCTGGCACGTCTCTTGTGCTCAAAGTAACGCTCCCGACGCATCTGTGACGTTTTCTCACTCCTCTGTATTTTTTCTTTGTATCAAAATTGGATACATCAGTGGCGGACTGCTACTCTGGTGACGCAACGAGCCGACGCTAAAGCCGCAGATAACGCAAGAGGGGGGACGGGAGGGAGGAAGTGTTGATTACAGCGCAGAAGCCACCACAGGGGGGCGTGGAGGGCGGCCTCTGTAGGACAAGTGGAAGGCGGCCTCTGGAGGACTAGCGGAAGGCTGCCTCTGGAGGACAAGTGGAGGGCGCCTATGGAGGGCAAGTGGAGGGCAGCCTCTGGAGGGCACGTGGAGGGTGGCCACTGGAGGGCAAGTGAAGGGGGGCCTCTGGAGGGCAAGTGGAGGGCGGCCTCTGGAGGGCAAGTGGAGGGCGGCCTCCGGAGGGCAAGTGGAGGGCGGCCTCTGGAGGACAAGTGAAGGCAGTGGACTACAGAGGCACTGATTTCAAATGGTGCTAGATTCTCTCCTACCTTCTACCCACCAGTTGAAACCAGGCTCCTGATAGACCGACGGATGAAAGGCGTCCTCCCATTGGCCGCCTCTGCCCAGCGCTATGTTCCGAGGGTGGTGATTGGCTAGGGATGCGAGTCTTGGCCGAGGATCCCTGACTGGAAGAACAGTGTTGCCAGATATTACAACCTTGGAGGAGGAGGCGGGGTAGAGTAATGATTAGTTTTCTGCAGTCTTATGCCACATGCTCCAGCAGCAGCAGCAGCAGCGGCGGCGGCGGCGGCAGCAGCGGCGGCGGCGGCAACGGAAGTGGCGGCGACAGCAGCAGCAGCGGCAGCGGCAGCAGCAGCAGCGGCAGAAGCAGTAGCAGTAGTCTGGCAGGAACCAGGCTGCCTGAGTCAGTCCATTTTATGTTCCTGAGTCAGTCAAGCCCTGCTGCCTGGGTCACTATATTCTAGGTTCCTGAGTCACTGTATTCCAGGATCCTGAGTCACTGTGTTCCAGGTTCTTGAGTCACTATATTCCAAGTTCCTGAGTCACTGTATTTCCAGGTTCCTGAGTCGCTGTATTCCAGGTTCCTGAGTCACTGTATTCCAGAATCCTGTCACTATTCCAGGTTCATAAGTCCCTGTATTCAAGGATTCTGAGTCACTATATTAAAGGTTCCGGTTACTGTATTCGAGGTTCACGAGTCACTGTATTCCATGTTCCTGAGTCACTGTTTTGCAGGTTCCTGTCACTGTATTCCGGGTTCCCATTACTGTATTTTAAGGGATGAGAAAAGTTGCAAATATCAGAGAGTGAAAAGGACCTGGAGGTAAACATAACGCCAAGCATATCACCAGAAATACACGCAAACTTTATAACGGCAGCAACATATACAAAAGCAGCAAACCTCAGAACAGCATTCACGAACTTATGTACTTATGACTTATGTACGACATACGTTAGGCCAGTCATTGAGCCCACACCCGGTTAAGCGCGTAAAGAAACCGGAAAAGGTCCAAAGGTTTGCATCCAGGCTAGTACCACACCTGCAAGGAATGTACTATCAGATGATGAAGAAACTGAAACTGACTACCTTAGTGGAGAGAAGGAAAGGGGAAGATACAATTACTACGTACAAAATCTTAAAGAGTATTGATAGTGCAGATAGGGACAGACTGTTTAAGTTAAGAGGGACAGGTTCAAGAAGACACAAATGGAAGCTGAAGACAAAGATGCAAGGAAATATTTCTTTAGTCAGAGGATGAATGACGGTGGGGGGGGGGAATCAATACACGAGTTCAACAGAACATCTGATAATCAGTGATACTGATCAAAGTACTCTAGGAGGTGGAACCAGGAGCTGAGTCTCAATCACCGCAAACACAACTCTATGTACCCACACGGCACACACACACACACGTACCTAGGAAAATTACAAGGTCACACACCCTTGACTGACTACAACACATCGCACACTGTAATCAGTGTAACTACTCAAACGTTGGATAGTTCAAAATATGCATAATTGTTAATAATAGAGACGGAGGCATCATTTACAAGCAGAGTAATACTGAAGCCTGGGTGACAGTATAAGCAACACCACACACTGTAATACTGAAGCCTAGGTGGCAGTATAAGCAACACCACACACACTGTAATACTGAAGCCTGGGTGACAGTATAAGCAACACCACACACTGTAATAAGACTATCCTGTCTTCCTCAGGGTGCAATCTGGCCAGTACAACTAGAAAAGTGTGTCTTGCACATTGCTAACGGAGGATCGAGCCCGAATAACTAGCATTAGTTTAGTCCTTCCCATATAATCCATAACCAGAATTCTTGTTTCTCAGACATGTATAGGTCCGTGTAGCCCGACTGGCACTTTAAACGTAAATCATATGTCTATCCGATGGCTGGTGCACTCTAGATAGACCTTCATGTTGTACACCGGGAACTATGTCATAGCAGACATGCAGGTGTACAAGACTGACACAGAGGACCGCAGGTAAATGTTATGACTGGCGGCTCAAAAAGTTTTCTGGTGTTAGTGAATTCGTTTCTTTCTCAAATTAGTGTCCGTTCAGGGGTCCTGGTGGTGCTATGACGGAAAATTGTGTACACCAGAAAATATATATGCAGATGAGAAGGGACGAAATACACGAGGGAGTGTGTAAATTTTGAACCCTCTGAGCACAGGAGATGGATGAACAAGTCTTTTTGCATCTGTACCTGTTCACCTAGAAGTAAATAGGTACTTGACTACTGTCAAGATGATGTAAAAAAGTGCCGCATGCGGGCATAATGATATTTATTGAGGCTATGTTTCGCCCAGCAGGAGCTTCTTCAGCCTAGTACAGAGAACCAGAGACAAAGAGTTTATTTCTATAGCCTAAGAGGCATTCCAGTACCTCTTACGTTGTAGAAATGAACTTTATTAAACCTAACATGAAACACTCAGACCTTGATGTATGAAGCACTCAGACCTTGATGTATGAAGCACTCAGACCTTGATGTATGAAGCACTCAGCCTCTGTTAATATTGTGATTTTTACCCTCTGTTACAGTTAATATTACGATTTCTAACCTCTGTTACGGTTAATAATGCTATTTTTAACGTGTTAGGGTTAATGTTGTGATGTTAGGGATCATGTTTTTTTTTTACCCAAGATCAAAGAAGCAAAATTCTCCTAAAAATAAAGTCGATTTTTTCTTATGGATTCACAGATATAATCACGAGAATTATCATTGAATGCAAATAAAAGTTGTGAACCAAAACTCAGTAACCCAAGTTAGAATTTATGGAAGTTAGAATTTACGCAAATCTATTTAAGACTCAATCCATAAACCTTGACTTTCGTCAAAGATTGATGGACTGATCGCCTCAAACTCCTCCTCATAATCTTCCACCTCCTCTGCACTGGACTGAAGAAGCCACTGCGGGGTGAATCGTTTTCAGAATAAAGATTCCCAATTACTGAAAAAGTGTCTCATTTATCAATTTGTGGGTTTACTAAACCAGCACGCCTTGTACTGAGTGACCATAACACCAGTTTATAGCACCAAATACAGTATAAACAATATTTACACTCTATGTATCTTTATATTACCCATATCGTTGACTAAAAATAAACCATGTGGGTGGGTGTGAGTTGGACCTGACCAGCCTGTGATACTAGGTCAGTTGCCGTGCTCCTTCCATAGGGAATGGGACCTGACCTAACTACCTTAAGGCATTGGCTTAAGCCGGTAAGTGAACTGGACCTGCCTCGCATGGGCCAGTAGGCCTGCTGCAGTGTTCCTTCTTTCTTATGTTCTTAAGTAGATGAACTAATGCTATAAAGCACAACTTAAACAGAAGGCACTGTATATACACAAACAGGTGGACGAATAAGTTATCCCGTGATCCCATCTGTTCTTGGCTGAGTAAGATGACACAAAGTGACCCTGTAACTGTGGACTAGGATACCTCTCATTACCTCTCATACCTCTTATTATGACAACCATCCCAGGCAATGATAGCTCATGTTACACCAGTCATACAGAGAGTCCCCATTAATCAAGCCTCGTGAGTGTGTGTTGAGGCGCCGGCGAGGCTACTGCTGGAGACCACGAGAGCAGTGTAGGTCATCAGGACCGAAAGGGATCATACAACACAAAAAGTAAGAGGTTCGATCCTCCGTCCGTTAATCCCTGCCGTTGGTAGTCGCCAGAATAGACGAGAATAGCCCACAGCAATCACACTGAGGAAGATCTTGGAAAAACAATTCAGAATATCATGTCTGGTGTTTGCCCAATATTATTTGAGTGTTTTTATACAAGAAGATACAAATGAAATCCCAGATATCAATAATTACTGCATACAAGTCAGAACGAAAATAAATTAATCAAGATCAAAGCCACTAGTGACATAGTCTTCAGACAACCAGATAGAAGGACTAAAGTCGCCTGGCCCCGACGTGCTGTTTCCAAGGGTTCTCAATGAATGTAAGGAGGAACCTGGTAAACCACTAGCCGGTCTCATCAATAGATCACTACAAACAAGTATCTTACTGGATAAGAGGAAATAGCAAATATAATATCTATTTACAAGGAGGGAGATAGATCATTAGCTTCAAATTATCGACCAATAATCCTAAAATTAATTGTGAGAAAGTTGTGAAATTAATACTTACGGATGTAAATTGAAGCCATATTGAAAGATACATTTTAAGGAATGATTCTCAACATATTTTTTTTTTTACAAAAAAGGCCTTCTTGCCTTACGAATGTACTAACCTTTATTACTAAGATAATGAATACGATATCGTGTAAATGGGCTTCAGTAAGGCCTTTCATAGAGTTCCACAAAGAGACTGATAAAGAAAGTAGCAGCACATGGTATAGGAGAAATCACCCCCTGGCTGTCTTCAAGCAGGCACTGGACAGGCACCTAAAGTCGGTACCTGACCAGCCAGGCTGTGGTTCGTACGTTGGACTGCGTGCGGCCAGCAGTAACAGCCTGGTTGATCAGACTCTGATCCAACATGAGGCCTGGTCACAGACCGGGCCGCAGGGGCGTTGACCCCTGGAACTCTCTCCAGGTATACTCCAGGTTGGGTCATGGCTGACCAACAGGCAGCAGAGAATGTGCATAAATGGGAAGAAATCAGAATAGGGACCCGTTGTAAGTGAGCCGCGGAATCACACACTGCTTAAACAACATAAATGAGGGAATAAATAGTGGCATAAGTTTGCCGATGACATTAAAACAGGCCGTCAATTAATTTCTGATGAGGACATTAGAAGCCTACAGGATGACCTGGATAGATTGATGTGGTCTGAGAAGCGGCAAGTGTATGGTTATAATCCGAGGACATGAAAAAACTATAATACTTATAAGCTACATAATGTAGATCTTAGTCAAAATGAATGCAAAAAATATTAAGGAGTTCTGGTTCAGAGAAATTTAATGCCAAGATAACTGGATTCTTGGCTTCAAGTAAAGTATAAATAATAGAAATCCTAAGATTATAATGATAGTGTTGGTGGTGGGTTATACTGGTGGTGTTGGTGGTGGGTTATGCTGGTGGTGGGTTATGCTGGTGGTGTTGGTGGTGAGTTATACTGGTGGTGGGTTATGCTGGTGTGGGTTATGATCTGGTGGTGGGTTATGCTGGTGGTGTTGGTGGTGGGTTATGCTGGTGGTGTTATGCTGGTGGTGGGTTATATTGGTGGTGTGTTATGCTGGTGGTGAGTTATACTGGTGGTGTTGGTGGTGGGTTATGCTGGTGGTGTTGGTGGTGGGTTATGCTGGTGGTGTTGGTGGTGAGTTATGCTGGTGGTGTGTTATGCTGGTGGTGTTAGTGGTGAGTTATACTGGTGGTGTTGGTGGTGGGTTATGCTGGTGGTGGGTTATGCTGGAGGTGTTGGTGGTGTGTTATGCTGGTTGTGTTGGTGGTGGGTTATGCTGGTGGTGTTGGTGGTGGGTTATGCTGGTGGTGTTGGTGGTGGGTTATACTGGTGGTGTTGGTGGTGGGTTATACTGGTGGTGTTGGT
Source organism: Cherax destructor (assembly GCA_009830355.1). Taxonomy (NCBI): domain Eukaryota; kingdom Metazoa; phylum Arthropoda; class Malacostraca; order Decapoda; family Parastacidae; genus Cherax; species Cherax destructor. The sequence continues at coordinate 78,073 of WNWK01002314.1, read as the reverse complement.
GGTGGGTTATGCTGGTGGTGTTGGTGGTGGGTTATGCTGGTGGTGTTGGTGGTGTGTTATGCTGGTGGTGTTGGTGGTGAGTTATACTGGTGGTGGGTTATGTTGGTGGTGTTGGTGGTGGGTTATGCTGGTGGTGTTGGTGGTGTGTTATGCTGGTGGTGTTGGTGGTGTGTTATCCTGGATGTGTTGGTGGTGAGTTATACTGGTGGTGTTGGTGGTGGGTTATGCTGGTGGTGTTGGTGGTGGGTTATGCTGGTGGGTTATGCTGGTGGTGTTGGTGGTGGGTTATGCTGGTGGTGTTGGTGGTGGGTTATGCTGGTGGTGTTGGTGGTGGGTTATGCTGGTGGTGTTATGCTGGTGGTGTTGGTGGTGTGTTATGCTGGTGGTGTTGGTGGTGAGTTATGCTGGTGGTGGGTTATGCTGGTGGTGTTGGTGGTGGTTATGCTGGTGGTGTTTGTGGTGGGTTATGCTGGTGGTGTTGGTGGTGTGTTATGCTGGTGGTGTTGGTGGTGAGTTATGCTGGTGGTGTTGGTGGTGAGTTATACTGGTGGTGTTGGTGGTGTGTTATGCTGGTGGTGTTGGTGGTGAGTTATACTGGTGGTGTTGGTGGTGGTTATGCTGGTGGTGTGTTATATCTGGTGGTGTTGGTGGTTGGTTATGCTGGTGGTGTTATGCTGGTGGTGTTGGTGGTGGGTTATACTGGTGGTGTTGGTGGTGTGTTATGCTGGTGGTGTTGGTGGTGAGTTATACTGGTGGTGTTGGTGGTGGGTTATGCTGGTGGTGGTACATGAAAAGTATACAATACCGACAAGATGAAAATTAGACACATGTGAAACTCTGGGTATCTTTATCGTAGACGTTTCGCCCTCCAGTGGCTTTACCAATACAAATTCAAGGACATAATTAGAAGACAGTAGAACTATATACAAAAGATGAGGTAATCAGTACCTCAACCTTGGAGATGATGATGCCGGTGTTCTTCATCCACTCCAAGACTGAGGGACTGATTACTTCATATTTTGTATATAGTTCTACTGTCTTCTAATTATGTCTTTGAATTTATATTGATAAAGCCACAGGTTGGCGAAACGTCTACGATAAAGATACCCAGAAGTTGCACATGTGTCTAGTTTTCATACTGGTGCTGGTGTTGATGGGTTATAAACTGATGGTGATGGTGGTGGTGGTGGTGATGGTTAGGGTGATGGTGGTGGTGGTGGTGGTGGTGATGGTGGTGATGGTGGTGTGATGGTGGTGATGGTGGTTATGGTAGTGGTGGTGGTGGGGGATGGTTAGGTTGTTTGGTGGTGGTTTGGTGGTGGTGATTGGTGGTGATGGTGGTGATGGTGGTATGTTTGGTCTTGTGATGGTGGCTATGGCTGTGATGGTAAAGTGGTGGTGGTGGTGGTGGTGATGGTGGTGATGGTGGTGATGGTGATGGTGGTGATGGTGGTGGTGGTGGTGTGGTAGTCATGGTGATGGTGGTGGTGATGGTGGTGATGGTGATGGTGGTGATGGTGGTGATGATGGTGGTGATGGTGGTGATGATGGTGGTGATGGTGGTTGTGGTGATGGTGGTGGTGGTGGTGGTGGTGTGGGTTATGATCTGGTGGTGGTTATAAAGAAGAGATGGAAATATTACAATTACCAAGACAGTAAGATAACTACTGTAGAAGAAGAAAGCTTCTCACATCTTACAAGACGTCTAATAAATTAACTGATATGGATCAAAGTGCACTTCATAAACATCAAGTGAAACACACTTTAAAACGAGCGGAGAAAAATCAATTTTACGACGTTTCCTTCCGACATCGGGCGAAATGTTGTGAAATCAAGTTTTTTGTTCTTCCATGCTTAAAGCTTTTAAATTTGCACGTGTCGCTCCATATAATATTATATTCAAGACATGTATTAAACTCGTAAAAAATATATAAATTACCTATCCAGGTGATCTATAGGTAACGAGAGACAAAATGCGTTTGTTACTATGTTCAACGAGGGACTGATCCTCCAGCCTCTTTTACAATTGGTAACGCAGCGGTATATTAAACTGACAGTATAAAATGCAGAGTATGCCTGGAGGGTGTTCCGGGGGTCAACGCCCCCGCAGCCCGGTCCATGACCAGACCTCGCGGGGGATCAGGGCCTGATCAACCAGGCTGTTACTGTTGTTATGGAAATGTTATTGTGAAAATGCCATGACTGGCACTGCGAGTTTCAGTTACACACACTATGAGACCAGTTAGTGTGACCATTCAACACAGTTGAGTGGTACGTCTTCGTGTATCGACACAGTGGATAAAGACACAAATACAGTATAATGCAAGCCTTTATTCACAACGTTTCGCCCACACAGTGTGCTTTATCAAGTTACAAACATATATACCTGGGGAGAGACGATGTGCTTATATATAGTACAGTCAGCATAGTGACGTCTCGCTTCCAGGTAGATCTGTTTGTGGGTTGATAGAGCCTCCTGTGTGGGCGAAATGTTGTCAGTAAAGGATCGCACCATACTGCCTTGAGAGTCTTTATCCAATGAGAAGAAATTTTTGAAATGTTTTAGCATATACAATGATCTAAGAGAGAATATCTTGGATGCAAATGAGGCTGAAGTCCTGTGTGAGGGGCGAGACGCTGCGAGTGTACTTACCTCTCGTTGATACCAGCTGCCAACCACAGGTGGCATCAAGATCCTGCTGAAAACCAACAAGTTGAGGATTGAAACACTTGTCCAACATTTGGAAACGTTCGCCAACCAGTGGCTTCTTCAGTCCAATACAGAAAATATCAGAGGAAGATGAGGAGGACTATGAGGTAATCAGTCCCTCAGCCGGGAGTCGATGTGTTCAGTCCATCAATCTTGAGAAATGTACATTTCTCAATGTACATTTCTCAATACTGAACACCGACTCCAGGCTAAGGGACGGCTTAGCTCACTTTCCTTTTGTTAATCTTCGTATTGGACTGAAGAAGCCACTGGTTGGAGAAACGTTTCCTCAATACAGATTACCAAATGTTGCACAAGTGTCTCGATCTTCATCCACAGGTGGACACACTGTGGGTGGGCATGACCTGCAGGCCACCACAGGGGTGAGTCCCCATTGTTGAGTTTGTGCGACTATCCCATGACGCGTCCCTGGAGTGGGCAGAGCTTCTGGCTCCGGGTGGACACGTTCCCGGGTGGGCACGTTCCCGGGTGGGCCCATTCCCGGGTGGGCACGTTCCCGGGTGGGCAGAAACCATTATCAATCTGGAAAGGCAAAATAAATTTGGAGTTACCTGAAAGTAAACTGTATACAGTAACTGTTTAGTCTGTGTTTTGCTGTAAGTTAGTTCCGCGCCTCTCTCTCTCTCTCTCTCTCTCTCTCTCTCTCTCTCTCTCTCTCTCTCTCTCTTACTGTCTATAAAAAAACAATCTAGATGAGATCCGATAGACGCTAAAGGTATCCCTCATATTCCAGTACTCCAGCCTCCTGTACCTCAATGATACCAGAGAGGTATCCCTCATGTTCCAGTACTCCAGCCTCCTGTTCATCAATGATACCAGAGAGGTATCCCTCATGTTCCAGCACTCCAGCCTCCTGTTCATCAATGATACCAGAGAGGTATCCCTCATGTTCCAGCACTCCAGCCTCCTGTTCCTCAATGATACCAGAGAGGTATCCCTCATGTTCCAGTACTCCAGCCTCCTGTACCTCAATGATACCAGAGAGGTATCCCTCACATTCCAGAACCCCAGCCCTCTCTACCTCACTGGCAGCAAGATGAATGGTGGGTATACCCAAAATCCCCAAGAGGCAGAGGAGCTGTAGCTCAACTTACTTGAGAATCTTACGCAGTATAGCTCACTCCTCAGTACTCACTGCACACTGTGCTGGCACCTTGCTGGCACCTTGCTTAATAAACTACCACAGCCTGACACACATCAAGCATCAAATAAAACTCTGACATCATGACATAAATGATGTACAGTACTGACAGAGATATGACACAGATACTTGCAACACCTGCGTCTCTTTATTGTGGAGACGTTTCGCCAACCCGTGGCTTAATCAATTCCATACATATATGGAAAATAGACACAGATGCACTATAACGAGAACCCATACTGACTACGTTTCCTCCATTTTTGGGCTTTATCAAGTCACAGACAGATCTATTTGTGACTTTATAAATCCCACTGTGTGGGCGAAACGTTCTTAATAAAGGATCGCATTACATTGCATTTGTGTCTATTTTTGCATCGTGTCGGTATTTTATACAAAGAAACTAGAGACAGTAGATGGAGTAATCAAACCAGTAACAATGCCAATCTTATTTTAAGCAAAGGTACACAAGTTTCAAGCCGATCAGGAGAGGCATTCTCAAGTTACCGAACAAAAATCTCGGAGCTGAGAGGAAGAAAAAAAAGTCGACCATTATAGTAAAAATATAAAATTACACTAAGATACGATAAACGTAAGGGAACCAGGACTCTTCAACACCCTCACTTCATGCACAAGGGAAATTGCCAACACGCTCCTGTTTTCAGTAGGGAACTGATAATTTCCTTAAGTCAGTTCCTGATTACCCAGGCTGCGGTGCATACGTTGGTCTTCTGTGTGCTACTGGCACTTACAGCCTGGTCGAACAGGCCAGCAACCAGGAGGTCTGGTCTGGGACCGGGCCGGGCGGCTGGTGTCCACCAAGTGTCTACAGGTAACCTACAGGTAACTACTTCCTTTCAGGGGGAACCTAATTATATAAAAATGTTGGACTTACAGGTTAGAAAAAGCAAGACTAATATTATGTAAAAACTGTATTAACAATAAAGATGCGGTACAAGAGACGGCGGGTACAGTGTCCACAGCTTAAGGTGCTTAACACACTCTCTTAAGAGTTAAGCTGCCTCTCTTATCTCCTATAAATTTTCTATATTTTTTTATTATTAGAAGTAGTAGCAGGAGTGTCACCATGATCAAAACTATTTAATAATTAGATTTATTAGATACATTGCGATGCTATGTGATCTGATGAAGGTATTCCCCATGTACCACAACCCCAGCCCAATTTACCTTATTCCACACATGAGGCATTGTTGTGCCTCTACCCTCAAGAAGCAGAGGAGCTGCAGTTCAACTTCCTTAAGAGAGCCAGGAGGTATAGCTCAGCCCTCTAAAGAGGTGCAGGGAGTTTTAGATCAACATCCTTAAGAGGACCAGGAACTGAAACTCAGCCCAGCGCTGAAGGTTCGAAGTGGGTCAGAAGAGACACATGTGGAGCCCAATATCCTCACCTCAACACAACACAACACCACTGGGAACTTACCTTCAAGTTACATACACCAGCATAGGAAATTTAAAGCCTATCATAAAAGGCATTCTCCAGTTATCGATCAGAAACCAATAATCCCATTTTTGCAGCGTAGTCTTCAAGACTACGCTGCTCTTCACCAACTCTAAAGGCTGAGGGACTGATTACCTCATCTTTTGTATATAATTCTTCACATTATGTCCTTGTATTGCATTGACAAAGCTACTGGTTGGCAAAACGTCTACAAATAAAGATACCCAGATGTTGCACATGTGTGTAATTCTTCAGGTTGGAGGTTGTCTGGTGGGGGGGACACATTCCACGGGAACAATGGAAGCCGCGTGTGGTTTCAAAATTCACCACTTCAAAAGAAAATTCAAACGATGAAGCTTGCATAAAATGAAATGGAGAAGCACTACCGTAGACCTACCTCGTGCTAGGCAGGTCTAACTCACAACTAACCCGCTCACGCACCTGTCCAACCTAATTTTTCGCTTCAATGACGCTGCTCAGCACTTTGTTGCACTAATCTACCACTCTACATTCAAATCCTGCTTTCCTAAACTGAACCCCAACCTCGACAAGTACTCAATGCACTTTGCTTGTTAAACACACACACACACACACACACACACACACACACACACACACACACACACACAACTATCTTTAGAGCGTCTTATCATGATCACCAATCATTCTCTATCATAGGTAATTCAATATCACACTGCAGATTTCATTAGAAGAGTATAAATGAAACAATTCACGAGTCGTGGTACAAATCGTATCCATATTTGTGTTATCAGTTACAACCTTACCTTTGATATACCTTTGAAGAGTTTCGAAGATACTTCGAGCTGGCCATGGGCCAGGCTCGTCTGGTGCTTGCCTGGTCAACCAGGCTGTTGCTGCTGGAGGCCCGCTGCCCCACATATCCGTCACAGCCTGGTTGAGCTGTAAGTTACAGGAAATTTTGACGAAAGGGCAAATCTCCCCACTATCTAGGCCGAATAATCGGTGTCTGGAGTTTTACTCGAGTACTCAGGACACTCTAACCTTGTCAGCACTATTAGGTGACCCAGCGTCGGAGGTCACAAATACCACTACCACCACCACAGTGAGGTGACCTAGCGTCGGAGGTCACCACGGTGACGGGGGTCATAACCGACTGCTGGCAGAGGCCTGGGAGGTGACGCCTTCATTACCAGGGAAGCAAAAGTTGGAGCGCCAATAAAAACAATTTCCTGGGAGGCCAAGGAGAGGTTAGGCACCATCAGCTGCACCACCACCACTACCAGAGCACCACCACCACCATCAGACCATCACCACCATCACCAGCTGCACCACCACCAGACCACCACCACCATCACCACTAGAGCACCATCACCAGCTGCACCACTACCACCAGAGCCCCATCACCACCACCAGAGCACCATCACCACCACCAGAGCACCATCACCAGCTGCACCACTGCCACCAGAGCACCATCACCAGCTACATCACTACCACCAGAGCACCATCACCAGCTGCACCACTACCACCAGAGCACCATCACCAGCTGCACCACCACCACCACCAGAGCACTATCACCAGCTGCACCGCCACCACCACCACAAGAGCATCATCACCAGCTGCACCACCACCACCACCAGAGCATCATCACCAGCTGCACCACTACTACCAGAGCACAATCACCAGCTACACCACTAGGGCACCACCACCAGCTGCACCACTAGGGCACCACCACCAGCTGCACCACTAGGGCACCACCACCAGCTGCATTACCACCACAGGACCACCACGAACGGCAGCACTACCTCGGAGGCGGCCAAGATGGTAACAACGATGGTGGCGGCGGCGGCGGCAGAGGCAGCGGTAGCAGCGGCGGCGGCGACGGCAACAACAACATTAACAATACAAACAACGGCTGTTTGACAAGGTATACAAAGTCACCAACCACTTCTAGAACAGCGATAAAGAAAACAACGGCACCAAGTGAAACAACGGCACCAAGTGAAACAACGGTATCACGTGGAACAACGGTATCACGTGGAACAACGGCACCAAGTGAAAAAAGGCGTCACATGGAACAGTATCACGTAAAAAATTGCACCACGTGATACAACGGCACAACGTGATTACAGTGTGATGGAGAGCCTCCTTCACCACACCAGCCTCCATCACAACACACTATGTAGTGTGATGGAGAGCCTCCTTCACCACACCAGCCTCCATCACAACACACTATGTAGTGTGATGGAGAGCCTCCTTCACCACACCAGCCTCCATCACAACACACTATGTAGTGTGATGGAGAGCCTCCTTCACCACACCAGCCTCCATCACAACACACTATGTAGTGTGATGGAGAGCCTCCTTCACCACACCAGCCTCCATCACAGCACACTATGTAGTGTGATGGAGAGCCTCCTTCACCACACCAGCCTCCCTCACAACACACTATGTAGTGTGATGGAGAGCCTCCTTCACCACACCAGCCTCCCTCACAACACACTATATAGTGTGATGGAGAGCCTCCTTCACCACACCAGCCTCCCTCACAGCACACTATGTAGTGTGATGGAGAGCCTCCTTCACCACACCAGCCTCCCTCACAGCACACTATGTAGTGTGATGGAGAGCCTCCTTCACCACACCAGCCTCCCTCACAGCACACTATGTAGTGTGATGGAGAGCCTCCTTCACCACACCAGCCTCCCTCACAACACACTATGTAGTGTGATGGAGAGCCTCCTTCACCACACCAGCCTCCCTCACAACACACTATATAGTGTGATGGAGAGCCTCCTTCACCACACCAACCTCCCTCACAACACACTATGTAGTGTGATGGAGAGCCTCCTTCACCACACCAGCCTCCATCACAACACACTATGTAGTGTGATGGAGAGCCTCCTTCACCACACCAGCCTCCTCACAACACACTATGTAGTGTGATGGAGAGCCTCCTTCACCACACCAGCCTCCTCACAACACACTATGTAGTGTGATGGAGAGCCTCCTTCACCACACCAGCCTCCATCACAACACACTATGTAGTGTGATGGAGAGCCTCCTTCACCACACCAGCCTCCATCACAACACACTATGTAGTGTGATGGAGAGCCTCCTTCACCACACCAGCCTCCATCACAACACACTATGTAGTGTGATGGAGAGCCCCTTCACCACACCAGCCTCCATCACAACACACTATGTAGTGTGATGGAGAGCCTCCTTCACCACACCAGCCTCCATCACAACACACTATGTAGTGTGATGGAGAGCCTCCTTCACCACACCAGCCTCCATCACAACACACTATGTAGTGTGATGGAGAGCCCCTTCACCACACCAGCCTCCATCACAACACACTATGTAGTGTGATGGAGAGCCTCCTTCACCACACCAGCCTCCATCACAACACACTATGTAGTGTGATGGAGAGCCTCCTTCACCACACCAGCCTCCATCACAACACACTATGTAGTGTGATGGAGAGCCTCCTTCACCACACCAGCCTCCATCACAACACACTATGTAGTGTGATGGAGAGCCCCTTCCACAGCCTCCATCACACACACGTTGTGAGCCCTCACCACACCAGTCATCACAACACACTATGTAGTGTGATGGAGAGCCTCCTTCACCACACCAGCCTCCATCACAACACAAACACCATCATTGTATTTGTGGCCAGGATATTGCTAGAAATGACTTGCCCTGGTGGTCCCGGGCCGCCCTCTCCCCCACCCTCACCTACAGTGTCCTACTTCTGGTGAAGATGTTGCCGTGGTGATGCTGTGTAACACCAGTCCACTGCACCAGAATCATTAAGACAGACTCACATGCAGCTAGACAAACTTTATCGCTAAAATAACAAGTAATCTCCGCGTTGATATAAACTGAGATATGAACTACCCTTTGGTGAATGTACATTGACACGAACATACTTCTCGATGTATATACATTAATACACACCTCTGGATGTATAGCGATGCACTTTTGAGTGTATATATATATATCTAGGTATTAGCCGACTGGTGTGGGTCGCATCATGAGATAATAATTAACCTAAGTTTCCCGAAATGTTTTGCATAATCAGGGGCTTTCTGTATAGTGTGCACTGCTGTCAGCTATGGTCTATATAAGTTGTATCATGTACTTGTAGAAATTATTATTATTGTTGTTGTTGTTGTTACTGGTTCATGGTCGCGTGAGAGTCGTTCCCCGCGGCGACTAAAGGTAATGAACAAGACCAGATTTTGTCCAGCTATTGTTGTGTGTATGTGTGAAGCCTGGTGGGTGAAGCCCCCTGTGTGAAGCCTGGTGGGTGAAGCCCCCTGTGTGAAGCCTGGTGGGTGAAGCCCCCTGTGTGAAGCCTGGTGGGGTGAATCCCCCTGTGTGAAGCCTGGTGGGTGAAGCCCCCTGTGTGAAACCTGGTGGGTGAAAATTAAGGAAGGACGGGGAGAATGTTTGTTACTGTTGGTTGACTGTGATACATGTAGGTGATGGTTGTGTAGGTGGCGCTGCACCCACAACACAGCGCTGTGACGGGCGGGCGAGCGGGCGGGCGGCGGGTAACAGCCGCCGCCGCCCGCCATCGCCGACACAACCCGCTCTCCTTCATGTTTCCTTCCCATCTTAACGTAAAACAAGATTTGATAAGGTTACCACAAGCAAAATGAGTTTTTAAAAAAACGTTTCAACATATCCTAGCTGTCAGACTGTATACCCGGGAATACTTTCTTCAATCTCTTTAGGCTCTAGCTCCAGGGCCATTTTTCGATCTAATATTTTGCGGTACAGTCAACAGAACTGATGTGGGGTGCACAATAAACTAGTCACTACCATCCATTGGATGAATGTAAAGTGTAGTTGGTTGTAAAGGTCTCAGCTGGTGGTGTAGTTGGTTGTGAGGTCTCAGCTGGTGGTGTAGTTGGTTGTATAGGTCTCAGCTGGTGGTATAGTTGGTTGTAAAGGTCTCAGCTGGTGGTATAGTTGGTTGTAAAGGTCTCAGCTGGTGGTATAGTTGGTTGTGAGGTCTCAGCTGGTGGTGTAGTTGGTTGTATAGGTCTCAGCTGGTGGTATAGTTGGTTGTAAAGGTCTCAGCTGGTGGTATAGTTAATTGTAAAGGTCTCAGCTGGTGGTATAGTTGGTTGTGAGGTCTCAGCTGGTGGTGTAGTTGGTTGTGAGATCTCAGCTGGTTGTATAATTCGTTGTGAGGTCTCAGCTGGTGGTGTAGTTGGTTGTGAGGTCTCAGATGGTGGTGTAGTTGGTTGTGAGGTCTCAGCTGGTGGTATAGTTGGTTGTAAAGGTCTCAGCTGGTGGTGTAGTTGGTTGTATAGGTCTCAGCTGGTGGTATAGTTGGTTGTAAAGGTCTCAGCTGGTGGTGTAGTTGGTTGTATAGGTCTTAGCTGGTGGTATAGTTGGTTGTAAAGGTCTCAGCTGGTGGTATAGTTGGTTGTAAAGGTCTCAGCTGGTGGTGTAGTTGGTTGTGAGGTCTCAGCTGGTGGTATAGTTGGTTGTGAGGTCTCAGCTGGTGGTGTAGTTGGTTGTGAGGTCTCAGCTGGTGGTGTAGTTGGTTGTGAAGGTCTCAGCTGGTGGTGTAGTTGGTTGTGAGGTCTCAGCTGGTGGTGTAGCTGGCTGTGAAGGTCTCAGTTGGTGGTGTAGGTGGTTGTGAAGGCTCCAGCTGGTGGTGTACCTGGTTGTGAGGGGCTCCAGCTGGTGGTGTAGCTGGTTGTGAAGGCTCCAGCTGGTGGTGTAGCTGTTTGTGAGGGGCTCCAGCTGGTGGTGTAGCTGGTTGTGAAGGTCTCAGCTGGTGGTGTAGCTGCACTACCACCACTACCTGCACCACTACCACCGCCACTACCTGCACCACCACCACCACCACCGTCACTACCTGCACCACCACCACCATCACCGTCACTACCTGCACCACCACCACTGTCACTACTTGCACCACCACCACTACTACCTGCACCACCACCACTACTACCTGCACTACCACCACTACCTACTTACTACGTCAAACGTGAGGTTAGGTTAGCTTATGGCTTCCACTGACAAGTGATGTCCACTCCCCACTGCAGTGTTTCCTCCCTTACTCCTTCCCTCCACTCCCTACTGCAACTGCAGTGTTGCCTCCCTTACTCCTTCCCTCCACTCCCCGCTGCAGTGTTTCCTCCCTTTCTCCTTCCCTCCACTCCCTGCTGCAGTGTTACATCCCTTACTTCTTCCCTCCACTCCCCACTGCAGTGTTACCTACCTTACTCCTTCCCTCCACTCCCTGCTGCAGTGCTACCTCCCTTACTCCTTCCCTCCACTCCCTACTGCAGTGTTTCCTCCCTTACTTCTTCCCTCCACTCCCCACTGCAGTGTTACCTCCCTTACTCCTTCCCTCTACTCCCTGCTGCAGTGTTACCTCCCTTACTCCTTCCCTCCATTCCCTACTACAGTGTTTCCTCCCTTACTTCTTCCCTCCACTCCCCACTGCAGTGTTACCTCCCTTACTCCTTCCCTCCACTCCCCACTGCAGTGTTATCTCCCTTACTCCCTCTTCCTTCCTCTCTTCACTCCCTCTTCCTCCCTCCTTCCCTCCATCTCCCCTCATTCTCTTTATCCTCTCCTCCACTCCTATTATGTTACCCCTTACTACTTCCCATCACATCCCCAGGCTCCTTACCTTTGCCACTCTACTGAGTGTCACTTCACGTAGCTCCCAGGCTCTTACAGCAGTGCCAAGGCTCTTACAGTGGTGGCGAGGTTCTCACAGTGAGCCCCTGAGGCTGTTACACTCTTACAGCGAGTGCCAAGGCTCTACAGTGAGTGCGGGGTTTCTGAGCCCGAGGCTGTCACAGTGAGCCCCGAGGCTCTTCACAGTGCCCACAGGCTCTTACAGTGAGTGCCAGGCTCTTACAGTGAGCGCTGAGGTTCTACAGTAGCCCTGAGGCGTACAGTGAGCCCCGAGGCTCTTACAGCGAGTGCCAAGGCTCTTACAGTGAGTGGCGAGGTTCTCACAGTGAGCCCTGAGGCTGTTACAGTGAGCCCCGAGGCTCTTACAGCGAGTGCCAAGGCTCCTACAGTGAGTGGCGAGGCTCTTACAATGAGCCCCGAGGCTGTCACAGTGAGCCCCGAGGCTGTCACAGTGAGCCCCGAGGATGTCACAGTGAGCTCCGAGGCTGTTACATGAGCCCCGAGGCTGTCACAGTGAGCCCCGAGGCTGTCACAAGTGAGCCCCGAGGCTGTCACAGTGAGCCCGAGGCTGCATGCCCCGAGGCTACAGTGAGCCCCGAGGCTGTCACAGTGAGCCCCGAGGCTGTCAGCCGAGTAATGAGCCCGAGGCTGTCACAATGAGCCCCGAGGCTGTCACAGTGAGCCCCGAGGCTGTCACAATGAGCCCCGAGGCTGTCCACAATGAGCCCCGAGGCTGTCACAGTGAGCCCCGAGGCTGTCACAATGAGCCCCGAGGCTGTCCAATGAGCCCCGAGGCTGTCACAATGAGCCCCGAGGCTGTCACAATGAGCCCCGAGGCTGTCAGCATGAGCCCCGAGGCTGTCAGCAATGAGCCCCGAGGCTGTCACAATGAGCCCCGAGGCTGTCACAGTGAGCCCCGAGGCTGTCACAATGAGCCCCGAGGCTGTCACAATGAGCCCCGAGGCTGTCACAATGAGCCCCGAGGCTGTCACAATGAGCCCCGAGGCTGTCACAGTGAGCCCCGAGGCTGTCACAATGAGCCCCGAGGCTGTCACAATGAGCCCGAGGCTGTCACAATGAGCCCCGAGGCTGCCATGAGCCGAGGTGTACAGCCCGAGGCTGTCAGAGCCCGAGGCTGTCACATGAGCCCGAGGTTGGCTGCAGCATGAGCCCGAGGCTGTCACAATGAGCCCCGAGACTGTCACAGTGAGCCCCGAGACTGTCACAGTGAGCCCGAGACTGTCACAGTGAGCCCGAGACTGTCACAGTGAGCCCCGAGACTGTCACAGTGAGCCCCGAGACTGTCACAGTGAGCCCCGAGACTGTCACAGTGAGCCCCGAGACTGTCACAGTGAGCCCCGAGACTGTCACAGTGAGCCCCGAGACTGTCACAGTGAGCCCCGAGGCTGTCACAGTGAGCCCCGAGGCTGTCACAGTGAGCCCCGGTACTAGCCATGTCGTAGGCACAGTGTGATCAATCGCGCAATGTGGAGCATTTCACCAGTTGCTGGAGCTCAATGGAGCACCGTTTGTACCCATTCATTCATCCATTCATTCATCCATCTATTCATTCATCCATCTATTCATTCATCCATTCATTCATCCATTCATTCACCCATTCATCCATACATCCATCCATACATGCATCCATCCATCCATTCATCCACCCATCCGTCCATCCATCAATCCATGATGTGTAGACATACTAACATACAAGAGTTAATTACTAACATACGATAGTAACATACTAACATACGGACAGTAACATACTAACATACGGACAGTAACATACTAACATACAGACAATAACATACTAACATACGGACAGTAACATACTAACATACAGACAATAACATACTAACATACGGACAGTAACATACTAACATACGGACAATAACATACTAACATACGGACAGTAACATACTAACATACGGACAGTAACATACTAACATACGGACAGTAACATACTAACATACGGACAGTAACATACTAACATACGGACAGTAACATACTAACATACGGACAGTAACATACTAACATACGGACAGTAACATACTAACATACAGACAATAACATACTAACATACGGACAGTAACATACTAACATACGGACAATAACATACTAACATACGGACAGTAACATACTAACATACGGACAGTAACATGCTAACATACGGACAGCAACATACTAACATACGGACAGTAACATGCTAACATACGGACAGCAACATACGGACAGTATTATCATTCTGTTGTATTTTTCATATAGCTTACACAAGAGTATATTTGTATACGTGTCATTTATATATATTTCATGGTGTATTATTCTTATTGTTGTATTGTAATTATGTTCGTTGTGCACAATGCTAATTTTTACCTGTAAAAAAAATCGTATTTTTTTTTCTGCTGGATTATATAATATTAATATTTTATGAAATTCTAGTTGTTTATTTTGTGGTGAGGCAGTAGTGAGGGGATCTAGGTAGTTGTAGGTTCCTCACTAAGTTTCTTCTACACTCACTTTTATTGGTTAGCAGCCTGGAGGAGGCATGACCTCCCTACCTGTTCACTTGGAGTATTTTTCTGTGTGGATGTGCGATGTTTCTGTCGTGTCTCACTCACCCAAGTCAGCATTTTAGGAGCTTGTGAGAGACTCCTGGAGTGAGGGCTGTCTACACGACTCTCTCACGTAGACTGGTTTATCTATTTAGTGGTAAAGCTTTATGGTGGCACTTAAACATTAACAGCCATAGTAAGCCCTGCACACAGGTCTGTAGCTGTGACTCAGAAAGTGGGATTCCTTGCAAATGACGCAGGTTATAAATCGTCATACCATCCATCCATCACCCCATCATAGTCGCTCAATTTGCGTAAAGCGATGGATGCGTAGATACGAGGCATCCTGCGTAGCTCTAGTAATATAGTACACTAGCCCTGCGCTAGGCGACATTCTGCGTAGTTCTGGTAATACGCTTCATTCGCATTAAGCGGTAAGTTGGGAAAAGGGGGTTATGATGCTATATGCGCAATTTTCTTAAGATTCTTAAGTTTATGTACATCTCTCTCTGTCTCTCTGTCTCTCTCTCTCTCTCTCTCTTCTCTCTCTCTCTCTCTCTCTCTGTTAAGATTTTAAATAATATATCTGAAAATGGTCCGTAAATATTAGTGTAGGTTTTAAAACTTAGAATACACTAATGTAGGTTACATATAGTTGAATTATGTCTTTAGGACAGGAGGGTCAGCGGTTCTGGACCAGGCCTCTTGGTGGATCAAGATCTGATCGACTAGGCTATGACTACTGGCAGTACGCAATCCAGCGTTCTATCTACATCAAGATCCCGCTTGAAGACAGCCAGGGGTCAACACCCTCCCTTATGTATGAAGGAAGATTGCTGAGTTTATGGTTACATTTCATATAGATGTTAGTTACAATTAACTTCTTTTCTATAGGCAGATAGTACTGTGGGCAGCTAGTATTGTGGCCAGGTAGTATGGTGGGTTGGTACTATGGTATGCAGACGGCAGGGTGGGCAGGTAGTACGGTGGGTTGGTACTACTGTGGGCTGGTGGCAGGGTGGGCAGGTAGTACATTAAGCTGGTAAAGGAGGGAGAGATGAATGGTACACAAAGGCCAACAATACGGGTAACTAAGGCAATGTAAAAAGTGCGGTGATAAGCGTGGCTGGCGTGTGACCCTCTTTATGGAGCCATGAAGGACACACACACACACACACACACTGGCAAGAAAAGCAGAGTGAAAAACACTTCCACAGAGAGTAGGGTTACTCTGGCCTTGTTGGATGATTCACCAGCTATTCATAGAATGGAAACTTGCGTATCCCGTGTGCGTTATTCGACGTGATCGCAAATAAAGATACCCAGATTTTGCACATGTGTCTAATTCTTCAACACATTTTTACCATGATCCTGTACATCATCAGTAACTAACAATCAATCCCATTAGTTCACCGCCTGTCTGAATGAGTGCGCTAGTCGTGATACGAGGGGAATGTTAGTTTGTGTTAGAAGTCTGAAAGTTAGGGTGAGGGGATGAGCCCCAGAGTAAGCTACCTTGCGTCTAGGAGTCATCTTGGAGCTTCAGATGTGTAGGCGAGTCTAACGCTGTAGTAGTTCTCATGCTTACGCTCTCTTGCCAAACCCACTTGTATTATGGTATTTCATAAACAGTGCAAACAATTGTAAATAAGCTTGGTATACCTGAAGAGGTTTATACCTGGGGTATAACCCTCTTCAGGGTTATACCCCAGGTTGAGGGTTTCGGGGATAAACGCCCCCGCGGCCCGGACTGTGACCAGGCGGGAAATATATATATATATATATATATATATAGGATGGGGTCCACCTCTGGTACAAATTGTGGGACCCATAGCCTCGGAGAAGTGGATAAAAGGCTTCAAGGAAGAATATTTGGATTTCTTCCTGATGCCATTTGAATATTCCACTTCTCCTACCACCATCTTTTAATTTTTTTTTACCAATAGGTATGTTTTATTACATAATATGGTACAAAGATTTGAGAGATACATTGTTGATATAAAGATGGCATATACAGTACACGAGGTGAGAGATACATGTCTAGTACATATTGTTACATCTTTGTCACTGATTATAATGCGAAAATCTCATCCAGCTCTTCCGAGCTGGTGCGCGTGCCAGAATACAGCATGCATTACCCCTCTGAACAGCAGCGCTGAGTCGCTGGAACAGAAAACTAGCTGCCCTGGGATCCCTAGTTACCCTGTTGAGTTCTTTGCCCAGCTCCTTGAGGAACTTAGATGCACTCTTTCCCCATGAGCCAAGGGTCTCTGAGCCTATGGGAACAAACATATAATGATGGGCAAGTTCTCCATATTTTCTCGACTTCTGGGACTCCCTGAAGGTGGCAGCAGCCCTCCTTCCTCCCTGGTGTACTGGAGATAGGTATCAGCCAAGGTAGATGCACATGTGTAGTCCCACACCACCTGCTTGCCGTCTGTCCAGGCTTGAAGGGTGATACCATCTGGACGCTTTTGGTTGCCATCAGATCTGCATAGTTGGGGTGGTTCCCTTACTGCTGGGCATCCGGCTGTTGTGAGGCTCCTCTTGATAATGTTATTAACCTCTTCATGTCTTGCAATCTTTCCCTCGGATTTACGACACACAAGACCATGGTACCCGAATCGGTCTGCTGCTTCACTGCCACAAATACACCTGTGTTCGGCGAGAATAGGGGCGGCAAGTCGAAGGGCAACACCAATGCGGATGGTCTGTGGGTCGAGGCGTGTGCCAAGGCTGGAGTTGGGAACAGCCAAAAGAAAGTCCCCTGCATGAGGAGCTCTCACTGCAAGTAGGCGGGCTCTATCCTTCCTGACACACTCTGAAGCATTGCTGAGGCTATATTCTCTACTATTGGGCCATCCAGTGCGACTGTATATTATATATATATATATATATATATATATATATATATATATATATATATATATATATATATATATATATATATAATATATATTAGTTTTCTCTGTTGTTTATGGTTTTCTCAGTGATATTTAAGGTTTTTACATTTAGTTTACTAATACACTGTGCATTCTATGGTATAATTAACTATTTTTGTGCTTAAAAATCTTAAAAAAATAATATTTGCATACAGTTCGATGGGGTCTGGAACGGATTAATCGTATTTACATACAATCCAATGGGGAAATTAGGTTCGGGTCACGACCAGAGTTTTGGAACGAATTATGGTCGTGACCAGAGGCTCCACTGTACTGTAGTTTTTTTAGTCCAGGGCTGGATTGATGGACTGAACACAACGACTTCAGGCTGATGGACTTATTACCTAACAATCCACAACATCTTTCATAGTTTCTTTGCACTGGACTGAAGAAATCACTGGCTGGCGGGACGTCCCCAGAATAAAGATACCCAAATGTTGCACAAGTGTTGCACAAGTGTCTTATTTATCAACTTGTCAGTTTTTTAAACTATTTATTCAGAGAACAAATGACTTAGAAGATCATCATTGGCTTGGCATCTTTTTTTTTCTGAAGGTTCTAGTTATTCTATCACATTCTCAGCAGTTGTAATTCTAACACTGTTGTGAGCCTTTGATATCACTCATTAGTCCTCTGTTAGTTTTTAGCTCTACTCAGTGGTTACATATAGTTTCGTAATCCGTTCCAATTTGTAATTCCCATTTTCCTCCATAGAGTAATTTAAATCTTTCCTCATTAAACATCATATTGTTTCCAGTGGCCAACTCAAAGGCTTCATTTATATCCGCTGGGAGATTTACAATGTCCTCATGAATGTCACTATCATACAAATTCTAGTATCGTTTGCAAAGGATAATACAGTGCTATGATTTATGTCACTGTCTATATCGGATATGAGGATGAGGAAAGGGATTGGAGCCAGTACTGTACCTTGGGGAACAGAACTTTTCACTCTGCATCTGACATAACTGTTCAATATTACTCTGCATTTTACTTGTTAGACAACTAAAAATCCATCTGCCCACTTTCCCAGCTATTTTTTTTGTGCGCAATTACACCATGATCATAGTTGTAGAAGGCTTTTGCAAAAGTGTGTATACTACATCTACATTTTGTTTGTATTCCAGTGAATCCAAGATCATGTAATGGTCCAGTATTTGCGAGATAGGAGCGACCTGCTCTAAAACCATGATGCCCTATGTTGTGGAATTGTTGGGAATCCATGTGGTTAGTGATCGCACTTCTTAAAACTCTTTCCAATATTTCATTGATGGAGGACAACATTGTTATCGGTCTATAGCCCTTTGCTATTGTTTCTCTGCCACGTTTGTGAAGTAGGGTTATATCCGTTATTTTTAACAGCTGTGGGATGACCCTTTTGTCTAGGCTCAACCTCCATAGGGTATTACGTGACAGAGGTTCTTGAAGTTCTTGATGAGTATGGAGTGCTATGAGTCTGGGCCTGGAGGCAGAGTGCATGGGCAGGTTGTTAACAGCTTTCTCGAAGTCGATAGGTATTAGGATTATTTTGGCAAGGTTTTGAGTCTCGCTCATGAAAAAAAAACTTTCGGATTATCAACCTTAAGTGATTAACGACTCACTGAACACAGCGTCGCATTGAGACATCAGTATTTGACTCACTTCATTGTTGTCGTCAGTGTAAAATCCATCTTGTTTGGGCAAGGACCTGATACTGGATGCGGTTTTTGCCTTGGATTTACATATGACAATATTTTAGATTTCTTTCCTAGACTCTGTATGATTCATTCAGTTTTATTTCAGTATCTAGTATTTCTCTAGCCGGTGCTTCTTTCCGCACTTCAGAAAGTCTGCCATTCTTTAAGAAGTTCCCATTCTTTATCTTCGCCTGAAGGGGCAGCGTCTTTTAGGTCTCCACCACACTTCAGGTCTCCGTGCCCCACCAAACTTCAGGTCTCCACCACACTTCAAACTTCCGTTCTCCACCAAACTTCAGGTCTCCACCACACTTCAAACTTCCGTGCCCCACCAAACTTCAGGTCTCCACCACACTTCAAACTTCCGTGCCCCACCAAACTTCAGGTCTCCACCACACTTCAAATTTCCGTGCCCCACCAAACTTCAGGTCTCCACCACACTTCAAATTCCGTGCCCCACCAAACTTCAGGTCTCCACCACACTTCAAACTTCCATGCCCCACCAAACTTCAGGTCTCCACCACACTTCAAATTTCCGTGCCCCACCAAACTTCAGGTCTCCACCACACTTCAAACTTCCGTGCCCCACCAAACTTCAGGTCTCCACCACACTTCAAACATCTGTGCCCCACCAAACTTCAGGTCTCCACCACACTTCAGGTCTCCGTGCCCCACCAAACTTCAGGTCTCCACCACACTTCAAACTTCCGTGCCCCACCAAACTTCAGGTCTCCACCACACTTCAAACTTCCGTGCCCCACCAAACTTCAGGTCTCCACCACACTTCAAATTCCGTGCCCCACCAAACTTACAATTAATTACTGAGAAACACACACACACACTGACTCGCCCTCACTGCATAATCAATCAACACAAAAACTTAACTAATCAGCGACATAAAAATATAGTTTTACATGTAAACATTCCATGGACCAGACTGAAAAAAAACATTAATTAGTCCTTTACGAATCCAAGTTTTTAAAATAATTCCAAACCAAAAAAAAATAATAACTGAAGAACTCTTGAGTCGTCTATATAACCTATACGTGTTTAGAATTTTCAACAGAATATAAATTAATAATAATTTTGGTAAACTCTGGGGTAAAATTTATTAGCAGTGAAACATAAGAGTTGAGTCTCTCCCTGTTGCAAATAATTTAAAAAATGTTGAAAAAATATATATAGAAGATTGTGGTGTAGAGAGATGCTTGAGCGAGACTCATGATCATCCATATTCATCATGGGTCGAGTGCAGAGACACTCCACCAGGTAGTTGTGACCCTCCTTAACCCTCCCCTCCACTCCCTCCACCTCAACCACCCTCCACCTCAACCCTCCCTCTCCCTCACCCTCCACCTCAACCACCCCTCCACCTCAACCCTCCCCTCCCTCACCCTCCACCTCAACCTTCCCTCCACCTCAAGACCCTGCCCTCCACGCCCTAGACCCTGCCCTCCACACCAAAACCTCTGCCCTCCACACCAAGACCCTGCCCTCCACGCCAAGACTCTGCCCTCCACACCAAGACCCTGCCCTCCATGCCAAGACCCTGCCCTCCACGCCACGACTCTGCCCTCCACACCAAGACCCTGCCCTCCACACCAAGACCCTGCCCTCCACACCAAGACCCTGCCCTCCACACCAAGACCCTGTCCTCCACACCAAGACCCTGCCCTCCACACCAAGACCCTGTCCTCCACACCAAGACCCTGTCCTCCACACCAGGACCCTGCCCTCCACACCAAGACCCTGTCCTCCACACCAAGACCCTGCCCTCCACATCAAATGAAATAATATAGCAAACTAGATGTATTTCTGTTGTTGCGGGATCCCAGAAAGGTATCCCGGTGTTGCATAACCCCAGCCCCCTCTATTTCAATGAACGCCACGAGAATAGTCTACCTGGAGGGTGTTCCAAGGGTCAACGCCCCAGCGGCCCAGTCCCTGACCAGGCCTTCCGGTGGATGAGGGTCTGATCAACTAGGCAGTTACTGTTGGCCGCACGTAAACCAACGTACGAACCACAGCCCGGCTGATCGAGTACTGACTTTAGGTATCTGTCCAGCTCCCTCTTGAAGGCAGCCAGAGGTCTATTGGTAATTCCCTTATGCCTGGTGGGAGGCTGTTAACAGTCTTGGGCCCTGGATACTTACTGTTTTCTCTTAGTGTGCTAATGGCGCCCCTACTTTTCAGTGGGGGTATATTGCATTGTCTGCCCAGTTTTTTACTTTCATAGGGAGTGATTTATGTGTGCAGATTTGAGACCAGTCCCTCTAGGATCTTCCAGGTTAGATTACGATGTATCTCTCTTTCTAGCGCTCCAGGGAGTACAGATCAAGTGATTCCAAGTGTTCCCAGTAATTCATCTGTTTGGTGGAACTTATATGTGCAGTAAAGGTTCTCTGTATATTCTCTAGATCTGCGATTTCACCTGCCTTGAATAGAGATGCTAGTGTACAGCAGTATTCCAACCTAGAGAGAACAAGTGATTTAAAATGGATCACTGGCTTGGCATTCCTTATTTTGAAGGTTCTTATTAGCCATTCTATCATTTTCCTAGCAAATGTGATAGTGACAGTGTTATGGTCCTTGAAGGTGAGATCCTCTGACATTAACACTGAAGATGTGAAGCAAATCAGAAGAGATATTTACAAATTATCCCATGGACTCTAATATCCCAATTTATTAAACAAAAATTTCAAATTAGGACATACCTAAATCCAACCTTCCACTAAGAAACATCAGCTTAGAAGCCAAATGGAAGACATTCTCTAGCTATCTCAGAGACCAATATCCTAAAATACACAAGCACATTAAGTTTGAAACAGCTCAGAATCTGCATTATCAAGTTATCATTGTTGAAGGGTGAAGCCACTCATATAACACACTCAAAGATTATCACAAGAAAACTAATATATAAATTTTTGCAGTTTCTTACATGTAAAAGGCAAATCAAGATCTACACAGGAAAAAATCAATCGTAAATTTCCTCTAAGACTGACTAGCATTTAAAATTCAAGTAAACATTTATATATGTAATTAAGTGTTATTAAATATTTGAGTTCATAACGTAACACTTTTTACAATGGTCTTCAAGGCACAACACTGTTATGGGCACATGAAAGTACATTATGCAGGTTAAACCTGTGATTTATTTCTGGTCAGTTGAGACAATCTTCAGTAGCAACATTTGTTCCAATAGAATAGGAGAACCTTCACCCTGAGAAAGTATGCAACAGACTTCCTCAGTGAACTGGGTTTCAAGCCCATCGACACCGTTAGAGATGAAAGGGCTGCCACTTTAATATTTCAGCATCTCGGTGTGGACATCCAGAGAGGGAACGTGCCTGATGTATTCTGGGCTCTCGTCCAGCTTCGCCGTATCTAATAAGCCGAACTCCCTTAAAAATCAACTTTTTCAAAAATTCTTTTACCGAATGATAGCTAATTTTTTTCATTGACAATATAAAGATTTTTATTTTGACCAAAACTTACTTAGAAACCTCATCCTAACCTTCCTTAAACTAGCGAATTTTTTTAGTTAACTTCTATGTATAGCATGGGTAACCGCCCGGCTTGGCCTTTTCCAAGAGGTGGCCCGGCCTTGGCTCCCTGTCGTGGCAGTATCTCAGGATCCTTTTGGAACCACACCCCAGCTTTGGGCATTAAGCCCGAGCTCTGGGGAAGCTCAAGAATGCTTCTTGCTGTGTATGTTGCTGCTGTTACTACTTCACTTGTTTGTTGCACTCCTGAACTGGTGTCCTGATTCGTCGGAAGTCCAGCACTGTAACACTGAGCTACGAGACTTTCAATAGAAACATTTCTGACATAGAACTTTTGTCCATGCCTCCGTCAGAGGCCATAATTAAAGCACTTTATAATCCATCACTTCTCGAAGTATTTTAAAACATCTCAGAACGTTTCGATCCTCACTAGACTTTTTGGAGCCGCCTAGTCTTGAGTCCTCAACCCTGACACCACAGAGGCCCCTACGTTGGCGCGTACAGTGCAAGAGGCAATATCCTGGCGTAGGTTGCATTCCCCCACACGTGTTGTAGGGCAGCGTCACAAGTGGAGGGGCGAGCGCACGACACGACGCTACAACGCTAATGAATCTCTCAGAGTTGACAAAGTGCACAGAGAAGTCTCCCGGGTCGAACCCCTCACCCCCAACCCACCGCTTCTACTCCTACACATCTACCAACTTCCACGGTGATACAATGGTACACTATAAGACAGTGTATATATATAAGACGTACAATATGGGTTAATGCAAACCAATAAATATAAATAAAGAATTAGACACATGTGCAACATCTGGGTAACTTT
The DNA here is from genome assembly GCA_009830355.1 of Cherax destructor. Classification (NCBI taxonomy): domain Eukaryota; kingdom Metazoa; phylum Arthropoda; class Malacostraca; order Decapoda; family Parastacidae; genus Cherax; species Cherax destructor. The sequence goes on along the minus strand of WNWK01002314.1, from coordinate 54,580 downwards.
GTAGACGTTTCGCCATCCAGTGGCTTTATCGATACAAAGACATAATGTAAAGACTGTAGAACTATGTACAAAACATAAGGTAATCAATCCCTCAGCCTAAGAGTAGGTGATGAGCACCGTAGTTTTCAAGACTACGGTGCTCATCACCTATTTCTACAATCTTCATATTATGTCCTTATATTGTATTGATAAAGCCACTGTAGGGCGAAACGTCTACAAAGATACCCAGACGTTGCACATGTGTCTAATTTTAATCCTGTATGTATTGTATACAATTCGTACACAAATATGAATGATTTATATTGTTATTCACATCACGACGAACCAAGCGTGGGATCATCACTGGACACTTTTTAAGAATCTCTTGCACTCCCGCGTCTCTCAAAGAAGACACTCCCGCGTCTCTCAAAGAAGACACTCCCGCGTCTCTCAAAGAAGACACTCCCGCGTCTCTCAAAGAAGACACTCCCGCGTCTCTCAAAGCATCCGTTCAAGAAGACACTCCGCGTCTCTCAACAAGACACTCCGCGTCTTCAAAGAAGACACTTCCTGTCTTCAGTTAAGAAGACACTCCTCAGTGTCTCTCAAAGAAGAATGTAATTACATCAACCCCAAACTTCACTACCTGCAGTGTTTCATCATCGACTGAAAGAAGAAAGCCGCAAACACATTGTATTCCCGTCAACAAAACCAGCAATAACCTTTAGCATACCTTAGCTAAAATCAATATCACAGCCACCAACATTTCATTTAAAACCATAAAAAAAAATTAATTCACGAAAAGGAGGCCACTGATCACCAGCGCCGGTGTCTGTACCAAGCCATGAGGAGGCTGTGACAAGATTTATGTGGGTGAAACCTCCAGTGTCAAGAACATATTAACGCGTGCGAAACAACAACAGTGTGAGTGCATGCACTCTACATACAAACACCGAGAACTACGGATGGATTTCTCAGAGGCAAAACTTAGCAATAAAGAAAACCGTCGCAGCGGATTATGTTTAGAATCAGCAGTAATAACCCATATTAAATATCCATGTCTTGTCCTCTGTGTGAACTGATAAAGTCCCTGATGGACCAAACATCTCACAATAAAATACAACCAACATTGTATCTTATTTACATACATCTGTTGCTACCTCCACCAATCAACCCACTACCTCTGTCCACTGATTGTCACTACCACTCTGTCCACTGATTGTCACTACCACTCTGTCCACTGATTGTCACTACCACTCTGTCCACTGATTGTCACTACCACTCTGTCCACTGATTGTCACTACCACTCTGTCCACTGCCACCTTCAACAGTCTTCCTACCATCACCACCAGTCTTCCCTGCTACCATCACCAACAGTCTTCCCTGCTACCATCACCACCAGTCTTCCCTGCTACCATCACCACCAGTCTTCCCTGCTACCATCACCACCAGTCTTCCCTGCTACCATCACCAACAGTCTTCCCTGCTACCATCACCACCAGTCTTCCTACTACCATCACCACCAGTCTTCCCTGTTACCATCACCACCAGTCTTCCCTGCTACCATCACCACCAGTCTTCCCTGCTACCATCACCACCAGTCTTCCTACTACCATCACCACCAGTCTTCCCTGCTACCATCACCAACAGTCTTCCCTGCTACCATCACCACCAGTCTTCCTACTACCATCACCATCAGTCTTCCCTGTTACCATCACCACCAGTCTTCCCTGCTACCATCACCACCAGTCTTCCCTGTTACCATCACCAACAGTCTTCCCTGCTACCATCACCAACAGTCTTCCCTGCTACCATCACCAACAGTCTTCCTGCTACCATCACCACCAGTCTTCCTTTACCATCACCAACAGTCTTCCCTGCTACCATCACCACCAGTCTTCCACTGACCATCACCACCAGTCTTCCTGCTACCATCACACCAGTCTTCCCCTGTACCATCACCACCAGTCTTCCTGCTACCATCACCAACAGTCTTCCCTGCTACCATCACCACCAGTCTTCCTACTACCATCACCAACAGTCTTCCCTGCTACCATCACCACCAGTCTTCCTACTACCATCACCACCAGTCTTCCCTGCTACCATCACCACCAGTCTTCCCTGCTACCATCACCACCAGTCTTCCTACTACCATCACCAACAGTCTTCCCTGCTACCATCACCACCAGTCTTCCCTGCTACCATCACCACCAGTCTTCCTACTACCATCACCAACAGTCTTCCCTGCTACCATCACCACCAGTCTTCCCTGTTACCATCACCACCAGTCTTCCTACTACCATCACCAACAGTCTTCCCTGCTACCATCACCACCAGTCTTCCCTGCTACCATCACCACCAGTCTTCCTGTACCATCACCAACAGTCTTCCTGCTACCATCACCACCAGTCTTCCTACTACCATCACCACCAGTCTTCCCTGTACCATCACCACCCAGTCTTCCCTACTACCCATCACCATACCAGTCTTCCCTGCTACCATCACCACCAGTCTTCCCTGCTACCATCACCACCAGTCTTCCTACTACCATCACCATCAGTCTTCCCTGCTACCATCACCACCAGTCTTCCTACTACCATCACCATCAGTCTTCCCTGTTACCATCACCATCAGTCTTCCCTGCTACCATCACCATCAGTCTTCCTACTACCATCACCATCAGTCTTCCCTGCTACCATCACCACCAGTCTTCCCTGCTACCATCACCACCAGTCTTCCTGCTACCATCACCATCAGTCTTCCCTGCTACCATCACCACCAGTCTTCCTACTACCATCACCATCAGTCTTCCTGCTACTATCACCAACAGTCTTCCCTGCTACCATCACCATCAGTCTTCCTCTACCATCACCACAGTCTTCCCTGCTACCATCACCACCAGTCTTCCCTGCTACCATCACCACCAGTCTTCCTCTACCATCACCACAGTCTTCCCTGCTACCATCACCACCAGTCTTCCCTGTACCATCACCATCAGTCTTCCTACTACCATCCATCTCTTCCCTGCTACCATCACCACCAGTCTTCCCTGCTACCATCACCACCAGTCTTCCTACTACCATCACCATCAGTCTTCCCTGCTACCATCACCACCAGTCTTCCCTGCTACCATCACCACCAGTCTTCCTGCTACCATCACCACCAGTCTTCCCTGCTACCATCACCACCAGTCTTCCCTGCTACCATCACCACCAGTCTTCCTACTACCATCACCATCAGTCTTCCCTGCTACTATCACCAACAGTCTTCCCTGCTACCATCACCACCAGTCTTCCTACTACCATCACCACCAGTCTTCCCTGCTACCATCACCACCAGTCTTCCCTGCTACCATCACCACCAGTCTTCCTACTACCATCACCATCAGTCTTCCCTGCTACCATCACCACCAGTCTTACTGCTACCATCCCCACCAGTCTTCCTAATACCATCACCACCAGTATTCCTGCTGCCATCACCATCACTCTTCCTACTACCACCTCTAATAGTTGCTTCTCATTGTTATTCCTAGTGACAGGCGTATATAATATTCTTACAGTAGGTAGCGAGTAAATTATCTTCTTAAGTGACATGCGTGTATATCCTTACTGTGGATAGCCAGTAGGGAATGATATCAGTGCTGTATTAACAGTGATGTTCAGTTTGACTAGATCATTCAGTTGGTATATAAACTATGAGCAGGTATGTTACAAACACTATTTGCACATTCTTATCAGCACATTCCTGAGCCGTGTTGGCCACGTCCGATTCTTCAAGATCCTAGCACAGAATGAGCAAGAAATATATTAGGAATGTGGAACGCACATAGGACGGTGGGAGAGGAAGTGGTAGGACACTGATGTTGAATGACTTTGTTAGCAAAAACCATAGGGCTAGTAATTCACACACTGGATGAAATAAATGAAATACGAAGATGAAAAGCTAGGAGGAACAGAAGGCTTTAGGCTGAACTAATGCAACCCAAAGTCGAAATAAAATGAACACAGGTATTGTTTACAAGACAAATATAACAAGGAAGCGGAAGATGAAGGCACAAGTTTTAAAACAAGCTTTTATTAAAACAAGGTTTCTAAGTACAGCTTTATCACGTCACTGAGAAGTTGCAGTTAACAACTTTGAAGTTAAGGTGAAAATAGGTGAGTAGAGATGAGGTGTTTCGTGGATGGTAGTCACTTGAAAGTGTGAACACCATAAGTCATGTCTCTGGGAGTACATCAGTGGTGGTGGGAAACACCACTACACATCAGTGGTGGTGGGAAACACCACTACACATCAGTGTTGGTGGGAAACACCACTACACATCAGTGGTGGTGGGAAACACCACTACACATCAGTGTTGGTGGGAAACACCACTACACATCAGTGGTGGTGGGAAACACCACTACACATCAGTGGTAGTGGGAAACACCACTGCACATCAGTGGTGGTGGGAAACACCACTGTACATCAGTGGTGGTGGGAAACACCACTGCACATCAGTGGTGGTGGGAAACACAACTGCACATCAATGGTGGTGGGAAACACCACTACACATCAGTGGTGGTGGGAAACACCACTACACATCAGTGGTAGTGGGAAACACCACTGCACATCAGTGGTGGTGGGAAACACCACTGTACATCAGTGGTGGTGGGAAACACCACTGCACATCAGTGGTGGTGGGAAACACCACTACACATCAGTGGTGGTGGGAAACACCACTACACATCAGTGGTAGTGGGAAACACCACTGCACATCAGTGGTGGTGGGAAACACCACTGTACATCAGTGTTGGTGGGAAACACCACTGCACATCAGTGGTGGTGGGAAACACCACTGCACATCAGTGGTGGTGGGAAACACAACTGCACATCAGTGGTGGTGGGAAACACCACTACACATCAGTGGTGGTGGGAAACACCACTACACATCAGTGGTAGTGGGAAACACCACTGCACATCAGTGGTGGTGGGAAACACCACTGTACATCAGTGGTGGTGGGAAACACCACTGCACATCAGTGGTGGTGGGAAACACCACTACACATCAGTGGTGGTGGGAAACACCACTACACATCAGTGGTAGTGGGAAACACCACTGCACATCAGTGGTGGTGGGAAACCTACCATGTACACAGATGTTGCTGGGAAACACCACTGCACATCAGTGGTGGTGGGAAACACCAATGCACATCAGTGGTGGTGGGAAACACCACCGCACATCAGTGGTGGTGGGAAACACCACCACACATCAGTGGTGATCGGAAGTAGCAATCATGGAAGACCACCCATCCTCTCAACCCTCCCTCTTCAATCCTCACTCCAATTCACAGCTGCCTCCTTCCCCTATCCCTTCCCCTAACCTCTTTACCACCCAAGTTACCCTTCCCCTTCCCACTCCACACCAACCCTATCAAGCCCCTTCACTGCCAACCACTCGTCCCTCTCTCCTCACCCCACCACCAGGTCTCCCTCCTTCTCCACCAACCTACCCTCCAGCAAACACCATCATCCACTAAGCACCTAACCTACAATACTCCAATCACTTAGTATAGTGAGTCTAGCACGGGTGTCAGTGGTCACCGCTGTCGTGGTCCACCAGACTGACACTCCCACATATGAGTCCAGACACGAGTAAGCCAAGAGGTATACGTTACCTTCTCCGTGTGTGTATTGGGGTGGTAGGGTAAATGGAGTATTCAAATGGCTTCATGATGAAATCCAAATATTCTTTCTTGAAGTCTTTTTATCCACTTCTCCGAGGTTATATGTCTCACAATTTGCACTAGAGGTGAATCCCATCGTATGTCACCATGGTTGTTTAACATATTTATAGGTGTTATAAAAGAATACTAGGGTGTTGGGGAGGGGTTGGGATTAAAATACGCGGAATCAAATACATAATGGGAGTTGACACAGTTATTTGCTGATGATACTGAAGAGATGTTGGAAAGGTTAGTGGACGAGTTTGAGAGGGTGTGTAAAGTAAAGTAAGGAGATGAGGGTATCAAACGAGTTAGGTAAAGAAAAACTAAATATCAGACTGGAGGGAAGGAGTATAGCAGAAGTAAATGTGTTCAGATATTTGGGAGTTGATGTATCAGCAGCTGGGTATATGAAGGCCGAGGTAAACCGTAAAACTGATTAAGTGTTATCCACAAAGGTATATGTGGAGACAAAGAACGTTATCCATGGAGGCAGAGAAGGGGATGTATGAGAGTACAGTGGTACCAACACTGATATGCGTGTGAAGCATGGGTTGTAAATGTTGCAGCAAGGAGGCTAGAGGCAGTGGAGATATCGTGTCAGAGAGCAATGTGTGGCGTAAATATTAAACAGAGAATTTGTAGTTTAGAGATTAGGAGAAGGTGCGGAGTTAATAAAAGTATTATCCAGAGGGGTTGCTGAGGTGGTTTGGTCATTTAGAGAGGATGGAGCAAAATAGGATGACTTGAAGGGTATATAAATCTGTAGTGGAAAGAAGGCAGGGTAGGGGTCATCCTAGGAAAGGATGAAGGAAGTGGGTAAAGGAGGATTTGTGTGCAAAGGGCTTGGACATACAGCAGGCATGTGTGAGCATGTTAGACAGTAGTGGAGATAAATGGTTTTGGGGGACTTGACGAGCTGTTGGAGTGTGAGCAGGGTAATATTTTGTGAGGGGATTCAGGGAAACCGGTTAGCCGGACTTGAATCCTGGAGGTGGGAGGTACAATGCCTACACTCTAGAGGGGTCTGGGATATTTGCTGTTGAGAGGGACATCTAAACTGTCTTATCTGCGCCCTCTGGCAAGGCAGTGATATATATATATATATATATATATATATATATATATATATATATATATATATATATATATATATATATATATATATATATAATGTGTGTGGAGTTTGTCTTCTGTAATCTTTCAAAACTATGAGACTTCGCATATCGATATTTCCTTTGAATAAAGCATGTGTCTCTGTGTCTCTGGCGCTCTAAACTAGAAAGTCCACTTTTTTCCACTCACTGAATCATGCACTTGTGTACTCTTGACAAGACATTCACCTCAAGTACTTAAGACAGCACGAATCCACTTTTGGTCCAGCTGAGAAAGTTTTGTCTTGATCACTGCTGATCACAGCTTAGTGTGAGCAACACTGTCACCCCAAATGCAAGTTGTTACAGATAAATCTCCCGCCAGCGTGGCCGAGTGGCTTACGCACTGGCCTGCAGTTTTACGACTCACTCTCCATGGGTTCAATCCCCCACCCGTTCCGTGGTTTCGTGAGTCATGATGGCGGCTTTGAGGGGACTTGAGCTAGGGTTCGTCACAGCCACGGTGGCGAGAGATTCATCTGTAAAAAGAAAAAAGCGCAGCTTGAAACTAACAATCAAAAGCTCTTCTCTTCAGCTTTCTAAGCAGGGAGCTCCGTGGCACACCACGTTCTTAATCCACATGTGACACTCCACGGCGTTGCCAGCCTTGTCGTGGCCGCTTCTTTTATTTCCTAATTTGTGCTTTATGTAGGCCTATTTAACTTACAATACCTAATATTGAATAAAATGGTATTTATAAGCTTTCTGGGAGTGTCCAGAAACTGGTGTTTGAAATGGCGTTAGAATATTAATGTACTAATATGTGGCTTTGAGGCCTGGCAGCACCTCAGAATTGCCTAGTGGCACCCCAGGAATGTCTGGTGGCACCCCAGAATTGCCTCGTGGCATCCCAGGATTGCCTGGTGGAACCCCCCCAAAAAAACTTATTTTTCACCCTTCAAGCAAGACGTCTCTACGTCTGGCACCCCAGTATGGAAGGTCAAGTGTGGCACTGGAGTAGGGACGTTACTTCAGCCCAGAGTGAGGGTCAGCAGTTATAAACTGGTGGTCAATGGAGAGAGTACATGAAGCTTAATCAGGGAAGGCACCTGGACTCTCAGGGGGTACGTGAAGCCTCCTCAGCAGGGGCACATTAGATACATTTCTAGACAGTTTCTGTAAAGCTGGGCGTATACAGAATGTGACTAAGTACAGTATTCCTCAAGACACCTACAAATTGACTACGAGAGTTTGTTTTGGTGTTTCTTTGTCTCTTGGAACGTATAAAGCTGACCAAGTCACCAAAGGGAGTACGTACGCTTGACACAAATACCAAGAAGTACTAGCCAAAAACTAGTACCTTAAGCACTCTAGTAGAGCAATCTACTCATAACAATCCCAGTAAGTAGAGTTCAAAAGTGGCACTCGGGGAAGTTCACTTGTATCAGTCTGTATGTTGAATCCACTTACTGGACTTTTATAGAGAAATCCATTTGTAGTAATCCTGGTATGAAACTCATTCACTGGACCGCAGGTAGGAGCCCACTAGGAAGATCACCACACGGAACACGTGTGTGTGGCTCTATTCATCCTTCACTACTCTTCATAGAAACTGCCTGTTTGTGACACTCCATAAACAACTTGCACTTTGTAGTGCCGTCAACCAGAGGCAGTGTGTGCAGCACTGCGGGCTGCTGCAAACAGAACACACTACACAAGTTACCATCATTAGGTGGTGTGTAGGTCAGGTACAACATCCGATCCTTTGTCAACACGTCCTTCCTTGGAACATTAAAGTGCTAGTTCATTATCAAATACACTACAATAGGAGTACATCATGTGGCACACTTTAAAATAAATCCACTATTACGAGGAAACTCCTCACCATTTCACACTGTAAGAAAACATTTGGTAAAACACGACTGAACTTGTCTACACAGCTGTACAACACAGGACCATCCGGCAGGTCTGGACAAACACATAAGCAGGTCATAAGTGTAGCGCCTGCTGTTGACTGGGGCTCTAAGAGATCGCAACCAATATTCCCCTCACTTGACGATCGATGCAGCTGGAGGCGCGACCACCCTGTCACACTAATATGAATGAGAGACCACGTCAATAAACGCTCTACAAGTATATTTTACACTACATCTACCTCTGGAATTATTTCCAGTATAATAGGAATAACGCAAATATTTTCAGCGTATCGCCTAAAGAGAGTTTCTAGTAAGACGGAAATATTTGCTCTATTTACAGACCGTTGAATGTGAGTTGTTTGTATAGATTACCCATACAATCAGTGTATGATCCACTCAATATATTACTGTATTTTTTAAAACAGACTTCGAATGTATTTGTTTCTGTCAGCGTTAGTTTCTCTCATTCGCAGAAATAACTTAAAAAGTTCTTCACTAATAATGAAGATATTTTATTTCCATTACGGTTTCCAAATTAAGCGTTGAATTAAGGATATAAAGATGGTGAAGTATGTCCGCCATATTGGAGTTAAGGCAAGGTGATAACGATACTCTGGACGTGACGAAACTTACCTTAAGCAGCTCCAGGAGGTGTCCAAACTCATGTCACGTGCAGGGAGGAGTGACGGGAGGTCTCCTGGGTCAAAAAGATTGATAGATCTCCTGGATCAAGAAGATTGATAGGTCTCCTGGGCCAAGAATATTGTATAGAGATCTCCTGGGTGAAAAGAAATGAAGTGAAGTTCCCTAGCCAACAGTTCACAGTGTTGGGAAACGACGGGAGGAATCTCCTGGGCTAAAAGTTGATACCACGTGTTTGAGGACTGACAGGTCTCCTGGGTGCGGAGTTGACATCACGCGCGCGAGGAGGAATGGCAGGTAGTCTCCTGGGTGAAGGGTTATATGCAGAGGACTGGTCACGGAGGCCGCGCCTGAGACGGATGAGGAACCTTCAGCCCCTGCAGGAGTGACACGCCTCTCTGCCCCTGCCTACACTCAGGTTACAGGGCATGCCTCACACCCTGCCTATACCACCCACTATATGTTTGTACAGCGAGAACGTAGATAAATGGTTCAGAGAACCGACAAGTTGATAAATTAGACACATATGCAACACTTGGGTATCTTTATTGAGGAAACATTTAGCCACACCGTGGCGTCATCAGTCCAGGACAAAGAAGAATGGTGAAGATCAAAGAGTTTCAGGGACTGATTACCTCACACTCCTTCTGATCTTCACCATTCTTCTTTGTATTGGACTGATGACGCCACTGTGTGGCGAAACATTTTCACAGTAAAGACACCCAAGTGTTGCACACGTGTCTAATTTAACAGCGACAACACTAGAGAACTTTCAGACTGTAATATTCATACCTATTTCTTTTCAATCTGTCATGATTGTTGTTCTTTTCTGTCTCATGGCAGGTAAATTTTACAAACTTCTACTTATGGCAAGTGTAAACTATTTCTATATTTCTTAACGGTTCTTCTTCCTATATTTGGAATTGGCTATGTTGATAGATGGGTCTATGAGAGGTGAGGTGAACCATAGAGTCGACAAGGTGTTGTGTGGAGGCGTCTGTGGAATGAATCATGTTTAGGTGGCCTTCGTGAGGAAGCTGGACAAGTATTTCCACTAAGTGCCAGATCTACCAGGTTGTGATGGCTATGTGGACCAGCGGGCCACCAGCAGCAACAGCCTGGTTGGTCAGGCAGGCACAACACAAGCCTGGCCTAGGGCCGGGCTCCGGGAGTAGAAAAGCCCACGAAAACTCATTAAAAGTATATAAAAAATATGTTCATGGAGACACAAAAGTACGTCCATGGAGACACAAAAGTACGTCCATGGAGACACAAAAGTACGTCCATGAAGACACAAAAGTACGTCCATGGAGACACAAAAGTACGTCCATGAAGACACAAAAGTACGTCCATGGAGACACAAAAGTACGTCCATGGAGACACAAAAGTACGTCCAGGGAGACACAAAAGTACGTCCAGGGAGACACAAAAGTACGTCCATGGAGACACAAAAGTACGTCCATGGAGACACAAAAGTACGTCCATGGAGACACAAAAGTAATTCCAGGGAGACAAAAAACTACGTTCCTGGAGACACAAAAGTACGTCCATGTAGACACAAAAGTACGTCCATGGAGACACAAAAGTACGTCCATGGAGACACAAAAGTACGTCCAGGGAGACACAAAAGTACGTTCATGGAGACAAAAAAGTACGTCCATGTAGACACAAAAGTACGTCCATGGAAACACAAAAGTACGTCCATGTAGACACAAAAGTACGTCCATGGAGACACAAAAGTACGTCCATGGAGACACAAAAGTACGTCCATGGAGACACAAAAGTACGTCCATGGAGACACAAAAGTACGTCCATGGAGACACAAAAGTACGTCCATGGAAACACAAAAGTACGTCCATGGAAACACAAAAGTACGTCCATGTAGACACAAAAGTACGTCCATGTAGACACAAAAGTACGTCCATGGAGACACAAAAGTACGTCCATGGAGACACAAAAGTACGTCCATGGAAACACAAAAGTACGTCCATGGAGACAAAAGTACGTCCATGGAGACACAAAAGAGAGAATAAAGCACTCATCCCTCACTAGTTTCCTCACAATACAACCAGGAAGACATAACAAACATTTCCGTCTTGTACCAGGACGCTACTTGTTCACATTAACAATAAACTTCTATTGTGGAGCGATACTGTTCAATTGCTCAAGTAAAGTGTGATGGAGAGTTATGTGAGAAACATCGGGGTGATGGAGAGTTATGTGAGAAATATCGGGGTGATGGAGAGTTATGTGAGAAATATCGGGGTGATGGAGTTATGTGAGAAATATCGGGGTGATGGAGAGTTATGTGAGAAACATCGGGGTGATGGAGAGTTATGTGAGAAACATCGGGGTGATGGAGAGTTATGTGAGAAACATCGGGGTGATGGAGTTATGTGAGAAACATCGGGGTGATGGAGAGTTATGTGAGAAACATCGGGGTGATGGAGAGTTATGTGAGAAACATCGGGGTGATGAAGAGTTATAAAGAATATCAGAGAGATAGTGAGAAATGAGCGTAGTTGGGCTGTCTTGACATAGTAGCCCGGGCCACGGAGCCTTTAGTTTGGCCCGGGCCACGGAGCTTTTAGTTTGGCCCGGGCCACGGAGCTTTTAGTTTGGCCCGGGCCACGGAGCTTTTAGTTTGGCCCGGGCCACGGAGCTTTAAGTTTGGCCCGGGCCACGGAGCTTTTAGTTTGGCCCGGGCCACGGAGCTTTTAGTTTGGCCCGGGCCACCACGTCAAGATAACGCAACTATGCTCTTTCCACAAGCTATCTCTCCGACGTTCTTTGTAAATATCACACTGAAGGTTCCGTGGCCCTGGCAAAACTGAAGGCTCCGTGGCCCGGGCCACACTGAAGGTTCCGTGGCCAAACTGGGGTCCCAATACGAAGGACATGATAAAAAAAAAGGAATCACTACACCCTGGCCATAATGTTTCTTCAACCTGGCCACAGTATTCCTTCAAGCTGGTCACAGTGTTCCCTCAACGTGGCCACAGTGTTCCTTTACCGTGGCCACAGTGTTCCTTCACCGTGGCCACAGCACGTTGCGCATTTTTCCTTTAAACTGATTAAACGAAAATAATATATATATATATATATATATATATATATATATATATATATATATATATATATATATATATATTCCAAGTAGTAGGTTGGTAGACAGCAACCACCCAGGGAGGTACTACCGTCCTACCAAGTGAGTGTAAAACAAAAGCCTGTAATTGTTTTACATGATAGTAGGATTGCTGATGTATTTTTTCTGTCTCATAAACATGCAAGATTTCAGGTACATTTCGTTACTTCTACTTACACTTAGGTCACACTACACATTCATGTACAAGCATATATATACACACCCCTCAGGGTTTTCTTCTATTTTCTTACTAGTTCTTGTTCTTATTTCATCTCTCCATTGGGAAGTGGAACAGAATTCTTCCTCCGTAAGCCATGCGTGTCGTAAGAGTCGACTAAAATGCCGGGAGCAAGGGGCTAGTAACCCCTTCTCCTGTATAAATTACTAAAAACAAGATAAGGAAAAACTTTATAAAATTGGGATGTTTGAATGTGCGTGGATGTAGTGCGGATGATAAGAAAGAGATGATTGCTAATATACATACTATATATATATATATATATATATATATATATATATATATATATATATATATATATATATATATATATATATATTACATTCTTTTGAACATTTCACACTAGAAATTCTTTGAAGTTATTTTATTCACATTTGTTCGTCTCTAAAATCAAAGGAAAACAACCGAGATGAATTAATGGCTAGGATGGAAGACTGTGTTTACCATGACATTTGTTGAGGTGCTGGAGAAACATGTGAAAAATACTGAACCTTAAAAGCCACTGTAAGTCACAACAACGAAAACATTACCGAGGACCACGAATACTGGAAGACCACGAATACTGGAAGACCACGGATACTGGAAGACCACGAATACTGGAAGACCACGAATACTGGAAGACCTCGAATACTGGAAGACCTCGAAAACTGGAAGACCTCGAATACTGGAAGACCACGAATACTGGAAGACCACGAATACTGGAAGACCACGAATACTGGAAGACCTCGAATACTGGAAGACCTCGAATACTGGAAGACCACGAATACTGGAAGACCTCGAATACTGGAAGACCTCGAATACTGGAAGACCACGAATACTGGAAGACCACGAATACTGGAAGACCACGAATACTGGAAGACCTCGAATACTGGAAGACCTCGAATACTGGAAGACCACGAATACTGGAAGACCTCGAATACTGGAAGACCTCGAATACTGGAAGACCACGAATACTGGAAGACCACGAATACTGGAAGACCACGAATACTGGAAGACCTCGAATACTGGAAGACCTCGAATACTGGAAGACCTCGAATAACCGAAGATCGCGAATAATGGAAGACTATGAGTAACGGAAGACTATGAGTAACGGAAGACTACGAATAACGAAAGACTATGATTAACGGAAGACCACGAATAACGGAAGAGTATGAGTAATGGAAGACTACTGACAACAGAAGACCATGAACAACATTAATCAAAACCATGAACAACAGAAACAACCAAAGACCACGAATAACAGGAGACCAGGAACAACAAACCAACAACAGAGGGCCACCAAAAACATAAACCACCAATAACAAGAATGAGGAGCAACAACAGTACTGAAGACTACCTATAACAGTAATGAAGACTACCTACAACAGTAATGAAGACTACCTACAACAGTACTGAAGACTACCTACAACAGTAATGAAGACTACCTACAACAGTAATGAAGACTACCTACAACAGTAATGAAGACTACCTACAACAGTACTGAAGACTACCTACAACAGTAATGAAGACTACCTACAACAGTAATGAAGACTACCTACAACAGTAATGAAGACTACCTACAACAGTACTGAAGACTACCTACAACAGTACTGAACTTACACTTACACTCACCCAAATGACTGTAAACATAAATTTTCGAATATGGGTATTGCCTAATAAATCTTAACCCTTTCAAGGTCCGTGACATAGATCTATGGCTTTGAAGCCAGGGTCCAAACTGTAGAACTACGCCAAAATTCTAGCGGCCTCAAATTTAGTACCTACAACAGTACTGAAGACTACCTATAACAGTAATGACGACCAATAACAACAATACTGAAGACTATCAATAACAGTAATGGAGGCCACTAATAACAGTAATTCAGATGTTTTATTAACACTATGTGGGCAGTATTGACACTATGTGAGAAGTATTGACACTATGTGGGAAGTATTAACACTATGTGGGCAGTATTGACACTATGTGGGCAGTATTGATACTATGTGGGCAGTATTGACACTATGTGGGAAGTATTAATACTATGTGGGCAGTATTGACACTATGTGGGCAATATTGACACTATGTGAGCAGTATTGATACTATGAGGAAAGTATTGACACCATGTGGGCAGTATTGACACTATGTGGGCAGTATTAATACTATGAGAGAAGTATTGACACTATGTGGGCAGTTTTGATACTATGAAGGAAGTATTAACACTATGTGGGCAGTATTCACACTATGTAGGCAGTATTAACACTATGTGGGCAGTATTGATACTATGAGGGAAGTATTGACACTATGTGGGCAGTATTGACACTATGTGGGCAGTATTGATACTATGAGGGAAGTATTGACACTATGTGGGCAGTATTAACACTATGTGGGCAGTATTGATACTATGACGGAAGTATTGACACTATGTGGGCAGTATTGACACTATGAGGTAAGTATTAACATTATGTGGGCAGTATTGACACTATGTAGGCAGTATTAACACTATGTGGGCAGTATTGACACTATGTAGGCAGTATTGATACTATGAGGGAAGTATTGACACTATGTGGGCAATATTGACACTATATGGGCAGTATTAACTCTATGTAGGCACTACGTATATAACTTCTGAACATTCTCTGTCTCTGCTGTCTCACCTTCGTCGAAATTCTCTGTAAACACATCGTAATATTCGAGGCATCATCGCTGGGGCTTCTTGCCTTGTTTTAAGAGTCTGCATAACCCACAGTGTCACTCTCCTGCTATTTATTGCATTTGCTTTATTGTGTTCTCTAAATGATAGATTCTCTAACATTACTTCTAAGAACTTCGCCTGTTCCTTGTGGTCTATGAGATAGTATGTTTACGTTGAGGATACTATGTAAGATAGTCAACATGACTCACGAAATCGTAATGACACGACGGTCTGGAGTTTTGAGACTATCTGACCGCGGGTTCGAACCCCACCCGTGGTATGGTTTATGTAAGATAATATGCCTGTGTTCTGTATTCTATTTTCTGTAATATAGTATACATATGTTCTATGTTCTATGCCTGTGTTCTTCGTTCTATAAAGTGGTACGTCTGTATTCTATGTTCTGTAAGATGGTATGTCTGTATTCTATATTCTATGTTCTGTAAGATGGTATGTCTGTATTCTGTATTCTATGTTCTGTAAGATGGTATGTCGCTGTTCTATATTCTGTAAGATGGTATGCCTGTGTTCTATATTCTATGTTATGTTAGATGATATACCTGTGTTCTATATTTTCTGTTGGCTCTAAAGTCTTCATTCTTCCCATTACCTAAGCAACTGAAATTTGTCAACAACGAACATCATTTTTTTCATAGGATTATTGGAAAACTATGTTGACATCTGTTTACAGTGTTTGTGTGTCGCATACCGAGACAATTCTCACACATACTGCGGTATCATCCGTACAAGATGATACAAAGTTGAGTCTGATCATTTTACCTGTGGCTGCTATGAGGATGAGCAACAACAGAAATAATAGTATCAGTGGTATATAAGTTGAAGAATTAGACACGTGCAGGAAAATGTTGTACGGAGGATTGTGGGTATACAGGAAGAATTAGGTAAGTTGGGTGACAGGAAATGGTGGAGGTTGTGGGTTACAGGAAGAATGGTAAGGAAGGTTGTGGGTTGACAGGAAGAATTAGGTAAGGAAGGTTGTGGGTTGACAGGAAGAATTAGGTAAGGAAGGTTGTGGGCTGACAGGAAGAATTAGGTAAGGAAGGTTGTGGGTTGACAGGAAGAATTAGGTAAAGAAGGTTGTGGGTTGACAGGAAGAATTAGGTAAGGAAGGTTGTGGGTTGACAGGAAGAATTAGGTAAAGAAGGTTGTGGGTTGACAGGAAGAATTAGGTAAGGAAGGTTGTGGGTTGACAGAAAGAATTAGGTAAGGAAGGTTGTGGGTTGACAGGAAGAATTAGGTAAGGAAGGTTGTGGGTTGACAGGAAGAATTAGGTAAGGAAGGTTGTGGGTTGACAGGAAGAATTAGGTAAGGAAGGTTGTGGGTTGACAGGAAGAATTAGGTAAGGAAGGTTGTGGGTTGACAGGAAGAATTAGGTAAAGAAGGTTGTGGGTTGACAGGAAGAATTAGGTAAGGAAGGTTGTGGGTTGACAGGAAGAATTAGGTAAGAAGGTTGTGGGTTGACAGGAAGAATGGTAGGAAGGTTGACAGAAGAATTAGGTAAGGAAGGTTGTGGGTTGACAGGAAGAATTAGGTAAAGAAGGTTGTGGGTTGACAGGAAGAATTAGGTAAGGAAGGTTGTGGGTTGACAGGAAGAATTAGGTAAGAAGGTTGTGGGTTGACAGGAAATAGGGAAGTTGGGGTTGACAGAAAATTAGGAGGAAGGTTGTGGGTTGACAGGAAGAATTAGGTAAAGAAGGTTGTGGGTTGACAGGAAGAATTAGGTAAAAGGTTGTGGGTTGACAGAAAGAATTAGGTAAGGAAGGTTGTGGGTTTACAGGAAGAATTAGGTAAAGAAGGTTGTGGGTTGACAGGAAGAATTAGGTAAGGAAGGTTGTGGGTTGACAGGAAGAATTAGGTAAGGAAGGTTGTGGGTTGACAGAAAGAATTAGGTAAGGAAGGTTGTGGGTTGACAGGAAGAATTAGGTAAGGAAGGTTGTGGGTTGACAGGAAGAATTAGGTAAGGAAGGTTGTGGGTTGACAGGAAGAATTAGGTAAGAAGGTTGTGGGTTGACAGGAAGAACAGTGTAAGGAAGATCGGGGGCCTGACCATTGGAAGGATTGTGAGGGAAAGGTTTTTGCAGAAAGTGAGGTAAGGAAGGTTGTGGGTTGACAGGAAGAATTAGGTAAGGAAGGTTGTGGGTTGACAGGAAGAATTAGGTAAGGAAGGTTGTGGGTTGACAGGAAGAATTAGGTAAGGAAGGTTGTGGGTAGACAGGAAGACAGTGTAAGGAAGATCAAGTGGCCTGACCACTTTGAGTGGTTTTTGATGGAGTGTTTTTGTCAAAGTGACGAGTGTCCTGAGTCTTGTTCTCTCACTTGTTTGATCACTTCTCCCACCATTTATTGTTCTATTACTTATTATTCAGTTGCATCACTTGCTGTTTTACTGGATCACTTACCATTATTATTCTATAACCTTTAATCTTTAAATTAAAGTGGGTGGACAGGTCAGCCAGTGGAAGGTCTCGGACAGATGATCAAACACTCCAAGTGGTGGGTCATTATATGACTTAAGACTCGCGTCAGGAAACATCTGTCCTGTTTCCTGACGAATCTTACTAATCTCCCGTCACTTGACGAATCTTACTAATCTCCCGTTACTTGACGAATCTTACTAATCTCCCGTCACTTGACGAATCTTACTAATCTCCCGTCACTTGACGAATCTTACTAATCTCCCGTCACTTGACGAATCTTACTAATCTCCCGTCACTTGACGAATCTTACTAATCTCCCGTCACTTGACGAATCTTACTAATCTCCCGTCACTTGACGAATCTTACTAATCTCCCGTCACTTGATATTTCCACGTAAAATGCACTTTTTTAAATATGTGTACACCTGTTTTTTACTGAGTGTGTGTGCGCGTCTGTGTGTGTGTGTGTGTGTGTGTGTGTGTGTGTGTGTGTATTTACTTATTTGTGGTTGCAGGGGTCGAGTCTTAGCTCCTGGCCACGCCTCTCACATTTGTACGTGAGCACTTTTTGGGTTATGAAGGGTGGAAGGGGTATGTGAGGAACAGGGTTAGGGAAGGGGTACACTAGGTGAAGGAGAGGATAGGGGAGGGGTGGTTAAATTAGGTGAAAGGGAGGGGAGGGGATGGTTACATTAGGTGAAAGGGAGGGGAGGGGAGAGTCACGGCGGGTGAGGAGAGAACACCAGACTGGGTACAAGGATCAGGTAACCACACTGTCAACCTCTCATCTACACGGGGGTAACCTGTCCCCCCAGGTCCTCGACCCCAGGAGAAACACTGTCAACCTCTCATCTACACGGGGGTAACCCGTCCCCAAGGTCCTCGACCCCAGGTGAAACCCACATAGAAAACTCTGCTGGACATCTATAACAATGGTGGAGGAGAATGTTAAGCAATAACAGCGCTTTTCTTAAGTGTTCTCGCACGTCAAGAAGAACACAGTGGAAGCAGACTCGTAATCAGATAGTAGGAAGCCTCGCGGCAGGAGCAGAATTTGTCTCGCTATTACCGGACGGAGGATCGAGCCCAGGCCCGCAAGTGGGATCAGAGGACAGACAGGGCAAAGATGAGGCCAGGTAAAGGTTATCACTTTTGCACATGCAATTGATTCAGACATTGATATAGGCCATATTTTTATTGTTGCTCGGGTAGGCCTTCATTGTAGGTAAACACGAAACTTATTTCTCGGTTAAAATATTTGGCAATTGCAGAACATCTGATTAAAATATGAGATTATTTCAATGTTTAGAATTACTTAGTGTTTATTAATGTTGTAAATTATTTAAACATTGGTATATAAATAAATTATATAAAAAATATGATGCAAAACAGAAAATTATATTTCTCTCAGATTTACTGCTGACATCCTTATATCAGACATCAGAGCTGACATCTTTACATCAGACATCAGTTCTGACATCCTTACATCAGACATCAGTGCTGACATCCTTACATCAGACATCAGTGATAACATCCTTACATCAGACATCAGTGCTGACATCCTTACATCAGACATCAGTGCTGACATCCTTACATCAGACATCAGTGCTGATATCCTTACATCAGACATCAGTGCTGACATCCTTACATCAGACATCAGTGCTGGCATCCTTACATCAGACATCAGTGCTGGCATCCTTACATCAGACATCAGTGCTGACATCCTTACATCAGACATCAGTGCTGACATCCTTACATCAGACATCAGTGCTGACATCCTTACATCAGACATCAGTGCTACAGACATCAGCACATCCTTACATCAGACATCAGTGCTGCATCCTTACATCAGACATCAGTGCTGCATCCTTACATCAGACATCAGTGCTGACATCCTTACATCAGACATCAGTGCTGACATCCTTACATCAGACATCAGTGCTGACATCCCCTTACATCAGACATCAGTGCTGACATCCTTACATCAGACATCAGTGCTGGCATCCTTACATCAGACATCAGTGCTGACATCCTTACATCAGACATCAGTGCTGACATCCTTACATCAGACATCAGTGCTGGCATCCTTACATCAGACATCAGTGCTGGCATCCTTACATCAGACATCAGTGCTGACATCCTTACATCAGACATCAGTGCTGACATCCTTACATCAGACATCAGTGCTGGCATCTTTACATCAGACATCAGTGCTGACATCCTTACATCAGACATCAGTGCTGGCATCCTTACATCAGACATCAGTGCTGACATCCTTACATCAGACATCAGTGCTGACATCCTTACATCAGACATCAGTGCTGACATCCTTACATCAGACATCAGTGCTGACATCCTTACATCAGACATCAGTGCTGACATCCTTACATCAGACATCAGTGATAACATCCTTACATCAGACATCAGTGCTGACATCCTTACATCAGACATCAGTGCTGACATCCTTACATCAGACATCAGGGTGACATCCTTACATCAGACATCAGTGCTACATCCTTACATCAGACATCAGTGCTGGCATCCTTACATCAGACATCAGTGCTGACATCCTTACATCAGACATCAGTGCTGGCATCCTTACATCAGACATCAGTGCTGACATCCTTACATCAGACATCAGTGCTGACATCCTTACATCAGACATCAGTGCTGGCATCCTTACATCAGACATCAGTGCTGGCATCCTTACATCAGACATCAGTGCTGACATCCTTACATCAGACATCAGTGCTGACATCCTTACATCAGACATCAGTGCTGACATCCTTACATCAGACATCAGTGCTGGCATCCTTACATCAGACATCAGTGCTGACATCCTTACATCAGACATCAGTGCTGCATCTTACATCAGACATCAGTGACATCTTACATCAGACATCAGTGCTGGCACCTTACATCAGACATCAGTGCTGACATCCTTACATCAGACATCAGTGCTGACATCTTTACATCAGACATCAGTGCTGGCATCCTTAAATCAGACATCAGTGAGGTCTGAGGTGAGTCAACTAATACAGCTGAAGTCTACGTGAAAAATTTGCTTAGAAATGCGTCAGTATTTAAACTATGCGTCCACCGACGTTCAGAAGTAAGAAAAGTAAGTTTTACTTTCCCGTCAGACAAGTGTTGAGGTGTTGCTTGATGAGTACCGGCCAGTGTTGAGGTGTTGCTTGATGAGTACCGGCCAGTGTTGAGGTGTTGCTTGATGAGTACCGGCCAGTGTTGAGGTGTTGCTTGATGAGTACCGGCCAGTGTTGAGGTGTTGCTTGATGAGTACCGGCCAGTGTTGAGGTGTTGCTTGATGAGTACCGGCCAGTGTTGAGGTGTTGCTTGATGAGTACCGGCCAGTGTTGAGGTGTTGCTTGATGAGTACCGGCCAGTGTTGAGGTGTTGCTTGATGAGTACCGGCCAGTGTTGAGGTGTTGCTTGATGAGTACCGGCCAGTGTTGAAGATACGGACCAGCATATTGCAGTTGAACACCCAGATGTTGATATTGCAGCAGGAAGGTGATGTACATCATTCAGAGCTTGTTTACCATCACTAAACTTTTGCAAGGACCCACACTGACTTTTTGTTATGCATACCATTTGTTTTTACACTAATTTTGCAATACGTTGTTATTTCAGGCTCTAAGAACTGCAATAAGATCATAAGAATAGTGGAGTACTGCAGTAGACCGACTGGTATATGCCAGGGAGGCCCAGTTCACACTCACTCAATCACATACCCGCCAAACCTATATTTAAAGATACCCAAAATTTTGTCATCAATGGCGGCATTCGGAAGTTTGTTACACTCATCTACAACTCTACTGCAAAACCATTACTTCCCTATATCCTTTCTATATCTAAATTTGTCCTGCTTTAATACAATGCTTCGAGTCCTGTCTTGGACAGTGACAGAGTGCTATTTATATTCCCTTTATTTACAGATATTCTCCATTTGCAAACTTTAATCATATCCCCCTTATTTTACGTCTTTTCAGAGAATGCAAATTCAATGCCTTGGTGCATTTAGTGTCTTCGTAGGAAAGATTTTTGATATATGGGGTTCAATATAATTATCCTTCTCTGTATAATGTCCGGCCATTTATATCCATTTTTTAATATGGAGACCAGAACTAAGCAGCGTAATCAGAGATGTAACCAACGATATATAAAGTTGAAGTATAACCTTAAGACTCCTATTATTTACACTACTTGACAATAAAACCTAAAATTCTATTAGCTTATTGGGAACACTTTAGCTCTGTTGTCTTCACCTTAAATTTCTAGCCAGAACTCCTAAATCCTTTCTTGCATTAAGTTTGACTAAGTACCATGTTATTGTCTTGTCCTAGGTTGAGAACATTAGATTGGTCAACAATGAAAAGCAACTGCCACTTCTCGACCACAATGTCAACTTATCTAGGTATTCTGCAGCTTTCTATTGGTCAACCACGACTCGACCCAAGAGAGAAAACTTCTGAGTGGAAGGATTTACAGAGTCGTATTCTTCATCATGGTCTACTATCTCAAAAACCTTAGTGAGAATGTTAGTAAATTCTAAAGTCAAGAACGCCCATTTGCAAAATAGTGTTGAGAGTCTTTAATTAAACTATATCTTTCAAGGTGGCTTCCAGATACACCCAGAATTACTGATCCCATCAATTTTCTCACATTTGATATTAGGGTGATGAGTCAATAATTTGTAGACGAGAACTTATTTCCCCCTTTGTAAATGGGCATCACATTTGCAATTTTCCACTTATCTGGTATGGTACCCTTTTGTACAAGTAGTACGCCCAACGCTGTACCACGAAGCTTACAATAGAAAGAATTTACAAACAACACAGAAGGGCTGTCTGTAAATATCTCGTTATCTTAAGCTTCATGGCTCAGTGGTACAGCAATGAGCCTCCTACATGGCAGAACCACGGTTCGAGTCCCCGTCCGTCCTTTAGATTGAGTTGTTTATTTACAAAGCACGAGAACCATTTGTGTATTCAGCACTTTATATATAAGCAGTTTCTCACACCTACACTAACTTAATACTGAAAGGTGTGACACATTGCTTTTATGAGTTATGCTCTTTCATGCTGCAGAAGTCATCACAACATTCACTCTCATGCTGCAGAAGTCATCATCACAACATTCACTCTCATGCTGCAGAAGTCATCACAACATTCACTCTCATGCTGCAGAAGTCATCATCACAACATTCACTCTCATGCTGCAGAAGTCATCATCACAACATTCACTCTCATGCTGCAGAAGTCATCATCACAACATTCACTCTCATGCTGCAGAAGTCATCATCACAACATTCACTCTCATGCTGCAGAAGTTATCATCACAACATTCACTCTCATGCTGCAGAAGTCATCATCACAACATTCACTCTCATGCTGCAGAAGTCATCATCACAACATTCACTCTCATGCTGCAGAAGTCATCATCACAACATTCACTCTCATGCTGCAGAAGTCATCATCACAACATTCACTCTCAAGTTGCATAACACAAAACTATTGTAATTCATTATTCACATTCCAAATCCATATTCCAGATCATTAACCACAGGTCACAGTAAATTTATTCCAGGTCACTAGACATAAGTCACATAAAATTTATTTCATTTCATTGAAGCAAATTTATTCTACTTCATTGGCCATGAGTCGCAACAAATTTAGACGGAAAAAAATGGACTCAGAGGTGCACCACTCTACCCTGTGGGTAGGTGCAGCACTCTACCCTGTGGGTAGGTGCAGCACTCTACCCTGTGGGTAGGTGCAGCACTCTACCCTGTGGGTAGGTGCAGCACTCTACCCTGTGGGTAGGTGCAGCACTCTACCCTGTGGGTAGGTGCAGCACTCTACCCTGTGGGTAGGTGCAGCACTCGACCTTGTGGGTAGGTGCACTACTCTACCCTGTGGGTAGGTGCAGCACTCGACCCTGTGGGTAGGTGCAGCACTCGACCCTGTGGGTAGGTGCAGCACTCGACCCTGTGGGTAGGTGCAGCACTCTACCCTGTGGGTAGGTGCATCACTCGACCTTGTGGGCAGGTGAAGCACTCTACCCTGTGGGTAGGTGCAGCACTCTACCCTGTGGGTAGGTGCATCACTCGACCTTGTGGGCAGGTGAAGCACTCTACCCTGTGGGTAGGTGCAGCACTCGACCTTGTTTGTAGGTGAAGCACTCTACCCTGTGGGTAGGTGCAGCACTCGACCTTGTGGGTAGGTGCAGCACTCGACCCTGTGGGTAGGTGCAGCACTCGACCTTGTGGGTAGGTGCAGCACTCGACCCTGTGGGTAGGTGCAGCACTCGACCTTGTGGGCAGGTGAAGCACTCTACCCTGTGGGTAGGTGCAGCACTCGACCCTGTGGGTAGGTGCAGCACTCGACCTTGTGGGCAGGTGCAGCACTCGACCTTGTGGGTAGGTGCAGCACTCTACCCTGTGGGTAGGTGCAGCACTCGACCTTGTGGGTAGGTGCAGCACTCGACCCTGTGGGTAGGTGCAGCACTCGACCTTGTGGGCAGGTGAAGCACTCTACCCTGTGGGTAGGTGCAGCACTCGACCTTGTGGGTAGGTGCAGCACTCGACCCTGTGGGTAGGTGCAGCACTCGACCTTGTGGGTAGGTGCAGCACTCTACCCTGTGGGTAGGTGCAGCACTCGACCTTGTGGGTAGGTGCAGCACTCGACCCTGTGGGTAGGTGCAGCACTCGACCCTGTGGGTAGGTGCAGCACTCGACCTTGTGGGCAGGTGAAGCACTCTACCTTGTCGGTAATTGAAGCACTCTACCCTGTGGGTAGATGAAGCACCTACATTACACGAGAAATAGGAAACACTTTAGGGTACACTGTAGATGGTACTCACCTACAACACATGAGCCTGGCACCTGGTGACGCTCTCACCACCTCATGACTGACACTGCAACACGCCCGTTGTTGTCAATGATACAAGAAACACCTCCTGCAAGAGAGAAAATACATTAATTACTGTATTTCACACACACACATTATATATATTCTTGTTCTTGTTTATTTCTGCTTATCTCCATGGGGAAGTGGAACAGAATTATTCCTCCATAAGCTATGCGTGTCGTAAGAAGCGACTAATTGCCGGGAGCAATGGGCTATTAACCCCTTCTCCTGTTTAAATGACTAAAAACAAGATAAGGAAAAACTTTATAAAATTGGGATGTTTGAATGTGCGTGGATGTAGTGCGGATGATAAGAAAGAGATGACTGCTAATGTTATGAATGAAAAGAAGTTGGATGTCCTGGCCCTAAGAGAAACAAAGCTGAAGGGGGTAGCTGAGTTTCAGTGGGGAGAAATAAATGGGATTAAGTCAGGAGTATCTGAGAGAGTTAGAGCTAAGGAAGGGGTAGCAATAATGTTGAAGGATCAGATATGGAGAGAGAAGCGGGAACATAAATGTATAAATTCAAGGATTATGTAGATTAAAATAAGGGTCGGATGTGAAAAGTGGGTCAAAGGTGTGTATGCACCTGGAGAAGAGAGGAGTGTAGAGGAGAAAGAGAGATTTTGGGAGATGTTAAGCGAGTGTGTGGGAACTTTTGAGCCAAGTGAGAGAGTAATCGTGGTAGGGGACCTAAATGCTAAAGTAGGAGAAGCATTTAGAGAGGGTGTGATAGGTAAGTTTGGGGTGCCAGGTGTAAATGATAATGTGGAGCATTTGATTGAACTTTGTATAGAAAGGGGTTTTGTTATAGATAACACATATTTTAAGAAAAAGAGGATAAATAAGTATACAAGATATGATGTAGGGCGAAACGACAGTAGTTTGTTGGACTACATATTGGTAGACAAAAGACTGTTGAGTAGACTTCAGGATGTACATGTTTATAGAGGGGCCACAGATATTTCAGATCACTTTTTAGTTATAGCTACAGTGAGAGTAAAATGTAGATGGGATACAATGAAAATGGAAACAGCAAGTAAGAGAGAAGTGAAGATTTATAAACTAAAAGAGGAGGCGGTTAGGGTAAGATATAAACAACTGTTGGAGGAGAGAGGAGAGAGTGTAGGCAATGGGGTAGAAGAGGTATGGGTATAGTGTTAGAGTGTTCAGCAGAAGTTTGTGGTTATAGAAAAGTGGGTGCGGGAGGGAAGAAGAGCGATTGATGGAATGATGATGTAAAGAGAGTAGTAAGAGAGAAAAAGTTAGCATATGAGAGGTTTTTACAAAGAAGTGATGCAAGGAGGGAGAGTATATGGAGAGAAAAAGAGATGTTAAGAGAGTGGTGAAGAAATGTAAAAAGAGAGCAAATGAGAGGGTGGGTGAGATATTATCAACAAATTTTGTTGAAAATAAGAAAATGTTTTGGAGTGAGATTAATAAGTTGAGAAAGCCTAGGGAAAGAATGGATTTGTCAGTTAAAAATAGGAGAGGAGAGTTATTAAATGGAGAGTTAGAGGAATCGGGAAGATGGAGAGAATATTTTGAGGAATTGTTAAATGTTGATGAAGACAGGGAAGCTGTGATTTCGTGTGTAGGGCAAGGAGGAATAACATCCTATAGGAGTGAGGAAGAACCAGTTGTGAGTGTGGGCGAAGTTCGTGAGGCAGTGAGTAGAATGAAAGGGGGTAAAGCAGCTGGGATTGATGGGATAAAGATAGTTAAAGGCAGGTGGGGATATAGTTTTGGAATGGTTAGTGTTTATATTTAATAAATGTATGGAAGAGGGTAAGATACCTAGGGATTGGCAGAGAGCATGCATAGTTCCTTTGTATAAAGGCAAAGGAGACAAAAGATAGTGTCAAAATTATAGGGGAATAAATCTGTTGCGTATACCTGGTAAAGTATATGATAGAGTTATTATTGAAAGAATTAGGAGTAAAGCAGAGAGCAGGATAACAGATGAACAAGGAGGCTTTAGGAAGGGTAGGGGATGTGTAGACCAAGTGTTTGCAGTGAAACATATAGGGGAACAATATTTAGATAAGGGTAAAGAGGAGTTTGTGGCATTTATGGATTTGGAAAAGGCGTATGATAGGGTGGATAGGGAGGCAATGTGGCAGATGTTGCAAATGTATGGAATAGGAGGTAGGTTATTGAAAACGGTGAAAAGTTTTTACGAGGATAGTGAGGCCCAGGTTAGAGTATGTAGGCGAGAGGGAGATTATTTCCCAGTAAAAGTAGGTCTTAGACAGGGATGTGTGATGTCACCATGGTTGTTCAATATATTTATAGATGGAGTTGTAACAGAAGTGAATGCTCGGGTGTTGGCAAGAGGTGTGGGGTTAAAAGATAGAGAATCTAACACAAAGTGGGAGGAGGTGTTGATTCACCAGGAATTCTCCCGGCCCGGGTCTTTACCAGATGGCGATCCGGCTCCGGCTCCCTGGCGTGGGAGTATCAGAGACCTATGTCTCCCATGGGAGGGGGTACCCCTCAGCGGTGGGAATAACTGGTCTCAGGCCTAGCCACCAGCACTAGGCAGGTGGTAGATAGATGCTAGGCCTCTCTGGTCTGCCACCTTCCCCGCCCCAAGGAGGCTGACAGGAAGGGCAGGCTTGCAATCCGCAGATGGAAGCAAGCTCCAACCTTGGCACCTACCCTGCCCTAGAAGGGCTGGGCATGGTGATCGACCTTACACAAAGTGGGAGTTATCATAGTTGCTCTTTGTTGATGACACTGTGCTTTTGGGGGATTCTGAAGAGAAGTTGCAGAGGTTGGTGGATGAGTTTGGTAGGGTATGTAAAAGAAGGAAATTAAAAGTGAATATAGGAAAGAGTAAGGTGATGAGGATAACAAAAAAAATTAGATAACAGATTAGATATCAGATTGGAGGGAGAGAGTATGGAGGAGGTGAATGTGTTCAGATATTTGGGAGTGGATGTGTCAGCAGATGGGTCTATGAAGGATGAGGTGAATCATAGAATTAACGAAGGAAAAAGGTGAGTGGTGCACTGAGGAGCTTGTGGAGACAGAGAACTTTATCCATGAAAGCAAAGAGGGGAATGTATGAGAGTATACTTATACCAACACTCTCATATGGGTGTGAAGCATGGGTTGTGAATGTTGCAACAAGGAGAAGGCTGGAGGCAGTGGAGATGTCATGTCTGAGGGCAATGTGTGGTGTGAATATAATGCAGAGAATCCGTAGTTTGGAGATGAGGAGGAGGTGTGGGATTACCAAAACTATTATCCAGAGGGCTCAGGAGGAGTTATTGAGATAGTTTGGACATGTAGAGAGGATGGATCAAATTAGAAGGAAACCGGCAGGCTGGACCTGATTCCTGGAGATGGGAAGTACAGTGCCGGCACTCTGAAGGAGGAGTGTTAATGTTGCAGTTTTGTAGGTGTAGTGTAAGCACGGCTCTGGCAAGACAGTGATGGAGTGAGTGATGATGAAAGTTTTTCTTTGTCGGGCCACCCTGCCTTGGTGGGAAACGGCCTATGTGTTACATATATATAATATATATATATATATATATATATATATATATATATATATATATATCCACCAACCTCTGCAACTTCTCTTCAGAATCCCCCAAAAGCACAGTGTCATCAGCAAAGAGCAACTGTGACAACTCCCACTTTGTGTTAGATTCTTTTTCTTTTAACCCCACACCTCTTGCCAACACCCGAGCATTTACTTCTCTTACAACTCCATCTATAAATATATTGGACAACCATGGTGATATCACACATCCTTGTCTAAGGCCTACTTTTACTGGGAAATAATCTCCCTCTAACCTGAGCCTCACTATCCTCGTAAAAACCTTTCACTGCTTTCAGTAACCTACCTCCTATTCCATACATTTGCAATATCTGCCACATTGCCCCTCCCTATCCACCCTGTCATACGCCTTTTCGAAATCAATAAATGCCACAAAACCCTCTTTACCCTTATCTAAATACTGTTCACCTATATGTTTCACTGTAAACACTAGGTCTGCACCCCCCCCCCCTACCTTTCCTAAAGCCTCCTTGTTCTTCTGCTATCTTGCTTTCCGTCTCACTCTTAATTCTTTCAATAATAACTCTACCATATACTTTACCAGGTATACTCAACAGACTTACTCCCCTATATTTTTTGCATTCTCTTTTGTCCCCTTTGCCTTTATACAAAGGAACTATGCATGCTCTCTGCCAATCCCTAGGTACCTTACCTCTCTATTATATATATATATATATATATATATATATATATATATATATATATATATATATATATATATATATATATATATGTTACTAACCAACATTAACTTAGTATGATTCTAGTTGTGTAAGTTACTAACCAACAGTAACTTAGCGTGGAATGTATCTTCTGCTCGGCATCAAACTATCAACGATGGTGGACCTTGCCCAAAGGAAGGTTTGCGTTGGTTTTGGTCTGTTTAAGTTCCATTTTGACAACTGTATTAAACAAATTGATTTCCATGCAATAACTTGAGAACGCCTCTTTTGATCGGCTTCAAACCCTGAATGTCTGTGTATATTACTCTGCGAATTTTATTCAAAGAAGTTCGGAAAATTGAACTACAGTTTTTCCATGTGATAAGCTGTGAAAGCCTTTTCTGATTCGCTTAAAATTTTCAATGCTGATATTTAACAGAACTGGAAAATAATGCTCACTGATCTTTGACACACCAACAAGGCCAAGAGTACATCATCAAGTCTTACTATCTGGGTTTATCAACTATGAGATCTCAAAATGCATCGTTTCATCACAACTCGAGTAATTATTACATAGGATTCATAATATCTTAAAATATTTCCTTTTAGTTAGCAAAATTTGATACATCAGCAATGTGCTGCTACCTTATTCTGTTGTTAGGAATATCTTTTTGTATAATATATTTTCACTGCGTAATTTTGCAGCCATATATTAGCACCAGTGATTTTTTCTGATTTGCTCACTCAAGACGGTTTTAATGTATAAGGAGACTAGAAGGTGAGGTCAAATCTTTATTATGAAGTTTTGAAATGATGTCACTGACCTCTTTTAAACTATATGTAAAGTAACCTTTATCCTTGTAGGGGAAGGAAGAGGGAAGGATAAGGAAAGAGTGAAGGAGGAATAGAGTGGGTGGAGTCATGGCTGGCACTTGTGTAGGTGGACTGGTGATCCTGGGTTGAGCCTCGTCCTGGGTGCCAAGAACAGCTGTACTAGCTGTGTCACTGACAATTAGGAGTCCTGTATGTGAGTCCTGTGTCCTGGATTTATCCTTCAGTTTTCTATCTTCTCCCCTTCCTGGTATACTGATGACAAGTCATCATAATAGTAGCAACCTTGGACTGAGACGATGTACCACCGTGTGCTTGCACACACTAAATACACTACTTGTAAAGAAGTATTCAATTTCTCCTTTAACCTGACCCCATTACCTCACCCCCAATATATTTATAAACACTACAGTACGATGTTTAGCATTTTAGTTTATCTATAATTTACTTACCTAATCTGTATCACATGTTATTAAAATGTGTTGTATTTGGCCTCTCGGGGAGAGGGTAAGAAAGAGGATTGTTTAGAGACAGAAAATGAAGAACAGTGGAAAATAAACAACATGGAATTTGAACCCCATTAAAGTGCGTAGGTTATGACACTAAAATTACACAGTGAGAACATAAGCTGTTTTGCTGTCATATTCCATAACACAGGATAGATCACAGTCTTAGGAAAGTAGTGAGTTGTGGGCGAGTGAGGGAGGATGGGAAGGGTTGAAGTGGGTGGGGAGGAACGAGGGGGCGGAGAACGGAGGGGGAATTAAAGGGGTAAAGGGAGGGGAGGAAGGGCGGGAGGGAAGTCTTTAGACTGGAGGAAGGACACGGGAGGTGCACAATCACAATGCCTGGTGTCAGACTTCAACCGGTTCTCAGCGGGACTCAGGCATGTCCCCAACACAGCCTACCTCTATATACCTGCCACCACCACCAGCGCTGCCTCCTGCCACCACTACTACCACCAGTGCTGCCTTCTGCCACCACCATTACCAGCGCTGCCTCCTGCCACCACTACCAGTGCTGCCTTCTGCCACCACCACTACCAGTGCTGCCTCCTGCTCTCACCACCACTACCAGTGCTGCCTTTTGCCCTCACCACCACTACCAGTGCTGCCTCCTGCCCTCACCACCACCACCAGTGCTGCCTCCTGCCCTCACCACCACCACCAGTTCTGCCTCCTAGCACCACCACCACCAGTTCTGCCTCCTAGCACCATCACCACCACCAGTTTTGCCTCCTACCACCACCACCACC
Organism: Cherax destructor; assembly: GCA_009830355.1. Taxonomy (NCBI): domain Eukaryota; kingdom Metazoa; phylum Arthropoda; class Malacostraca; order Decapoda; family Parastacidae; genus Cherax; species Cherax destructor. Next base: position 23,505 of record WNWK01002314.1, on the reverse strand, counting down.
AGTTCTGCCTCCTACCACCACCACCACAGTTCTGCCTCCTACCACCACCACCACCACCAGTTCTGCCTCCTGCCACCACCATATATTTATATATATATATATATATCTGTAGGGGAAGGAAGGCCGGGTAGGGGGCGTCCTCGAAAAGGTTGGAGGGAAGGAGTAAAGGAGGTTTTGTGGGCGAGGGGCTTGGACTTCCAGCAAGCATGTGTGAGCGTGTTAGATAGGAGTGAATGGAGACGAATGGTTTTTGGGACCTGACGAGCTGTTGGAGTGTGAGCAGGGTAACATTTTGTGAAGGGATTCAGGGAAACCAGTTAATTGATTTAGTTGGACTTGAGTCCTGGAAATGGGAAGTACAATGCCTGCACTTTAAAGGAGGGGTCTGAGATAGTGACAGCTGGGAGGGACTTATTCTCAGCTGTCGTATCTGAGCGCCTCTGTAAAGACAGTGATTATGTATGAGTGAGGTGAAAGTGTTGAATGAAGATGAAAGTATTTTTCTTTTTGGGGATTTTCTTTCTTTTTGGGTCACCCTGTCTCGGTGGGAGACGGCCGACTTGTTGAAAAAAAAGAAAAAAAAAGAAAGAAAAAAAATATATATATAGGCTGGTAGACAGCAACCACCCAGGGACGTACTACCGTACTGCCAAGTGAGTGTAAAACGGAAGCCTGTAATTGTTTTACATGATGGTAGGATTGCTGGTGTCTTTTTTCTGTCTCATAAACATGCAAGATTTCAGGTACGTCTTGTTACTTCTACTTACACTTAGGTCACACTACGCATACATGTACACGTTTATGTATACACACTCATCTGAGTTTTCTTTGATTTTATCTTAATAGTTCTTGTTCTTATTACTTTTCTTTTCATATCCATGGGGAAGTGGCATAAGAATCTTTCCTCCGTAAGCCATGCGTGTTGTAAAAGTCAACTAAAATGCCGGGAACAATGCGCTAGTAACCCCTTTTCCCGTATAGCTTACTAAAAATAAAAAGAAGAAAACCGTCGAAGTGGGATGTTTGAATGTGCGTGGATGTTGTGCGAATGATAAGAAAGAGATGATTGTTGATGTTATGAATGAAAAAAAGCTGGATGTCCTGGCTTTAAGAAGGAACTAGGTGAGTTTCATTGGGGAGAAATAAATGGGATTAGGTCAGGGGTTTCTAACAGAGCTAGAGCTAAAGAAGGAGTAGCAATAATGTTGAAGGATAAGTTACGGCAGAAAAAGAAGGAATATAAATGAATAAATTCAAAAATTATGTGGAGTAAAATAAGGGTTGAATGTGAAAAGTGGATTATAGTAAGTGTTTATGCACCTGGAGAAGAGGGAAGTGTAGAGGAGAGAGAGAGAGATATTTGGGGAAATGTTGAGTGAGTACTTGTGGTTGGGGATCTTAATGCTAAAGTGGGTAAAAATATTGTGGAGGTAGTAGTAGGTAAATTTGGGGTGCCAGGGGTAAATGAAAATGGGGAACCTTTAACTTAAATATGTGTAGAAATAGGTTTGGTAATAAGTAATACATATTTTATGAAAAAGATGATAAAAAAGTATAGAAGATATGATATAGCACATAATGTAAGTAGTTTGTTAGATTATGTATTGGTGGATAAAAGGTTGATGGGTAGGCTTCAGGATGTACATGTTTATAGAGGGGCAACGGATATATCAGATCATTATTTAGTTGTAGCCACAGTTAGAGTAAGAGGTAGATGGGGCAAAAGGAAAATGGCAGAAGTAAGAGAGAGGTGAGAGTTTATAAACTAAGGGAGGAGGAAGTTAGGGTGAGATATAAGCAACTACTGACAGAAAGGTGGGCTAGTGCAAGTATGGGTAGCGGGGAGGGAGGTTGAAGAGGGATGTGATAGTTTTAAAAATGTAGTATTAGAATGTGGGGCAGAAGTTTGTGGCTATAGGAGGGTGGGTGCAGAAGGAAAGAGGAATGACTGATGGAATGATGAAGTAAAGGGTGTGATAAAAGAGAAAAAGGTAGCTTATGAGAGGTTTTTACAAAGCAGAAGTGAAATAAGAAGAGCAGAGTATATGGAGAGTAAAAGAAAGGTGAAGAGAGTGGTGAGAGAGTGCAAAAGGAGAGCAAATGATAGAGTGGGAGAGGCACTGTCAAGAAATTTTGCTGAGAATAAGAAAAAAAAATTGAGATAAATAGGTTAACAAAGCCTAGGGATAGAATGGATTTGTCAGTTAAAAACAGAGTAGAGGAGTTAGTAGATGGGGAGCTGGAGGTATTGGGTAGATGGCGGGAATATTTTGAAGAACTTTTAAATGTCGATGAAGAAAGGGAGGCAGTAATTTCATGCATTGGCCAGGGAGGTGTAAACATCTTTTAGGAGTGAAGAAGAGCAGGATGTGAGTGTGGGGGAGGTGCGTGAGGCATTACGTAGAATGAAAGGGGGTAAAGCAGCTGGAACTGACGGGGTTATGACAGAAATGCAGGATATGGTGTTGGAGTGGTTGGTATTTTTGTTTAATAAATGTATGAAACAGGGGAAGGTACCTAGGGATTGGCAAAGTGTGTGTATAGTTCCTTTATATAAAGGAAAGGAGGACAAGAGACTGTAAAAATTATAGGAGAATAAGTTTACTGAGTATACCAGGTAAAGTGTATGGTAGGGTTATTATTGAAAGAATTAGAGGTAAGACAGACAGCAGGATTACAGATGAGCAAGGAGGCTTTAGAATGTGGGAGGATGTGTAGATCAAGTGTTTACATTGAAGGATATATGTGAACATTATTTAGATAAAGGTAGGGAAGTTTTCATTGCATTTATGGATTTAGAAAAGGCATATGATAGAGTGGATAGGGAAGCAATGTGGCAGATGTTGCAAGTGTATGGAATTGGTAGTAAGTTACTAAATGCTGTAAAGAGTTTTTATGAGGATAGTGAGGCTCAGGTTAGAATGTGTAGGAGAGAGGGAGATTACTTCCCAGTAAAAGTAGGTCTTAGACAGGGATGTATAATGTCACCATGGTTGTTTAACATATTTATAGATAGGGTTGTAAAAGAAGTAAATGCTAGGGTGTTGGGGAGAGGGGTGGGATTAAATTATGGGGAATCAAATACAAAATCGGAGTTGACACAGTAGTTACTTTTTGCTGATGATACTGTGCTTATGGGAGATTCTAAAGAAAATTTGCAAAGGTTAGTGAACGAGTTTGGGAGGGTGTGTAAAGGTAGAAAGTTGAAAGTGAACATAGATAAGAGTAAGGTGATGAGGGTATCAAACGATTTAGATAAAGAAAATTGGATATCACATTGGAGGGAGTATGGAAGAAGTGAATGTTTTCAGATATTTGGGAGTTAACTTGTCAGCGGATGGGTTTATGAAGGAAAAAAATGATGAAGGAAAAAAAGGTGAGTGGTGTGTTGAGGCATTTGTTATCCATGGAGGCAAAGAAGGGAATGTACGAAAGTATAGTGGTACCAACACTCTTATATGGGTGTGAAGCATGGGTTGCAAATGCTGCAGCGAGGAGGCGGCTGGAAGCAGTGGAGATGTCGTGTCAAGGGAAATATGTGGTGTAAATATTACGCAGAGAATTTGTAGTGTGAGAATTAGGAGGTGTGGAATTACTAAAATATTAGTCAGAGGGCTGAAGAGGGGTTGTTGAGATGGTTTGGTCATTTAGAGAATGGAATAAAGTAGAATGACTTGGAGAGCGTATAAATCTGTTGGGGAAGGAAGGCGGGGTAGGGGGTCGTCCTCGAAAAGGTTGGAGGGAGGGGGTAAAGGAGGTTTTGTGGGCGAGGGGCTTGGACTTCCAGCAAGCGTGCGTGAGCGTGTTAGATAGGAGTGAATGGAGACGAATGGTTTTTGGGACCTGACGAGCTGTTGGAGTGTGGGCAGGGTAATATTTAGTGAAGAGATTAAGAGAAACCGGTTAGCCGAACTTGAGTCTTGAAAATGGGAAGTACAATGCCTGCACTTTAAAGGAGGGGTTTGGGATATTGGCAGTTTGGAGGGACTTCTAAAATGTCGTATCTGAGCGCCTCTGCAAAGACAGTGATTATGTATGAGTGGTAGTGAAAGTGTTGAATGATGATGAATTTTTTTTTCTTTCTTTTTGGGGTTTTCTTTCTTTTGGGTCACCCTGCCTCGATGGGAAACGGCCAAAATACGCAAATTACCAAATTCTAATACCTAACAAAATAATTACTAAGCCTGCATATTTAACCTAAATCAAACATGTTTTATGAGCAGAAATATATAAAAAGTTGTAGAAAATACACAAAATATACTTAGAATTATTTATTTGTCAAATATCACTATAATGTGATGAATGCTGTTTTACGGCATTTTTTTCTAAAATGAATTTTTTTAAAACGCACTCTATATATTACATACATGCATTCATACAGTAAAAAATAATTGGAAGAAATGAAAATTCATTTTTAGTTTTGCTGGAACAGCATAAGCTAACCAAATTAACTTACTTCACAAACTAAAGGAAGTGGCCTATTTACCTTGGATGTCTATTTTTTTGTATTTCTGCCCTTGACTTGCCATCTCAAAGAATTTTCTGTTGACCAGGAATTTTTTGTACATGGCTGGGCACTCTTTGTTGTTACAGATTTGGAGCTTTGTTTTGACTGAGTCCACTTCCAGAGGGTTTCCATCGTTTCTCCAAGCTGACGTCATTATTGAAAAAACTCGTTCTGTGTGAGCATTGTTGCAGGGAACAGAGAAGATATAAGAACACACCTTCTTCAGATTTATGGAAGGGACCTCAGATTTACTGAACAGCTTGAGACAGCGTTCCTCACTGTGGCTATCTAACATCTCAGGAGTACTGATAAGTGCTTGCTCAATCCCATACTCTTCATATAATTCATTCATATCAATATCTTGAGGGTTACAGGCCTTGACTGCCTCACAAACTTCTCTAAAAGGTATGGCACTTGTTGGGCTCAATTTTGACACTTTGTTATGAAAGCTGCTTTCAGAGAAGTCATACCTGTTACTTGAGTATTTTATGGCTCTTTCATAGGAAACATTGAAGTCTGTTTCACATTTCTCAGACACCTGGCCAGGCCTGGCCTGGCCTGGCCTGGCCTGGCCTGGCTTGGTGTTTACTGCAAAGCGAAAAAAACAGTCTTTTACTCTTGTCCCAAGTTTGTTTTTCAGTTCAGACATTAACTTAAATACTGAAGTTATGGTGAACGTCTTGGCCTCTAGTGCTTCAATAGTGTTTGAGAACAACTTAAGAGTATGACTGAGGAAAAAGAAATAGATCTCTGACGATTCACAGGCATTTCCCTCATCTCCACAGCACTTCCATAGCACCTTGAGCCACTCCTTCTCACCTAATGTTTGTCAATAACTGACAAAAAAAGCCATCTAGTCACAACATTCCGCAACAGATTGCAATTATCAGCCTCCACTGATTCACAGAATTCTTTTAACTGTGCTGTTCTTTTAGCTGAGATGCTGAAATGGTTTTATACTTTGAGCACAATATTTTCAACATCATTTTCCAGTTTTGTTGTAGCAAATCTTGTTGTATTGTTCAAAATATGATCCAGACAATTTGCAGCAGTAACGTTTTTTGAGCCATTTTCAATTTTTGGTAAACACTGTTGTGGTTTCCATAGTTTACACTTGCACTGTTAGCAGTGTATGCAGACACTGTTAGCAGTGTATTCAGACACTGTTAGCAGTGTATGCAGACACTGTTAGCAGTGTGTGCAGACACTGTTAGCAGTGTATGCAGACACTGTTAGCAGTGTATGCAGACACTGTTAGCAGTGTATGCAGACACTGTTAGCAGTGTGTGCAGACACTGTTAGCAGTGTATGCAGACACTGTTAGCAGTGTGTGCAGACACTGTTAGCAGTGTATGCAGACACTGTTAGCAGTGTATGCAGACACTGTTAGCAGTGTATGCAGACACTGTTAGCAGTGTATGCAGACACTGTTAGCAGTGTGTGCAGACACTGTTAGCAGTGTCTTTGATGTACTCCACGTGTTTGTACAGAATACAGTGCTAGATTGTATCACACACGCTTTAGTGTTCCCATGATACACCTTATACAGTTCACTTATGATTTTGTCAACTTTATCACAATACATCTATGACTGATGTTCACATCATGATACACTATGACTGATGTTTCCATCATGATACACTATGACTGATGTTTCATCATGATACACTATGACTATGTTTCAATCATGATACACTATGACTGATGTTTCACATCATGATACACTATGACTGATGTTTCACATCATGATACACTATGACTCATGTTTCACATCATGATACACTATGACTGATGTTTCACATCATGATACACTATGACTGATGTTTCACATCATGATACACTATGACTCATGTTTCACATCAAGATACACTATGACTCATGTTTCACATCATGATACACTATGACTGATGTTTCACATCATGATACACTATGACTGATGTTTCACATCATGATACACTATGACTCATGTTTCACATCATGATACACTATGACTATGTTTCACATCATGATACACTATGACTGATGTTTCACATCATGATACACTATGACTGATGTTTCACATCATGATACACTATGACTCATGTTTCACATCATGATACACTATGACTCATGTTTCACATCATGATACACTATGACTCATGTTTCACATCATGATACACTATGACTGATGTTTCACATCATGATACACTATGACTCATGTTTCACATCATGATACACTATGACTGATGTTTCACATCATGATACACTATGACTGATGTTTCACATCATGATACACTATGACTCATGTTTCACATCATGATACACTATGACTCATGTTTCACATCATGATACACTATGACTGATGTTTCACATCATGATACACTATGACTGATGTTTCACATCATGATACACTATGACTCATGTTTCACATCATGATACACTATGACTGATGTTTCACATCATGATACACTATGACTGATGTTTCACATCATGATACACTATGACTCATGTTTCACATCATGATACACTATGACTCATGTTTCACATCATGATACACTATGACTGATGTTTCACATCATGATACTCTATGACTGATGTTTCACATCATGATACACTATGACTCATGTTTCACATCATGATACACTATGACTGATGTTTCACATCATGATACACTATGACTGATGTTTCACATCATGATACACTATGACTCATGTTTCACATCATGATACACTATGACTCATGTTTCACATCATGATACACTATGACTCATGTTTCACATCATGATACACTATAACTGATGTTTCACATCATGATACACTATGACTCATGTTTCACATCATGATACACTATGACTGATGTTTCACATCATGATACACTATGACTGATGTTTCACATCATGATACACTATGACTGATGTTTCACATCATGATACACTATGACTCATGTTTCACATCATGATACACTATGACTCATGTTTCACATCATGATACACTATGACTCATGTTTCACATCATGATACACTATGACTGATGTTTCACATCATGATACACTATGACTCATGTTTCACATCATGATACACTATGACTGATGTTTCACATCATGATACACTATGACTGATGTTTCACATCATGATACACTATGACTCATGTTTCACATCATGATACACTATGACTCATGTTTCACATCATGATACACTATGACTGATGTTTCACATCATGATACACTATGACTCATGTTTCACATCATGATACACTATGACTCATGTTTCACATCATGATACACTATGACTCATGTTTCACATCATGATACACTATGACTGATGTTTCACATCATGATACACTATGACTGATGTTTCACATCATGATACACTATGACTCATGTTTCACATCATGATACACTATGACTGATGTTTCACATCATGATACACTATGACTCATGTTTCACATCATGATACACTATGACTGATGTTTCACATCATGATACACTATGACTCATGTTTCACATCATGATACACTATGACTGATGTTTCACATCATGATACACTATGACTCATGTTTCACATCATGATACACTATGACTCATGTTTCACATCATGATACACTATGACTCATGTTTCACATCATGATACACTATGACTCATGTTTCACATCATGATACACTATGACTCATGTTTCACATCATGATACACTATGACTCATGTTTCACATCATGATACACTATGACTCATGTTTCACATCATGATACACTATGACTCATGTTTCACATCATGATACACTATGACTCATGTTTCACATCATGATACACTATGACTCATGTTTCACATCATGATACACTATGACTCATGTTTCACATCATGATACACTATGACTGATGTTTCACATCATGATACACTATGACTGATGTTTCACATCATGATACACTATGACTCATGTTTCACATCATTATACACTATGACTCATGTTTCACATCATGATACACTATGACTGATGTTTCAAATCATGATACACTATGACTCATGTTTCACATCATGATACACTATGACTCATGTTTCACATCATGATACACTATGACTCATGTTTCACATCATGATACACTATGACTCATGTTTCACATCATGATACACTATGACTCATGTTTCACATCATGATACACTATGACTCATGTTTCACATCATGATACACTATGACTGATGTTTCACATCATGATACACTATGACTGATGTTTCACATCATGATACACTATGACTGATGTTTCACATCATGATACACTATGACTCATGTTTCACATCATGATACACTATGACTCATGTTTCACATCATGATACACTATGACTGATGTTTCACATCATGATACACTATGACTCATGTTTCACATCATGATACACTATGACTCATGTTTCACATCATGATACACTATGACTCATGTTTCACATCATGATACACTATGACTCATGTTTCACATCATGATACACTATGACTCATGTTTCACATCATGATACACTATGACTCATGTTTCACATCATGATACACTATAACTGATGTTTCACATCATGATACACTATGACTCATGTTTCACATCATGATACACTATAACTGATGTTTCACATCATGATACACTATGACTCATGTTTCACATCATGATACACTTTACACAGTTCTGCAGTCATTATTTCCTCCTCTTGAGATGATCCAGCTGGGGAGGAAATGATAACGGTGATGACGTAGCGGCACTACGAGTGTCAACTTTATCTGTGGCACCGCGCCGTTCAGCTGTACTTTTCCCCGTACCGCTAACATCTACGTCACAAAGGCACAGTGTACAAAATGCATAAGTCACCTTTTCTGCTTTTAGCAATAAATCCAAATTCTTTGGTCCATTCATGGTTTAATGTAGTCTTTCTTTTCGGCTTAATTAATGTCGTGATTGAGATGGCGCAGGACGAATGAAAGAGTACTCAACAGCAGGGCTGTCCTGCCTAAAGCAGGACGTCTGGCCAGCCTACGGGGAAAGGGATAAAGTGGCAGTGGTGGCAACTTGGGGAAGTGGACGCAAGGGGGTGGCAGCAAGGGGACGGCAGCAAGGGGGCGGCAGCAAGTGACCGGCAGCAAGGGGTAACAGCAATGGGGTTATAAACAGCAGTGGTTAGAAGCAGTGGTTTTTAATTAAGCCTTCAGCCAGTGCCGTGCTTACCAGCACACACGTTCAATGGTGGTAACTAGCGAGGGATGATGGTAAACTGGCTTAGGTGTCGTTACTGCCACTCAGTTTAGCTTACGGTGATAAATCCAGCAGAGCTGCGACACCGTAAGGTTAAACCTCCACAAGTCACTGTATCACCTGGTAATTATCTTCAAAGCGATGCAGCAGCTCATAACTCTCGTTAGCCTCACCATACATCACCATTAATCACATCAAAGCAATATAATATCGACAAATTGATTAATAACTCACATGTGCAACACATGGGTATCTTTATTGAAATACTTTTCGCCCACCAGGAACTTTATTAATCTAATACAAACATGAATAGTATAGTGATGAATAGTGACCTACCCAAGTCACTCTGCTCAGTTAATTGAGGCTCCATTTTTTCTTAAATTTTGTGTCAAAAGCCAATTTTGCTGCTTTAGTTTTTGGCCCAATTTCATGATCACTTTTAATTTGTGAAAAGAACCGCAGTAAGAACCAGCTGGGGAGGAAATGATAACGGTGATGACGTACCATCCAGTGTCTGTCAGTGGTGAACCAATCATCAGTCATGGCATGAAGTCTGTCAGCCATACCACGAACCTTTATTTTGGTCAGTAATCTTCGATGAGACACCTTGTCAAATTCTTGATGGAAGTCAACACGTTATACATCAGTTGAATTATACAGATGTGTCACATGTGTCTAATACATCAACTTGGTGGTACTGTATATCACTGATATAAATACTACATCTGTTGGAAGTTTTTCGTTCCAGTTTTGGTATATAAAATGAAGTTTAAAAAAAATCGAGTAGTTAGTAAAGCATAAACTTTCGTTGGGAAATAGATGTTGATTTCTGATTATGTTCTTTAATACCCAAGATCTTGCCAATGAAAACCGTCTCCATTTGCTTACCTAAAATCGATGTTAAGCTGATGGATCCAGAGTTTCGGACACACGTCTTGTCTCTATGAGTATTTTGGTAAGAATTGTCAGTTTCCAGTCGTCCAGCACCTTTACTGCTGCTAATGATTTTTTTTAATATTAACGTTAGTGGAAGGCAATTTAGTATCTACATTCTTTTATGATTCTAGTTGGCAGCTTTTGTGGTCCACCTGATTTGTTAATGTTCGCCCTGACTGGAAAGATATGGCGAACATGTGTATAAAAACACACATGCACTGTTTAAAACATTTATTAAGGAAACGTTTCGCCACAAGTGGCTTCTTTAGTCCTAGTACAGAGACAACTAAGAAATGAGTGTATAGAGGGGGTGAATTTCCGTCTTAGCAAGGAAGAGACAAACTGACAACACACCCACCAGTGAAGGAGTCTACATTATACCTTGTGGAGTCTGTGATGAGAAGTATGTGGGTGAGACAGCAAGATCCCTGGAAGTAAGAATACGTTAACATAAAAATGCGTCCAGCCGCGACGACCAGAAAAATGCTTGTGTCTAAGACAGAAAGCAGAGCCACCTAGCAGGGCCACCTAGCAGGGCCATCTCATGAAATTCGGAGAAGCTAAACTAATTGTACGTGAAAATGACCTACGTCGTCGACGGTGTTTAGAAGCCACCATGATAGCAGTAACCGGCACCATACCCCAAAAATCCGGTTTCTATAGGATTTCCAAAGTCTTAGCAAGACGCTTACTACCCGACCTGGACACTGCCAGGAGATGACACCAGTCATCAACGTCAACATTATGTTACTCTACTGATGACAGGTCCTTATCAAATGCGATCTATCACACCACAAAAAATATTTCTACCACCTCTGTTACCTCTACGTCCTCACAACATGCCATGACTCCTGCCACTATGTGTACTCGTTTCTTAGTTGCCTCTGTACTAGGACTGAAGAACCACTTGTGGAGAAACATTTCCTCATAAATGCCTTGAACTGTGCATGTGTGTCTTTAACTAAGTATTCTAACATGTCAAGGCTGCTAATTTTGTTGATAATTTGTCAGATTCAGGTCATAAACATTTTTTTTTTAGCATGAGAATATTAGTGTTCAGCTGTCAAGACAGATAAATGTTGTGTTAAGTATTGAAGCAATATTTTTATTCTTTGTTATTCTTCCGTTACCGGAAGTTGTGTGAGAGTCGTACGCGAGTCGTGTGTGTGTTAAATACCTATCGCTAGTTAAATACCTATCGCTAGTTAAATACCTATCGCTAGTTAAATACCTATCGCTAGTTAAATACCTATCGCTAGTTAAATACCTATCGCTAGTTAAATACCTATCGCTAGTTAAATACCTATCGCTAGTTAAATACCTATCGTTGCTTTTACACTATTTCCTCTGGCATGCTTGAAAAAATTATTCTGAGTTACCTTTGATGTTTGCACTTCGTCTTTCAAACTGCCCTTTACTCTTTCTTATCTTTCTCTGGCTTTCCTTCTTTATCCCGGTGTACTTATCACAATCTTCGGAGTTACCGTCAATTAAAATTACTCGTATTCATTAAATCTTTTTGGGGTTTAAAAAGGCACGTGAAAAAAGCGCTATCTAATATGTCCTAGTGTTTGTTCACGTGTTTGTTTTTTTAAACCAATTTGTCAGCGTCAATTACATTATTGCTTATGATTTCAACATTTTGTTTTGTCGTTTTCACATTTTTTTTTTTTGGTGTGTCGTCCCTTTGTATATTAAAAATATTTATTTTAAATCTATTCCATATTTAATCAACGTTGTTTACATCTAGTTGTCTGATCCAGTTTACGTTACTGATACATCTGATTGTGATACAGTTTATGTTACTGATACATCTGATTGTGATACAGTTTATGTTACTGATACATCTGATTGTGATACAGTTTATGTTACTGATACATCTGATTGTGATACAGTTTATGTTACTGATACATCTGGCTGTGATACAGTTTGTTACTGATACATCTGATTGTGATACAGTTTATGTTACTGATACATCTGGCTGTGATACAGTTTATGTTACTGATACATCTGATTGTGATACAGTTTATGTTACTGATACATCTGGCTGTGATACAGTTTATGTTACTGATACATCTGATTGTGATACAGTTTATGTTAATGATACATCTGGCTGTGATACAGTTTACGTTACTGATACATCTGATTGTAATCCAGTTTACGTTACTGATACATTTGGCTGTGATACAGTTTATGTTACTGATACATCTACTCATCTACTTGTTTAATCGTTAGTGATACATCTATAGTTGTTTGCATTAAAGTCAGTAAACATTATTAACCTTCGTTATTATTTATTGATAACAATCCGCCACAACACAGGACGTTGCGTTCCCGACTTGACCTGTTGAAACGATACACAAGACCGAGTGCAGTTTTTCTTGATGATTAAGACACATGTGCAACAGTTAGGTATCTATTGTTGAAACGTTTCGCCTACACGGCAGGCTTCTTCAGTCAAATACAGAGACAGCAGGTGTAGTAGTGAAATGAAGAGGATGTAATCAGTCCATCAACCTTGGAGAAATAGTACTTGAGGTGGTCAGTCCCTCAGCCTGGCCATGGAGCTGAACTCTTCTCCAGGCCGAGGGACTGATCACCTCAAATACTATTTCTCAAAGGTTAATGGACCGATTACATCATCTTCATTTCACTGATACACTTGCTGCCTCTATATTTGACTGAAGAAGTCTGCTGTGTAGGCGAAACGTTTCAACAGTAAAGATACCCAACTTGTCGATATTTTATCAATATGATTTTTCTTGACGATGAACGTCGACATTCACAGAGTCACTGGCTTCTTCATCGTGATTTTCGGGGATTCCAGTCGCCTGTAGTTCGTTATTAACGTATAGTGTCACCTTTACGAGCGCAAACTTCGTTGAAAATATTGGTGTCGAACGGTTGTTTGTATTAGAGCGGGATTCATTCGAGGCAATAATATCCAAATGCTGACAATTTATCCTTTTTTTTTTAATATACAACGAACAGTGATGCAATATATTTTTATTTCATTCAACTGGATTTGTTAATCAGCTGGATTACTCGATCTGAATTCCTGGTCTCATTGGTTACCTGAGTTGGTGTAAGCAGCTGGCTCCTACTTTCTGTGTCTCACCTCCTACAGTCTCGCTGTTTCTCTTTTACACTGCTTTTAGTCCTCCTTGTAAGACTCGTCTCAATCTGGCGCAGCTCAGATCAAGTTGAGTGAAAGAGGGAGAATGGTGGAGGGGGAGGGAGAGGGAATGGGGAAGGGAGAGTGAAAAATGGAGAATGAGGAAAACAGGAGGGGGAGAATGAGAGAGAGGATGAGGGAGGAAGAATGAGGGAAGAAAGAAGGAGAGTAAGAGAGACAACGAAGGCTTCAGTAACGTGTCTGGAGCACTTGGATACTTTTTCACCATGTGTGGCTTCCCTTCCTACCTCACCTCCTTCCCTCACCCCACCCCCCACTTCCCTCACACCCCCACCTCCCTCACACCCCCACCTCCTTCACACCCCCACCTCCCTCACACCCCCACCTCCTTCACACCCCCACCTCCCTCACACCCCACCTCCCTCACACCCCACCTCCCTCACACCCCCACCCAGCTTTTCTTCAGACTGTACAAACATTATACAGAATAGGGTTGCAACACACTGCTAATGTACTCAGTTTTGCTAAAAAGAAAAACTTACCAACAACTGAGTTGAAGGCTCAATAATGAGCCTTCAACTCACAATCGCGAGATCCTGGTTTCGATTTCTAGGCGAGGAGAAACACTTGGGCAAAACGAACAAGGCATAATATGGTAAGTGGAACAAAACACGAATAACCCACACCTAGAAGACAGTCTCCTACGAGCGGGTTATTTGTGCATTTGGGCAAGTTACCCTCCAGCACTGCTGTCTCTGCTCACCTTGTAGCAACACTACATTACTTATCTGTTGTGAGTCGTATGTGTGGAAAAAATGTGTTGGAAAACTCCAGTCCTACTGCAGTGTTGTATTCTGTTAGAGAACACTCCAGTCTTGTGTAAGACACTCCAGTCTTGTGTAAGACACTCCAGTCTTGTGTAAGACACTCCAGTACCTAATGGAAGTATTCAAGTGCTGGGTAAGTGGTAACACTGTGCGTTATGATGTAAATTAAAAAAAAAAAGTCTTCAATGTACTTCCTTACATCACCCTCCTTCCATTCTCCCTCCCTCCCTCCAATCACACTCCTTCCCTCTCTCTCATCACCTTCCTTCCCTCTCTCTCCCATCACCCTCCTTCCCTCTCTCCCATCACCCTCCTTCCCTCTCTCTCCTATCACCCTCCTTCCCTCTCTCTCCCATCACCCTCCTTCCCTCTCTCCCATCACCCTCCTTCCCTCTCTCCCATCACCCTCCTTCCATACATCCACCCTTCCTCTTTCCCTCGGGTCTTCCACGCTCAGTAGAGTGGAAAAGTAATACAAGCGAGCTACGGGTGACTACGTCAGATCTTATCATCAAGGAATACACACACACACACACACACACACACACACACACACACACACATACACACAATATTGCTCTCACAACAGCAAAGAAAATTACATCCAAAACAAAAAGTGTTGAACCCACGTGGGGTGGCAGAGCGCTGGATCAAGACAATGATAGTCTCGATGACAGCTTTCCAAACAAGAGCTGCCAAGGTATGATGATACTGAAGATCAGTTGTGCTCTTTTAATGGAACACTGTACTACACTGACTCATATTTTAAGACAACCGGAACTGGAAAATGTTCATAACCTTAATGTATTCAGAGGCTGAGAGACACTTTACTACTATATGAATGTATTCAGAGGCAGAGAGACACTTTACTACTATATGAATGTATTCAGAGGCTGGGAGACACTTTACCACTATATGAATGTATTCAGAGGCTGAGAGACACTTTACTACTATATGAATGTATTCAGAGGCTGAGAGACACTTTACTACTATATGAATGTATTCAGAGGCTGGAGACACTTTACTACTATATGAATGTATTCAGAGGCTGAGAGACACTTTACTACTATATGAATGTATTCAGAGGCTGAGAGACACTTTACTACTATATGAATGTATTCAGAGGCTGAGAGACACTTTACTACTATATGAATGTATTCAGAGGCTGAGAGACACTTTACTACTATATGAATGTATTCAGAGGCGAGAGACACTTTACTACTATATGAATGTATTTCAGAGGCTAGAGAGACACTTTACTACTATATGAATGTATTCAGAGGCTGAGAGACCACTTTTACTACTATATGAATGTATTCAGAGGCTGAGAGACACTTTACTACTATATGAATGTATTCAGAGGCTGAGAGACACTTTACTACTATATGAATGTATTCAGAGGCTGAGATTACTACTTTTTTACTACTATATGAATGTATTCAGAGGCTGAGAGACACTTTACTACTATATGAATGTATTCAGAGGCTGAGAGACACTTTACTACTATATGAATGTATTCAGAGGCTGAGAGACACTTTACTACTATATGAATGTATTCAGAGGCTGAGAGACACTTTACTACTATATGAATGTATTCAGAGGCTGAGAGACACTTTACTACTATATGAATGTATTCAGAGACTGAGAGACACTTTACTACTATATGAATGTATTCAGAGACTGAGAGACACTTTACTACTATATGAATGGAATCAAACACTGTTGGTAACACCTTACTACCTCAAGCTGTGCTAACACAAATACACTATAATGTTAACTTTTATCAATAAAGAATTATACTGTACTGAATTTAACTCATTTTTTGCCATCGTGTCGACATTTACCTCACTTGTTTACCATCATGGCGACATTTACCTCACTTGTTTACCATCATGGCGACATTTACCTCACTTGTTTACCATCATGGCGACATTTACCTCACTTGTTTACCATCATGGCGACATTTACCTCACTTGTTTACCATCATGGTGACATTTACCTCACTTGTTTACCATCATGGCGACATTTACCTCACTTGTTTACCATCATGGCGACATTTACCTCACTTGTTTACCATCATGGCGACATTTACCTCACTTGTTTACCATCATGGCGACATTTTATACCATTTTCTCTCCCTCAAGTTGCAGTGTCTGGATTATTATAATAATCATAGGGGAGCGCCAAACCCGTAGGGATTATACAGCACCTGTGGGGGGGGTGGAAGGTATTCAGGCTTAATGAAGGGAACTGGAGCACAGATCCAATTCCCTAGATCAAGAGCCCCTCACCAGCATCAAGGAACCTCCCTTGAGGGGCGCAGTTTCTGGAACGCAGGCGAGAAACATACATCATAATTTCCACCTGGAATATACTGGAGTGAGTGCGCTCAGGTTTGTACGCTTAAATATCCGCTTACGAGATGTGAAGCCACCTTGACCACCTTCGCTGCGCATACACACACCAAAAAAAATAAGAGGTTATAATAATAATAATAACTATATTTTTAAAGGGGTTGACCAGTAAGCCAGCGGAAGGCTTCGGTCAGATGATCAAAAGCTCCAGCTGTGGGTCATCATATGACTAAGACCCGCGTCAGGAAACGCTTGTCCTGTTTCCAGACAAACGTTACCTAACCTAACCTTTCTGCGTGGTCTAACACCCAAAATATCCAACTTGTCTTTAGTAGAAAACTACACGTTTTAAACCGGTTCGTCATCTACCTGGAGGGTGTTCCGGGGATCAACGCCCCCTTCGGCCCAGTTCTTGGCCAGGCCTCCTGGTGGATCATGACCTGATCAACTAGGCTGTTACTACTGGCCGCACGTAGTGCAACATATGAACCACATCCTGGCTGATCGGGTACTGTCCAGCTTCCTCTTGAAGGCAGCCAGGGGGTTATTAGTAATTCCCCTTATGGCTGGTGTGAGGCTGTTGAACAGTCTTGGTCCCCCGATACTTAGTGTTTTCTCTTAGTGTACTAATGGCGCCCCTACTTTTCATTGGGGGTATGTTGCACCATCTGCCTAGTCTTTTGCTTTCGTGGGGATTTTCGTAGGATTTTCGCCTGTGCTCCAGTGAGTACAAGTCAAGTGACTCCAAGCGTTCCCAGTAGTTAAGGTGTCTGACAGAACTTATATGTGTAGTAAAGGTTCTCTGTACATTCTCTAGATCTGCGATTTCACCTGCCTTGAATAGAGCTGTTAGTGTACAGCAGTATTCCAGCCTAGAGAGAACAAGTCAATTAAAAAGGATCATCATTGGCTTGGCATCCCTTGTTTTGAAGTCTCATTATACCTCCTAAACATTTTCCTCTCAGATGTGATAGTGACAATGTTGTGATCCTTGAAGGCTAGATCCTCTGACATTAACACTCCCAAGTCCTTCACACTACTTTTCCATTCTACTGTGTGATTAGAGTCTGTAGTATACTCAGTTCTAGCTATTATTTCCTCCAGTTTTCCGTTGCCCATTGGAAAACTTGGTTTATATCTGCTTGGAGATTTTCCGTATCCCCAGTGGAAGACAATCTCATGCAGATTATAGTATTGTCTGCAAAGGATGACACGGAGCTATGGTTTACATCTGTCTGATATGAGGATGAGGAACAGGATGGCGCAAGCATTATGCCTTGTGCAACAGAGCTTTTCACTGTGGCAGCCTCCGATTTAACTCTGTTTACTACTACTCCTCTGTGTTCAATTGGTTATAAAGTTTTATATCCATCTGTCCATTTTGCCTCCAGCGTGTATTTTGTGTGCTATTACATCATGATTGCACTTGTCTTAGGCTTTTGCAAATCTGTGTAAACTACATCTGCATTCTGTTTGCCTTCCAGTACATTGTTACTAAACAGAACTTTTATATTTTTTTTATATTTCAACAGCTGTAGTTTATTAGATATAATTTTCTCATTCATTGTAAGATGCAGTGTTATAATAGTTTGTTCAGTTTGAACACAAATATAGTTCGTTGCATCTCAAAGATATAAAATAATTAAGTCTACATCTCTGAACTGTTCCTTGAGATCTCACTCAGAAATCACGTCACAACCTAGAAAATATCCAAATCCTTATTCTTCTTCGTAGTTCCACAGATGTAAGTGTAAACACGAAAGTGATCGTGTGTTACTTTTCCGGATTTTTTTTCAGTGGTGTTTATTCTATTCGTAATCATGTGTTGTATAGTGATCTCTTCCTCCCACCCTCCATCCCTCTAATAATAATAATAATATTTTATTTACACATGGTACATAAGAACATAAGAACATAAGAAAGAAGGAACACTGCAGCAGGCCTACTGGCCCATGCGAGGCAGGTCCAAATCTCCAACGGCTTAAGCCAATGCCCCGACCCAGCCAGGTCAGGTTACATTCACTTAAGGAAGGAGCACTGCATCTGACCTAGTAGCACAACCTAGTCAGGACCAATTCACACCCAACCGCACCCACTCGTATAATTGTCCAGCCGACCACCTGGTCAGGTCACTTCCACTTAAGGAATTAGTACAGGTCAGGTTACATTCACTTAAGGAAGGAGCACTGCATCTGACCTAGTACAAGCTCACACCCATCCACACCCACTCATGTATTTATCTAACCTATTTTTAAAACTACACAACGTCTTAGCATCTATGACGGTACTCGGGAGTTTGTTCCACTCATCCACAACTCTATTACCAAACCAGTGCTTTCCTATATCCTTCCTGAATCTGAACTTTTCCAACTTGAAACCATTGCTGCGAGTCCTACAGTGAATACAAAAGAACTGAGTATTCTATGAGGTAATGTTATATGGCTTTAATAAGTCTTGGAGAGACATACAATTTTGATTATTAACCTTAGGAGGACACAATGGAGTGATTAACATATGAGATGAATACAGATATTGAGAGTAAGAATATATATTGATTATACTGATGAGAAAGTTTTTCCTATGTTCATGATATTGAGCAAATGCATGTATAGTTTTTACATATATATTTATGATGGGCTGGGATAGGTTAAGGAGATAAGGTGTTTTTTAACTGTAGTTTTAAAAATGCTAGCTGAACCAGTGGTTCTGGGGATTTCTGGCAGAGAGTTCCAGATTTTGGGCCCTTTTATGTACAATGAGTTTTTGAAAAGATTTAGCCTGACATGGGAAATGTCATAAAGGTTTTCGTGCCTAGTGTTGTGTTTATGAGTCCTATTGCAACTGTCAAGAAAGCGTTTCAGGTCGGGATTTATATTAGAATTGAGTGTTTTGTAAATGAAGGTTGCACAATAGTACGAGTGAATGTTTTGTATAGTGAGTAGATTTAGGTCTTTGAAGAGTGGGGTAACGGTTGTCTAGCAGTGGATTGTGTGATCATAGTATAGGTGAGGTATGGGTAGATCAGTGAATAGTATAGTGTAAGTAGTGCTGTTTGTGGTATATAGTAACGTATCTTTGAGAGGATGCCAACTGTTTTAGAAACTTTTTTTGTGTTAGATATAGATGTGGAATTTCAGGTTGCTATCAAGGTGCAGACCCAGGAATTTTCCCTCATTATGTTTAGCAATACGGATGTTGTTAAGCATAATGTTTAGTTGGACATCACTTGCTCTACTCCCAAACATAATGTAAAAGGTTTTGTCTATGTTAAGTGTAAGTTCATTGACGGTCAACCAGGTTGCTATTTTTGCGAGTTCTTCGTTAACAATAGTGTTGAGTGAGGCGAGATTTGGGTGGGAGAAGACAAAAGTCGTGTCGTCAGTAATGAGAACAGGCGTAAGTTGTTGAGATACGCTTGTAAGATGGTTGATATATAAAAGGAAAAGGAGGGGGCCAAGAACGCTACCCTGCGGTACACCAGTGTCCAGGGGTCTTGTTGAGGAGGTTGTGTTTTTGACAGAGACGTATTGCTTTCTATTAGTAAGTGCATGGCCTCTTATACCGTAATGATCAAGTTTGAGGAGTACGATGCTGTGATCTACTGTATCAAAAGCTTTCTTCAGGTCGATATAGAATCGTAGCGGGAATACATTTTTTTTTTCCAGTGCTGTGGATTGTGCATTTTTATTATTACATTATTTATGTTTTTGTTTCTCCTGAAGCCAAACTGGCAGAGGTTAAGGATACTTTGTGATGTTATGAAGGATTATAACCTTGTGTGTATGAGTTTCTCGAAGATATTGAAAAGTAAAGGCAAGTTTGATATTGGCCTATAATTGTTTACATCTGTTGGGTCACCACCTTTGTGTATTGGTATAATCTCTCTTTCTCTCCCCACCAACAGTACTAGTGACAGATCCAGTTCTTTTCCTTTCAAAGCCAAAATCAATGTACTGGAAGAATCCGTAATGAACGTAGAACTAGACTGCTAGTGGTGGGGACGAGAGCTATCTCCTTATTATTGGTTTACAGGGATACTAACAGCTTACGCTGTATCAAGCCCTGTAGACAGCTATGTAAACCACTTTAACACAGCTTTAAGGTGACACTCGTCACTAAACAATATAAGACCCGATATCCATCTTAGATTTTATGACGCAATGTTCATTTGTGATTTTTTTACAACCAAGTATTTAATTAAGAATTTACCAACAGCAGTGCGGCAGCCAGAAAAAAAAGGTAGAACTCAAAACTCGAGATGAATTAAGAAGTTTTTTTTTTCATTAGACGTAACGTATTGTTCGTCTTATTTACCGAGTGTAATTAACATCCTAATTAAGATGCAGACGATATAATCAATCCTCATAACTCAGGAATTCGTAATCACACACTGTTTATAAGCAACAGTGTATGTATCTATGTTAATTATTCATAATGTATTAATTAGGTTTCTGCCCGATATATATATATATATATATATATATATATATATTTTTTATATATATATAATATATATATATATATATATATATATATATATATATATATATATATATATATATATATATATATATATATATATATACTAGGAATTTGCAAGAGCAGGCGAAATATACACAAACACTGATCTCTGGCCGAAGGAGACTCGAACCTACGAACCTTGCAACAAGATTCGTAGTGCTTTACCGACCGTACCACACTGTACAATACCTTGGAGCCTAGCTCCACGTTGATCCAAGGCAGCCAGCTTTCAGGCAGGTGGCTTACAGCTTTTCATCTCATCCCCTGCATGCATCGACACAACTAGAGATTTATACAATGCTAGGAATTTGCAAGAGCAGGCGAAATATTCACAAACACTGATCTCTGGCCGAAGGAGACTTGAACCTACGAACCTTACAACAAGGTTCGTAGGTTCGAACCTTGTTGCTGAGATTCCTTACTCATTTCTGCAACTTATGCAAGCTCCTGATGTGTTGATTGCAACACGAAAGGCCTAGACCTGTTATTCAACTCCCCCTGTGGTTGTTTTGCATATATTTTCATGACTGCTTTCGTTTGTAGATACAGCAGCGTACTGGGGAGAGTAATGAATAAAAGACCCACATTTTACTGTCACGACGTTTCGCTCAGAAAAAAAATCTACAAAGAGCAAAAAGTTGTTGCAATAAAAGATCTGTAAATGAGTCTTTTCTTAAGCTATTTTGTTGGCATTATTTTCTCCTGAAATATTAGTTACAACCTGACAAATAATCTCGCTTTACAGGATGAACACACCGGAGCTTTCCTTGTTACAACAACAGCTGAACAGTGTTTCTTGTTCAGTGTTCCGCTACTTACCTGATAAACCTAATTTTTTGTTCAGTGAATCGTTACTTACAATGCCAGGTGAACATTATGTTGTTCAGTCCTAAGACAACTATACAGAAAGAACCTTAAGAACATAAGAACATAAGAAAGAAGGAACACTGCAGCAGGCCTACTGGCCCATGCGAGGCAGGTCCAAGTCTCCCACCGGCTTAAGCCAATGCCCCGACCCAGCCAGGTCAGGTTACATCCACTTAAGGAAGGAGCACGGCATCTGACCTAGTAGCACAAACTAGTCAGGTCCAACTTACACCCACCCGCACCCACTCATATATTTATCTAGCCTATTTTTAAAACTAGACAACGTTTTAGCCTCTATAACTGTACTCGGGAGTTTGTTCCACTCATCGACAACTCTATTACCAAACCAATGCTTTCCTATATCCTTCCTGAATCTGAATTTATCCAACTTAAAGCCATTGCTGCGAGTCCTGTCAATACTAGATATTTTTAGCACGCTATTTACATCCCCTTTATTTATTCCAGTTTTCCATTTATACACCTCAATCATATCCACCCTAATTCTACGTCTTTCTAGAGAGTGCAGATTAGGGCCCTCAGTCTATCCTCATAGGGAAGATTTCTGATACATGGAATCAACTTAGTCATCCTCCTTTGTACGTTTTCCAGAGTATTTATATCCATTCTGTAATACGGTGACCAAAACTGTGCAGCATAATCTAGATGAGGCCTAACCAAGGATATATAGAGTTGAAGAACAACCTGAGGACTCCTATTATTTATACTTCTTGATATGAAGCCAAGGATTCTGTTCGCTTTATTGCGAACACTTATGCACTGCTGTCTTGGTTTTAGATTACTGCTAACCAGAACTCCTAAATCCTTTTCGCAATCAGTAGTATTAAGATCTACATTATTTAGTTTATATGTGGCATGGTTATTGTCCTGTCCAATATTTAGAACTTTGCATTTATCTATATTAAACTGCATCTGCCACTTCTCCGACCACTGCATCAGTCTATTCAAATCTTCCTGTAGTGCTCTAATGTCCTCATTTGAATGAATTGGACGGCCTATTTTGGTGTCATCGGCAAACTTGCTTATGTCGCTATTTATTCCCTCATCTATGTCGTTTATGTAGATTGTGAACAACAAGGGGCCCAATACTGACCCCTGTGGAACACCGCTTGTGACACTTCCCCACTCTGATTTCTCCCATTT
>WNWK01002313.1:165000-216315 GCA_009830355.1 Cherax destructor | reverse complement strand
TCTAAATACTGTTCACATATATGCTTCACTGTAAACATTTGGGATCTACTCACCCCCACCCACTCTAAAGCCTCCTTGCTCATCTGCAATCCAAATTTGTCTTTTTTAATTTTTCAATAAAACCCTCCCAAACACTTTACCTGGGAATCAGTAAACTTCTTCCCCATATTTTACACTTTTTTTATCCCCCTTCCCTTTAAAAAGGGAACTATACATGCTCTTAAGAACCCTTTAGGAAAATTTCCCCTTTTCATACTTTTTTTTTTTTTTTTTTTTTTTTTTAAACAAATTGGCCCCTCCACCGCAGGGGTGACCCAAAAAGAAAAAAAAAAAAAGAAAAAAACAAAAAAATCATTAAACTTTCACCAACTATACATAATCACTTTTTTCCCAGAGGAGCTCAGATATTTACAGCTGAGAAAAGTCCCTCCCAGCTGTCACTATCTCAGACCCCTCCTTTAAAGTGCAGGCATTGTACTTCCCATTTCCAGGACTCAAGTCCAACTACAATCAATTAACTGGTTTCCTGAATCCTTCACACAATGTTACCCTGCTCACACTCCAACAGATCGTCATGTCCCAAAAACCACTCTCCATTCACTCCTATCTAACACGCTCACACATGCTTGCTGGAAGTCCAAGCCCTTCGCCCACAAAACCTCCTTTACCCCTTCCTCCCAACCTTTTCTAGGAATGACCCTACCCCCGCCTTCCTTCCCCTACAGATTTATACGCCTCCAAGTCATTCTACTTTGATCCATTCTCTTAAATGACCAAACCACCTCAACAACCCTCTTCAGCCCTCTGACAAATACTTTTAGTAACTCCACACCTTCTCCTAATTTCCACATTCCGAATTTTCTGCATAATATTTACACCACACATTGCCCTTAGACAGGACATCTCCACTGCCTCCAGCCTCCTCCTCGCTGCAGCATTTGCAACCCATGCTTCACACCCATATAAGAGTGTTGGTACCACAATACTTTCCGTACATTCCCTTCTTTGCCTCCATGGATAACGTTTTTGTCTCCACAGATACCTCAATGCACCACTCACCTTTTTTCCTTCATCAATTCTATGGTTAACCTCATCCTTCATAAACCCATCTGCTGACACATCAACTCCCAAATATCTGAAAACATTTACTTCTTCCATAATCCTCTCTCCAATGTGATATCCAATTTTTCTTTATTTAAATCGTTTGATACCCTCATCACCTTACTCTTATCTATGTTCACTTTTAACTTTCTACCTTTACACACTCTCCCAAACTCGTCCACTAACCTTTGCAACTTTTCTTTAGAATCTCCATAAGCACAGTATCATCAGCAAAAAGTAACTGTGTCAACTCCCATTTTGCATTTAATTCTCCATAATTTAATCCCACCCCTTCCCCAACACCTAGCATTTACTTCTTTTACAACCCCATCTATAAATATATTAAACAACCATGGTGACATTACAAACCCTGTTAAGACCTACTTTTTACCGAAGAATCTCCCTCTCCTCCACACACCCTAACTGAGCCTCACTGTCCTCATAAAAACTCTTACAGCTCTTAGTACTTACTACCTATTCCATACACTCTGCAACATTTGCCATTGCTCCCTATCCACCTATCATATGCTTTTTAAATCCATAAATGCAATAAAAACTTTCTACCTTTATCTAATACTGTTCACATACTTTTATTAAACAAAATACCAACCACTCCAGCACTATATCCTCCCCTGCTTTTAACATTTCTGTCATGATCCCGTCAGTTCCAGCTGCTTTACCCCCTTTCATTCTACGTAATGCCTCTCACCTCCCCACACTCACATCCTGCTCTTCTTCACTCCTAAACGATGTTGACCTCCCTGGCCAGTACATGAAATTACCGCCTCCCTTTTTCGCGACATTTAAAGTTCCTCAAAATATTCCGCCATCTACCCAATACATCCAGCTCCCCATCTACTAACTCCCCTACTATGTTTTTAACTGACAAATCCATTCGTTCCTAGGCTTTCTTACCTTGTTTATCTCACTCCAAATTTTTTTCTTGTTTTCAGCAAATTTCTTGACAGAGCCTCTCCCATTCTTTCATCCGCTCTTCTTTTGCACTCTCCACCACTCTCTTCACCTTTCTTTTACTCTCCATATACTCTGCTCTTCTATTTACACTTCTGTTTTGTAAAAACCTCTCATAAGCTACCTTTTTCTCTTTTATCACACCCTTTACTTCTTCATTCCACCACTCCTTTTTCCGCCTGCACCCACCCTCCTATAGCCACAAACTTCTGCCCCACATTCTAATACTGCATTTTTAAAACTATCCCAACTCTCTTCAACCCCCACTACTCATACTTGCACTAGCCCACCTTTCTGCCAATAGTTACTTATATCTCACCCTAACTTCCTCCTCCCTTAGTTTATACACTTTTACCTCTCTATTACTTGCTGTTGTCATTTTCTTTTTGTCCCATCTACCTTTTACTCTAACTGTAGCTACAACCAAATAATGATCTGATATATCCGTTGCCCCTCTATAAACATGTACATCCTGAAGCCTACCCATCAACCTTTTATCCACCAATACATAATCCCAACAAACTACTTTCCTTACGTGATATATCATACCTTGTATATTTATTTATCCTCTTTTTCATAAAATATGTATTACTTATTACCAAACCTCTTTCTACACATAGCTCAATTAATGGTTCCCCATTTACATTTACCCCTGGCACCCCAAATTTACTTACTACTCCCTCCACAAAATGTTTACCCACTTTAGCATTAAGATCCCCTACCACAATTACTCTCTCACTTGGTTCAAAACTCCCCACACACTCACTCAACATTTCCAAAAATCTCTCTCTCTCCTCTACACTTCTCTCTTCTCCAGGTGCATAAACACTTACTATAACCCACTTTTCACATCCAACCTTTATTTTACTCCACATAATCCTTGAATTTATACATTTATATTCCCTCTTTACCTGCCATAACTGATTATTCAACATTATTGCCACTCCTTCTTTAGCTCTAATTGAAACCCCTGACCTAATCCCATTTATTTCTCCCCACTGAAACACTCCTACCCCCTTCAGCTGTCTCACTTAAAGCCAGGACATCCAGCTTCTTTTCATTCATAACATCTACAATCATCATTCGCACAACATCACCACATTCAAACATCCCACTTTGACGGTTTTATTTTTTTCTTTAGTAAGCTATACAGGAAAAGGGGTTACTAGCCCATTGTTCCCTGCATTTTAGTTGACTTTTACAACACGCATGGCTTACGGAGGAAAGATTCTTATTCCACTTCCCCATGGATATGAAAGGAAAAGCAATAAGAACAAGAACTATTAAGATAAAATCAAAGAAATCTCAGATGAGTGTGTATACATAAACGTGTACATGTTTGCATAGCGTGACCTTAGTGTAAGTAGAAATAGCAAGACGTACCTGAAATCTTGCATGTTCATGAGACAGAAAAAAAGACACCAGCAATCCTACCATCATGTAAAACAAATACAGGCTTTCGTTTTACACTCACTTGGCAGGACGGTAGTATCTCCCTGGGTGGTTGCTGACTACCAACCTACTACCATTGCATTTATGGATTTAGAAAAGGCATATGATAGAGTGGATAGGGGAGCAATGTGGCAAATGTTGCAAGTGTATGGAATAGGTAGTAAGTTACTGAAGGCTGTAAAGAGTTTTTATGAGGATAGTGAGGCTCAGGTTAGGGTGTGTTAGAGAGAGGGAGATTACTTCCTGGTAAAAGTAGGTCTTAGACAGGGATGTATAATGTCACCATGGTTGTTTAATATATTTATAGATGGGGTTGTAAAAGAAGTAAATGCTAGGGTGTTGGGGAGAGGGTGGATTAAATTATGGGGAATTAAATGCAAATGGGAGTTGGCACAGTTACTTTTTGCTGATGATACTGTGCTTATGGGAGATTCTAAAGAAAAGTTGCAAAGGTTAGTGGAAGAGTTTGGGAGAGTGTGTAAAGGTAGAAAGTTGAAATTGAACATAGATAAGAGTAAGGTGATGAGGGTATCAAACGATTTAAATAAAGAAAAATTGGGATATCACATTGGAGAGAGGGATTATGGAAGAAGTAAATGTTTTCAGATATTTGGGAGTTGATGTGTCAGCGGATGGGTTTATGAAGGATGAGGTTAACCATAGAATTGATGAAGGAAAAAGGTGAGTGGTGCGTTGAGGTATCTGTGGAGACAAAAATGCTATCCATGGAGGCAAAGAAGGAAATGTACAAAGTATAGTGGTACCAACACAGTTATATGGGTGTGAAGCATGGGTTGCAAATGCTGCAGCGAGGAGGAGGCTGGAGGCAGTGGAGATGTCCTGTCTAAGGGCAATGTGTGGTGTAAATATTATGCAGAAAATTCGGAATGTGGAAATTAGGAGAAGGTGTGAAGTTATTAAAAGTATTTGTCAGAGGGCTGAAGAGGGGTTGTTGAGGTGGTTTGGTCATTTAGAGAGAATGGATCAAAGTAGAATGACTTGGAGAGCGTATAAATCTGTAGGGGAAGGAAGGCGGGGTAGGGGTCATCCTAGAAAAGGTTGGAGGGAGGGGGTAAAGGAGGTTTTGTGGGCGAGGGGCTTGGACTTCAGCAAGCATGTGTGAGCGTGTTAGATAGGAGTGAATGGAGACGAATGGTTTTTGGGACATGACGATCTGTTGGAGTGTGAGCAGGGTAACATTTTGTGAAGGGATTCAGGGAAACCAGTTAATTGATTTAGTTGGACTTGAGTCCTGGAAATGGGAAGTACAATGCCTGCACTTTAAAGGAGGGGTCTGGGATAGTGACAGCTGGGAGGGACTATTCTCAGCTGTCGTATCTGAGCGCATCTGCAAAGACAGTGATTATGTATGAGTGTGGTGAAAGTGTTGAATGATGATGAAAGTATTTTCTTTTTGGGGATTTTCTTTCTTTTTGGGTCACCCTGCCTCGGTGGGAGACGGCCGACTTGTTGAAAAAAAAAAAATACAGGAGAAGGTTACTAGCCCCATGCTCCCGACATTTTTTTTTAACTGCGTGTAATTCTATTTTAATATTTTACTTAATTTATTAGACTTAATTTACTCTCATACAAGTGCTTTGTTGTAGGTTATGAAGTATAGTAAAGCCAATCTTTTCTTTTTAAACAATATGGCTATTCATAGTCAGACATTGTTTTGTTACTTGTTTCTTTTTTATCGTATAGGTGTTTTAATAATTTATCATTCTAACAGGGAAGCGGAACAAAAGGGTCCAGCACTAATGACTAAAATGATGAAGAATCGTAAATTAAAGAGGGCAAAACGAAAATCCACTAGTGAAGGAGCTACAATCAAGCCTGGGGACCAGTTAGTGGTCGAAACACTGATGACCACATCCAAGGCTGATGTTGTTTGGCAGGTAAGTTCTCTCTTTTCTGAACTTGCCTTAATGGAAGCTACCTGAGGGCCTAGTCCTACCATAACATGTAAGAGTGAGAGAGCCAGCAAAAAGCAGGGTTGCCCAAGACACAATAAGAGAACATTGTGTCAACATCAATGGTCCAAGGTTATTATACAGTAGGATCCCTGTATCTGTGGGGATACATTCCCAAGGACCTGCCATAGATACCGAAACCGTGGATAGTAGCAAACCCTATATGTAAGTCCTATACATACCTATTATAAAGTTTAATTGATAAATTATGCATGATAAGTGGAGAATTATCACTTTTTCACTGATGGGAAGCATTTCATGGCTTCTCTTAAGCTTTGAAGAACTGCCAACTTTTCTACTTTTGCACTTTGGGGCCATTATTATTCAAAATTAAGAGGAGTTTTTGGGCCACAGTTAACCCTGGATAACTGAAACTGTGGATACCGAATCAGTGGATACAGGAGTTCTGCTGTACTTGTTACTACCAGCAGATGTGAGAAACATTGCTGTAACAAGTGCAGAAGCTTTCAAGAGGAAACTGGATTATTACCTCTTAAGTGCCAGGTCAAGGCTATATGGAGCAAAGGGGCTCCCAATAGCAATAGTGTGGTTGAACATGTAATCAAAGGGTCATTAGCATTGACATGTTCATAATATTATGCATGCAGTAATAAATAAAGAGACTGCAAAAATAATCTGGACCTGCTTCCATTATAAACAGTACAAAGCAGTTTGGATTCACATTGCATATTTGGTGCTATACTTTATCTGAATGTTTTCTGGGAATATATTTATATAATATAATATAATATTTATATAACTATAGGTAGTAGGTTGGTAGACAGCAACCACTCAGGGAGGTACTACCATCCTGCAAGGTGACTGTGAAACAGAAACCTGAAACTGTTTTACATGATGGTAGGATTGCTGGTGTCTTTTTTCTGTCTCATAAACATGCAAGATTTCAGGTACGTCTTGCTACTTCTACTTACACTTAGGTCACACTACGCAAACATGTACACGTTTATTGTATACACACTCATCTGAGTTTTCTTTGATTTTATCTTAATAGTTCTTGTTCTTATTGCTTTTCCCTTTCATATCCATGGGGAAGTGGAATAAGAATCTTTCCTCCGTAAGCCATGCGTGTTGTAAAAGTCAACTAAAATGCCGGGAACAATGGGCTAGTAACCCTTTTCCTGTATAGCTTACTAAAAAGAAGAAGAAGAAAATCGTCAAAGTGGGATGTTTGAATGTGCGTGGATGTTGTGCGAATGATAAGAAAGAGATGATTGTAGATGTTATGAATGAAAAGAAGCTGGATGTCCTGGCTTTAAGTGAGACAAAGCTGAAGGGGTAGGAGAGTTTCAGTGGGGAGAAATAAATGGGATTAGATCAGGGTTTCAAATAGAGTTAGAGCTAAAGAAGGAGTGGCAATAATGTTGAATAATCAGTTATGGCAGGTAAAGAAGGAATATAAATGTATAAATTCAAGGATTATGTGGAGTAAAATAAAGGTTGGATGTGAAAAGTGGGTTATAGTAAGTGTTTATGCACCTGGAGAAGAGAGAAGTGTAGAAGAGAGAGAGAGATTTTGGGAAATGTTGAGTGAGTGTGTGGGGAGTTTTGAACCAAGTGAGAGAGTAATTGTGGTTGGGGATCTTAATGCTAAAGTGGGTAAAAATGTTGTGGATGGAGTAGTAGGTAAATTTGGGGTGCCAGGGTAAATGTAAATGGGGAGCCATTAATTGAGCTATGTGTAGAAAGAGGTTTGGTAATAAGTAATACATATTTTATGAAAAAGAGGATAAATAAATATACAAGGTATGATATAGCACGTAAGGAAAGTAGTTTGTTGGATTATGTATTGGTGGATAAAAGGTTGATGAGTAGGCTTCAGGATGTACATGTTTATAGAGGGGCAACGGATATATCAGATCATTATTTGGTTGTAGCTACAGTTAGAGTAAAAGGTAGATGGGACAAAAGGAAAATGGCAACAGCAAGTAAGAGAGAGGTAAAAGTGTATAAACTAAGGGAGGAGGAAGTTAGGGTGAGATATAAGCAACTATTGGCAGAAAGGTGGGCTAGTGCAAGTAGGAGTAGTGGGGGTTGAAGAGAGTTGGGATAGTTTTAAAAATGCAGTATTAGAATGTGGGGCAGAAGTTTGTGGTTATAGGAGGGTGGGTGCAGGAGGAAAGAGGAGTGAGTGGTGGAATGAAGAAGTAAAGGGTGTGATAAAAGAGAAAAAGGTAGCTTATGAGAGGTTTTACAAAACAGAAGTGTTAGTAGAAGAGCAGAGTATATGGAGAGTAAAAGAAAGGTGAAGAGAGTGGTGAGAGAGTGCAAAAGAAGAGCGGATGAAAGAACGGGAGAGGCTCTGTCAAGAAATTTTGCTGAAAACAAGAAAAATTTTGGAGTGAGATAAACAAGGTAAGAAAGCCTAGGGAACGAATGGATTTGTCAGTTAAAAACAGAGTAGGGAGTTGTAGATGGGGAGCTGGAGGTATTGGGTAGATGGCGGGAATATTTTGAGGAACTTTTAAATGTCGATGAAAAGAGGGAGGCGATAATTTCATGTACTGGCCAGGGAGGTACAACATCGTTTAGGAGTGAAGAAGAGCAGGATGTGAGTGTGGGGGAGGTGCGTGAGGCATTACGTAGAATGAAAGGGGTAAAGCAGCTGGAATTGACGGAATCATGACAGAAATGTTAAAAGCAGGGGGATATAGTGCTGGAGTGGTTGGTATTTTTGTTTAATAAATGTATGAAAGAGGGAAGGTACCTAGGGATTGGCAGCGAGCATGTATAGTTCCTTTATATAAAGGGAAGGGGATAAAAGAGAGTGTAAAAATTATAGGGGAATAAGTTTACTGAGTATACCAGGTAAAGTGTATGGCAGGGTTATTATTGAAAGAATTAGAGGTAAGACAGAGAGTAGGATTGCAGATGAGCAAGGAGGCTTTAGAGTGGGTAGGGGATGTGTAGATCAAGTGTTTACAGTGAAGCATATATGTGAACAGTATTTAGATAAAGGTAGAGAAGTTTTTATTGCATTTATGGATTTAGAAAAGGCATATGATAGAGTGGATAGGGGAGCAATGTGGCAAATGTTGCAAGTGTATGGAATAGGTAGTAAGTTACTGAAGGCTGTAAAGAGTTTTATGAGGATAGTGAGGCTCAGGTTAGGGTGTGTAGGAGAGAGGGAGATTACTTCCGGTAAAAGTAGGTCTTAGACAGGGTTGTGTAATGTCACCATGGTTGTTTAATATATTTATAGATGGGGTTGTAAAAGAAGTAAATGCTAGGGTGTTGGGGAGAGGGGTGGGATTAAATTATGGAAAATTAAATGCAAAATGGGAGTTGACACAGTTACTTTTTGCTGATGATACTGTGCTTATGGGAGATTCTAAAGAAAAGTTGCAAAAGGGTTTGTGGACGAGTTTGGGAGAGTGTGTAAAGGTAGAAAGTTAAAAGTGAACATAGATAAGAGTAAGGTGATGAGGGTATCAAACGATTTAAATAAAGAAAAATTGGATATCACATTGGAGAGAGGGATTATGGAAGAAGTAAATGTTTTCAGATATTTGGGAGTTGATGTGTCAGCGGATGGGTTTATGAAGGATGAGGTTAACCATAGAATTGATGAAGGAAAAAAAGGTGAGTGGTGCGTTGAGGTATCTGTGGAGACAAAAAACGTTATCCATGGAGGCAAAAAAGGGAATGTACGAAAGTATAGTGGTACCAACACTCTTATATGGGTGTGAAGCATGGGTTGCAAATGCTGCAGCGAGGAGGAGGCTGGAGGCAGTGGAGATGTCCTGTCTAAGGGCAATGTGTGGTGTAAATATTATGCAGAAAATTCGGAATGTGGAAATTAGGAGAAGGTGTGGAGTTACTAAAAGTATTTGTCAGAGGGCTGAAGAGGGTTGTTGAGGTGGTTTGGTCATTTAGAGAGAATGGATCAAAGTAGAATGACTTGGAGAGCGTATAAATCTGTAGGGGAAGGAAGGCGGGGTAGGGGTCGTCCTAGAAAGGTTGGAGGAAGGGGTAAAGGAGGTTTTGTGGGCGAGGGGCTTGGACTTCCAGCAAGCATGTGTGAGCGTGTTAGATAGGAGTGAATGGAGACGAATGGTTTTTGGGACATGACGATCTGTTGGAGTGTGAGCAGGGTAACATTGTGTGAAGGGATTCAGGAAAACCAGTTAATTGATTTAGTTGGACTTGAGTCCTGGAAATGGGAAGTACAATGCCTGCACTTTAAAGGAGGGGTCTGAGATAGTGACAGCTGGGAGGGACTTTTCTCAGCTGTCGTATCTGAGCTCCTCTGCAAAGACATTGATTATGTATGAGTGTGGTGAAAGTGTTGAATGATGATGAAAGTTTTTTCTTTTTGGGGATTTTCTTTCTTTTTGGGTCACCCTGCCTCGGTGGGAGACGGCCGACTTGTTGAAAAAAAAAAAAAAAATCTGTCATTCTTAGTCAATACAAGAGACTGCAGTTTATATCGCCTCCCAGTGTGCCTGCATACAGCAGTATGCAGGCAGGTTGTCACGCTGCGAGGAAACAGCCAGTCAGGTCAAGTGACTGCAAACTCTATGGCTACTGATATATCTCCAATTTTAAAAAATTTCTGGCTAAAACAAAACAGTATTGTCTTGTTTAAATCTTTAAGAGTGCACATGGAAAGACTCCTAAAAATCTTATTTTGACATGTGCACTAATAGTGATTATTTTTACCCTTCCTACAGGCCTAATCCATAATAAAACTTAAAATAGTCATCAATTGAGTAGTAAAACATTGCTTATCAAAAGTGTACAAACACTGTTCTCATCTTTGCCAGATTTACCAATTCTAGTGAAGCAGTTCTGCACATAAACAAGTTCATGCTGAATTTTTCCTGGTTTTGGGTATATGCTGTATGGATGGCCATACTCTTGCCACCCAAGTATAAAATTAGTTAAAAACAATCCATGGTATGGGTGGAGTTTGAACCCATGGTGTGAGTCATAAAACTCCAGGCCAGTGTTTAAGCCACACTGTTAGCTGGCTACAGTAATAACAGTTATTGTATACTGGAGTTTTTTTTTTTTTTTTTGACACGCCAACCGTCTCCTACTGAGGTAGGATGACCTAATAAAGAAGAAACACTCACCATCCCTCACTCCATCAGTCTTCCTAGATGTGTGATGACAATACAGCTCAGTTGCCCCTCCAAACTGCAAATATCCTCACCTCTCCTTCAGAGTGAAGGCACTGTACTTCCTATCTCCAGGACTCATGTCTGACTAATTAGTTTCCCTGAATCCCTTTATCTGTGTTATCTTGCTCACACTCCTGTAGCATGTCATGTCATAAAAACCACTTGCCTCCACTCACTAACACGCTCACACGTCTGCTGGAGGTATACATGTATTGTTATTTTTCCAGGATGGGACCTTGGAGAAGTCTATTCTCTCTACTGTGCTGTACCCGATCCACCACTTAGATGATCAAGAATTTTTTCCTGGTGACTTTGTAGTGGAACAAAAAGACTCCATAGATCCTCATGAGTATGGAGTTGTTCAGAAAGTGGATCATGGTGGAAGGACGTCTATTGTTAAGTGGTTCAGAACTTATACTGCTGGAAGTGAACCACAGTAAGTATGGTAGTTATATGCTCTTCAAAAATAAAGGCAAAAAAAAATAAAAATGCATGGTAAAACTTTCATTACACTAAATATTTTTATGGCAAGATTTTTGTACAGTATATTGTATTTAATGTTTAAAAAAAAGAGAAATCCAGGTGACATGTGCCATTGTCATCTTAAATTTATCCTATATTTTCAGACCTCTTTTTCTGTGTGAGCAAGAAATGAGTGTGTATGACATGAGGGATCACCCAGACTTTCGTTACCGCCCAGGCTCAGTTGTCATAAGAGTAGCTAACTTTGAAAATGATCAAACTTGCTTCACTGGGCAGGTACTGGACAACTTTCCATCTGGAGAAGTAGGTACAAATAAACATTTGTGTTTAATTTTACTAGAGAGATTTAATTTCAGTTAACTTCTCTAAATGTTGTAGTACTGTATCCTGTTTTATAATAGTTAAACTTTCTTTAGTTAGCTGTTAGCATAAACAAGTGTCCTCATTCAATTGAGAATTACATCTATTTCTTTCTTTCAACACGTCGGCCATTTCCCACCAAAGCGGGGTGGCCCAAAAGGAAAAACGAAAGTTTCTCATTTTACATTTAGTAATATATACAGGAGAAGGGGTTACTAGCCCCTTGCTCCCGGCATCATTTTAGTCGCCTCTTATGACACACTTGGCTTACGGAGGAAGAATTCTGTTCCACTTCCCCATGTAATTATTTGGATTTTCAGCAGGATTGGATTCTTCAGGCCCTGCTAAAAGTTTCACAGAAGTGTCTGGGTAGAGAAATTTAAAAGGGACTTCCCCTTTTCCCTATAAAAAGTAACTTTAAGGAGGGTATAGTATTTCCATATGCCAGAATTTTATCCTGACTAGATTTGCAGCAAAACTATAGAAAACATTGGGATGTGTACTTTTGGCATACTGTGTGTTATAGTTGGAGTATGGGTGAGAGCTGAGAAGAATTTAACAAAGACATGTATAAGAGGAGGTCACTTGCAGGCCAAACATCATAATAATAAGAGGTCTTCCTTTAGTTTGCTTACCATCTTCACAAGCAGACCTTTAGGGTATAGAATTACTATACTTATTAGTCATATCATCATAAATTGAAAATTTGTAAAAATATAAGTTCGCTATTTGCTCTTGTCAGCTTCTATGATACTTCTTTCCTGCAACATTTGAAAATTTCCAAGATAGGACTCAACTTCAGGCTTCTTGAAAATTTTCAAGATAGGACTCAACTTCAGGCTTCTTGAAAATTTCCAAGATAGGACTCAACTTCAGGCTTCCTGTTCTGCATTTGTTTTACTGGGTTTTTGTCTTGCTGAAGCCATCTATTTCTCTTTTCCTTGGTTCATCTTCAGGAGATAATTCATCTCAAACTTGATGAAGTGATCGTAAAATTCTTTGTCAAAAGAAGGGTTGATGTTATATTTTTGTGAAGTACTAAACCATCATGGGTCATTCAGCACAGAGTAATGGAGGATCAATCCTTTATCTGCTAAGTTGGAGACAGACTTGACACTCCTGTATCTTTTCCTTTAAGAAGAGTCAGGATATTCAGATTTAGATATTGGCAAAAAAATTACAATAGGCATAGATAAGAAAATACTACAAGTATAATGCACATAGTAATGTTAAAAACCCATTTTATGCCTAGAATATTGGACAAGACTTAACTTAGTAATAATAGTTATACAGTATTTAGAATGTTCAACGAGATAAAAGTAAATGGGTAGGGCGAGGTTTATTTGTATGAGTAGAACGAAAAATACTAAATTTATAAAATGGTATTATGAGGAAGGATTTTTTTGTTAACATGCTGGCCGTCTCTCACCGAGGCAGGGTGACCCAAAAAAAAAAAAAAGCAACCACCCAGGGAGGTCCTACTGTCTTGCCTAATGAGTGTAAGACAGAAACCTGTAATTGTTTTATACGATGGTAGGAATACTGGTGTCTTTTTTCTGTCTCATAACCACACAAGATAACAGGTATATATCTTGTTACTTTTACTTACACTTAGGTCACACTTCACATGCGTGTACATGTTTAAAGTAAACATGTAGTTTTTGTTAGGTTGTTCAGAGTTTATATTTTTAATTGCTTTAAAAAAATATCGTTTGTTGATAAAAATAATATCTTTATTGCAGGTCAGTGTTTGGTGGGTAGATGGACGGAAGTCAGTATGTTATCCACAAGATCTTTATAAGGTTGGAGAATATGACTCAGATGAAGGAGAATTATGGGATGACACTGCCTCTGATGAATCCTGGGAAACTGAAAGTGAACATTCAGTTATTGCAGAGTAAGTTTTATTCATCTTGTTATTCATCTATTTTTAAAATATTTTTGGAGCACATGTAGTGTGTGTAAATGAATGATTTTAATAGCCTATGCAGTTTAGAGTTAGCTATAGCAAAATAGGATGACTTGGAGGGTGTATAAATCTGTAGTGGAGGGAAGGCAGGGTAGGGGTTGTCCTAGGAAAAGATGGAGGGAGGGGGTAAATGAGGTTTTGTGTGCAAGGGGCTTGGACATACAGCAAGCATATGTGAGCATGTTAGATAGGAGTGAGTGAAGACAAATGGTTTTTGGGACGTGACGAGCTTTTGCAGTGTGAGCAAAGTAATATTTTGTGAAGGGATTCAAGGTAACCGGTTAGCCAGACCTGAGTCCTGGAGGTGGGAAGTACAATGCCTGCACTTAAAGGAGGGGTTTGGAATATTTGCTGTGTAGAAGGACATCTAAATTGTCATATCTGTGCACCTCTGGCAAGACAGCGATAGTGTACATAATAGTTAAAGTGTTTCTTTTCTGTGTCACCCTGCTGCAGTGTTGGGTTTAAAATTGGCATTTGTTAAACATTTTGTATTCATTTTTTGTATTGTGTATTATTTTGTTACTACATATTATTAACCTGTAGAATGTCAAAAACAGAGAAAGTGAAAGTGAAAGTGAAGGATTGCTTAAGACAAGATTGGTAGCAAATATTGAAAAGGCACGTATAGCTATGAGTCGCCTTGAAGAAATTTTCACACAAAACCCAGCTCTTCAAACTACAGCTGTCATGAAGCAACTACTGGATTGCTACAAAGAGTGCAGGTAGGAAAAATGAAAATTAAGTTTAATTTATTAATTTGATATGTACTTGAGGAATTTTCCTTCCTCAAGGCTGTACTTAGAATTCTCTTACATCTCAACAAATTTCATTTGCTTAAGACTTGAAAATTCGAAATACTTTTAGTGTACCATATATTACTGTCCATAAGTCACATTCAGCCATAACAGACGGGTGTATTTTATCTCAGATAATCATATTTTTGCTTAACCTCTTTCATAAGATGCTGGGGTTATATTTTCAGGCCTCTCAGATAAAAGTAAATTGGGTTTTTCTGCATTAGTAGTCAATACATGCAGTGTTTTTATATCTCGTGAGCTCAGTATTAAGTCCTTGCTAAGTAGATTTTTCTCAGATTTAATCCTTTCCATTTGTATATTTATTCCACTAATCTACACTATTATTATGTATAGGAGGGGAGCACTGAACCCATAGGGGTTATTCAGAGCCAGGCATATATATAGCAGAGTTACTAAACATATTATCAAGGGGGCTGTGGAGGGGTTGTTGAGATGGTTTTGTTGTTTAGAGAGGATTTAGTGGAGGGAAGTCTCAGTAGGGGGGTCATCCTAGGAAGGGATGGAGGAAGGGGTTAAAGAAGGTTTTGTGTGCAAGGGGCTTGGACATACAACAGGCATGTGTGAGCATGTTAGATAAGAGTGAGTGGAGACAAATAGTTTTTGTGACTTGACGAGCTGTTCGAGTGAGAGCAAGGTAATAATATGGGATGGAATTCAGGGAAACCAGTTAGCTGGATATGTTCTGGAGGTGGGAAGTACAATGCCTGCACTCTAAAGGAGGGGTTTGGGATATTTGTTGTTTAGAGGGACATCTAAAATGTCGTATCTGCACCCCTCTGGCAAGATGTTGATAGTGTAAGTGATGGTGAAAGAGCTTTTTTTTTCAGGTCACCCTGCCTTGGTGGGAGATGGCAAACGTGTTAAAAAGAAAAAAATAATGTGCTACAAATATCTAACAAAGACAGGACTTGCTGCAGTGGGTTTTAGTTGGGCAAATTTACATTTAGAAAGGATATAAGAAATCACTGGTTTGGAACCGTGGATGAGTGGAACAAAGTCCTGAGTAGTGTTAGGAAAAGATTCTCTACCATTTGAGAAGAATTTTTTTTTTTTTTTAAATGGGGACACTGTGAGCACTTTTAATTTCAGGATATGGGCAGTGAAGGGATTAATAAAAAAAAAAGATGGGAGATGTAAGAATAATGAAAATAAATGATTACAAGTTACATCTTTTTCTTCTTTCAACACGTCGGCCGTTTCCCACCGAAGCAGGGTGGCCCAAAAGAAAAAACGAAAGTTTCTCCTTTTATATTTAGTAATATATACAGGAGAAGGGGTTACTAGCCCCTTGCACCCGGCATTTTAGTCGCCTCTTACGACACGCATGGCTTACGAAGGAAGAATTCTGTTCCACTTCCCCATGGAGATAAGAGGAAATAAGAACAAGA
Organism: Cherax destructor; assembly: GCA_009830355.1. Taxonomy (NCBI): domain Eukaryota; kingdom Metazoa; phylum Arthropoda; class Malacostraca; order Decapoda; family Parastacidae; genus Cherax; species Cherax destructor. Next base: position 200,652 of record WNWK01002313.1, on the reverse strand, counting down.
ACTAGTAAGAAAATAGAAGAAAACCCAGAGGGGTGTGTGTATATACATATGCTTGTACATGAATGTGTAGTGTGACCTAAGTGTAAGTAGAAGTAACAAGACATACCTGAAATCTTGCATGTTTATGAGACAGAAAAAAGACACCAGCAATCCTACCATCATGTAAAACAAATACAGGCTTTCGTTTTACACTCACTTGGCAGGACGGTAGTACCTTCCTGGGCGGTTGCTGTCTACCAACCTACTACCTAGTTACATATATTTATCAAATAAAACTAAAATCAAACTCTCACAGCTATGTCACTTGAGCAGAAGAAAGATAGGAAAAAGTTATTTATGAAGTACACAGTCATTAGTGTAAAGGAAAGGTCAGAAGTAAGTAAATAGGTAAGATCGAGAGGGTCAGATATTGTCACCATAGCTGTGGTTCAGCTTGGGAAAGCCAAAATGGCGTACAAAGATATTTTCATTTTTCAAACTTCATCTTATTACGAAATATATTAACAGTTCACACACAACCCACACATAGAAGAGAGGAGCTTACGACGACGTTTCGGTCTGACTTGGACCATTTACAAAGGCACACTAACACAGAAAAGGTAGAAGGGGTATTTATAGGCCAGCCTCTTCTATGTGCAGGTTGTGTGTGTATTGTTCCAGTCACGGTATTGTGCCTTTTTTGTTAGTTATATATTAACAGTTTTCATATTTTTTCAGATACATGGACAAGTTGATGGGAACCAGCTTCTTCCATGAAAGCAATTTCCAGGGCCTAATAGAGAAAGTTCGTGAGCGTGGAAAGGCATCAACTACCCAGAGAATGACAGAACAGATCAACCGTTTATTTTCAACTTCAGACACTGAAGCTGGTCCACTCAATTCCCCAGTAAACTGTGAAGAGGTCAAACCTGATTCAGGGAAATATGACTGTTCAAAACATGATTTAGCAAAATCTAATAAAGGAAATCCCAGCAACAAAGATGCCAAGAATAGCAAAGAGTGTGGGGACTCATGTAATGCAGACAGTGATATCATGTCATCAAAAAATGCTATACTTAGCAGCTCTGCAACTTTGTCAGAAAATTTGGCAAATCTCAGCTTGTCTCAAAGGTTTGTATTGTTTTTGTATTTTTTCTGACACACCGGCCATCTTCCACCAAGGTAGGGGGACCCGATAAAGAAGAAACGCTTTCACCATTACTCACTCCTTCACTGTTTTGCCAGAGCGCTGACACTGTAGTTTAAAACTGCAAATATCCTCACCCCTCCTTCAGAGTGCAGGCACTGTACTTCCCATCTCCAGGACTCGAGTCCAGCTAACCGAATGAAATATTTATTCTGAAAATACCAAACACCAAAGAGGCAAATAAATTATTTTTAGGTAGATGAATGGTTCAGTACCCAAAAGTAGCAGAAGTACTTTTATTGTATACTGATGATTTTTTTTTTCCATGTGCTTAAACTTCAATAACCAGATTTTTAAGATACTAAAGCAAGTATGATATATGCCATTTAATGCATCAAGCCATCATCCTCACTCCATCATCGACTCTTACATAGACTGTTCTTTCACATCTGTTCATTGGTTATACCAAACCTGCCTTTTGTCATCTCATGTACAGACGACTGGCTCTGCTGTGCATTTTTTTTTATCTTTGTAGCCACCCAGCATGTTATGATAAATTACCCAATTTACCTTATAGCATGTTATCTTTATTTTCAATATCTTTGTTGTCTTGACATCCTGCTTTGTTTACAGTGTCAACCATTGGAAAGAGCTGTCTTTAACACTGATACTTTCCATGTCTATTGTATAATCATTACCACATTCTTGTCATCTTGCCATGCTCCCCAATTACTTTATAATTATCTTTTTAGTCTTGTAGTGAGTGTACTCTTGATCCCTCATATATTGACTGACCGACAAGAATTGGACATGTGTCTTACATCTGCTGCTATTTTCTTAAAATATAAGAACATAAAAAAGGAGGAACACCACACCAGGTCTACTGGCCCATGATGGGCAGATCCTCCTTAAATCCAACCCCTTATCACTTGTATACTTATCCAACCTGTTTTTAAAGCTTCTCTAGGGTTTAACATTAGTGACTTTGCTTGGCAGATTGTTCCACTCATTGATAACGCTTGCCAAACAAATTCTTTTCTCTATCTTTTCTAAATCTAATTTTATCCAACCTAAATCCATTACTTTTAAGTTCTTTCTGTGTTGGATATCCTCGGTATCCTATTTATCCTTTATTAATGCCTGTCATCTTATATACCTCAATCAATTCTCTCCTTATTCTACATCTTTCAAAAGTGTGGGTTGAGTGCTCTCGCTCTGTCTTTGAAGGTCTGTATAACCCCTGTGGTTTAGCGCTTCTATTTGATTAAAATAATAATCTGTCTTTGAAGGTATGAAAGATTCCTTATGCAGTGGATTAAATTTGCCGTCTTGCTCTGTATGTTCTTCAATGCATTTATATCTATTTTGTAGTAACGAGACCAGAACTGACCTACATCTAAGTGAGGTCTTATTAATAATATATAGAGCTGTAGAATATCTTTTGAACTCCTGTTACTTGTGTATACTTTTTGATATAAATGAAAGTAGTCTTAGTCTTATTATGCATGCTAGCCCCTGAAGAATGAGACACTTAGGCAACATATGGGAATCTTTATTGAGGAAACATTTTGCCACACAGTGGCTTCATCAGTCCAATACAAAGAAGAACAGTGTAAGGAGAGGAGGAGTTTGAGGTGATCAGTCCCTCAGCCTGGAATCAATGTGTTCATTCCATCAATCCTTGATAAAAGGAATTCTTCAACACTTGTTCAACCTTTGGATGAAGACCTACTTACACTAGTGGACGGTTTCACTGTGACTCCACCTCCTCCTGCTTCGACTCACCTGTCTACAGTATATGTATAAGCCACTTCTCCAGCCATATGCTGTACTTTCTTCAAGATTGATGGACCGAACACATCGATTCCAGGCTGAGGGACTGATTACCTCAAACTCCCTCTCCTTACACCGTTCTTCTTTTGTATTGGACTGATGAAGCCACTGTGTGGCTTTCCTCAGTAAGGATTCCCATATGTTGCATGAGTGTCTCATTCTTCAGCTTGTTGGTTTTCAAGACTATTTTTCATATACTATTCTCTGCTGTCTTGGCTTCACATTTCTGCTTACCATGACTTCCAGGTCTTTCACATTCTCTATGATTAGGTACTACACCTAATTTATAAGCATGAGGATTATTTTCATTCCCAAGAATTAGGACTTGGTACTTCTCCACATTGAACCTCATCTGCCGTGAATCTATTATTCGACCTATTTATGTCTTCAGTGAATTTATTCATGTTGCTTTTTCTTCCTTTGTCACATTCATTAATGTAAATTATGAACTACAAAGGGGCCAAAACTGATCCTAGTGGAATGCTGTTTGAGACTGGTCACCATTTTGATTTTATCCCATTGTACTCTTAACATGTATTGCAGAACAACACTCATGGGCTTAATGCTGACTTATTCGCTCAGACACACAAGAGGGTAACCATTTAGCTGTTAAAACTTGATAATCAATATGGTAATTTACATTATTAATCTAGGTATATGCATCTCTACACTTTTTTTTATCTCTGTATGTACTATAATAACTTGACCATTAATTCAGTATTTTTATTTTTCAGCAAAGCTAGCAAATCTGAAAAGTTACTGGATGGAGGACGAAGTAGGGGAGGAGAACTACGCCACAAGAGGATGAGTGAAACTGATATGACGCTCCATGAGAAGACATATTCGGACTCACGTTTAAAGGATTCAAAAAGTTGCAATGATCTTAAGGTAGGCTGTCTTAAAAACTGATATGCATAGCTGAGTTTTCTTGTCATTTTTGTATTTTACCTTATTTTATGCTTCCATTAAATTCCCCATGTTATAATATGCTGTACACTTACCACTTTTTTTCTTCTGCCTGTGTACATATCTAATGTCAGCCAGGCTAGTGTATGAGAACCCCTAGCAAGCATTTAGTTTTTAGTACTGTACAGTGGTACCTCGAGTTTCGTACTTTATTCATTCCAGAAGGCTGTTTGAGTGCCGTTACCGAACAAATTTGTTCCCATAAGGAATAATATAAATTAGATTAGTCAGTTTCAGACCCCCAAAAATACACTTACAATAATACACTTACATAATTGTTCGAGTTGGGAGCAGTGAAGAATAGCTAAAGATATTTTTTATTCAGTGGAAGAAACATACAGTGCTTGTCATTAAAGTACATTGGCTTCCCTCTAAAATCATACCCATTCTTTAACTGTCTAAGAAGTGATTAACTCAAATTCTTCAGGGTTTCACGGGGTAAATTCCTCCATGACTTGCGGATGGCATCCTAAAGCTATGGAAGTGAGCTGATATCCTTTCCCATGTAGATCCCTCTTTATCTAATTCCATAGGTTCTCAACGGGGTTGATAACTCTGGCAATTCCATAACTTACTCTCCAGCTTCAGATCTCCATAAAACATCCAATTTAATGTTTAAAATAATGGTCTTGATAATTGCTCATGGACTGTTCACTGGTTCTCTGGTATTCATCTTAAGTGGGATTAAATGTAAAATATTTGCGAAGCGATGCCACAAGTGAAGTGAGCAAATTATGGTTTCTGTAATCAAAACAATGACTATGCTGCGAGTCTACCCTAAATATACCCAATTCGCAGGCCTGCAGGATAGCTAGCTGGAAGGGACCTCACTTTCCTTCGGTTGAGTTAAGCCAGGCGAGTTGGTGTGACCTGGCTTAACTTGGGTTGGGTCGGTTGGAAGATGAATTGATCAGCAGTTTCAGATCCCAAATGTAATGTTGGGGTAAGTCAAGGGTACACATTTCCCTCCCTCCCTTGAGTTGAGTGGAGGCAGTGGATTAAAGGGGTAGTAATTATCAGTATCAGTCTACAACAAAAATAACACCAATGATATTGCTCTCCAGATGTAAAATATGAAAAGTACTGTATTAGGAAGGATGTGGGATAGATTGGTGAAGTGGGCAACACTTTCACTTGGCAGTTGTAACCAAACTGATTAACTTGCCAATGATCATTTCTTTGTTCAATAATCACATGCCTTGAGGACCAGCAGAAACATTGCCATAAGAGGAATTACAAGTACAGTTCATATAGGGTAAAATGACTTTATACTATGTTGTCATAGCTTGTTTTCAATATTGCTAGTTGGAGCTGTGCATCCTTCGTATTCTTTTGAATAGGCAGCATGCACCAAGCATTGCATAATAGCCCTGAGTATTATGTAAATTAAAAATCTGAGAATTAATAAAAAGCAAAAATGTCTTGCTTTGTTGGCACTACTATCAGGGTCGTTTTGACTTGCTATCCTCCAGTGTTTCTCATGAAATCTGAAATTCCAGTATAGTGTGTCAAATACTGGACTCTGTTAATGTGTGGTTTAATTGGCTCTGCATGTTTATAGGTCTTGCAGTGCTCATCTGTAAATCAAGCTCTGATTCGATACATCAAACTCAAGTCTAGTTGATACAATTATCTGATCTATCCTTTTTATAAATACAAAACTGAAAGATAAAACAACAAATATTTAACATGTTATATTACTGTATTTCCAGGTATCATCTGAGACTCTGAGTGGTGTTACAGAAGAAATTCGCACATCACATATGTGCGCTCAGCTATGCTCTCTCATGAAGGCTCAACTACTGAAGACTTATGAGGAAGTTGTCTTCCGTTTTGGTGGACATTTTGATATGAGTCTTATGCAGGCATGTCAGGTGAGATCATAGCTTGCAATCCTTAGTTGTTTTTTTGGTCAGCCTTTATTATTGTGCCAAATGGCTTTCATATTCTCATTAGTTACTAAAGATTTAAAAGAAATTTGTTTTATTATTGCCAATGATTATTTTTTCACGTTTGTAATGGCCATGGTGCTTTTCCTCTAATTTGAAAACACAAGTGTTGCTTCCTAATATTAATTCTTAGACCCTTCCCCCTTTCCTGATGCAGGAAAGGGTGGTCTAAGAACATTGGACAGTTTTTGCCTCTCAGAGTTTGTTAGTCATCATTCTCATAAAATAATATGTGGGAAGATGATAATTTTCTCTTGTAGCAATGTTTTAGAAATGATGGTAAGGCATCTGAAGGCAGTAGCATGTGGAATTTTAAAAAATTGTGTTGCTTTAAATTGGCCAACCTACTGCTGATCAAATGTAATTTATTGTCTTCATGGGAATACCTCAAACTACTTGAAGCAAAGAGTGAGATACCTGATACTATACACCTGGAGAACCAGGTCCCTAATCTACACACTACTATAACTTTCCGAAGTGAGAGAGATGATAGAAAGTGTAAAATAAATCCAGTGAAAAGAAGGGAGACGATAGGCACAAATAGGAACGTTATGTCAACATCTGTAGCCTAAGACTTTAACTTGCTATCAGTACATACATGGAAATATTGCAGGAGCAGATGAAGAAGTCTTTAAGAGGAAAATGGATCACTACCTCTTTCAGGTGCCAAATCAGTTAAACTGTGATGGCTGTGTTGGCCAGTGGGCTGCTAACAGTAGCAGTCTGTTGGTATAAACAACAAGTAGACAGTTGGAAAGAGTAAGACACAATTATTTTTTTTTTAAACACACCAATCATCTCCCACCAAGGCAGGGTGACCTAAAAAAGAAGAAAGTTATCATATTTTGGCATTTAGTAGTTTATACAGGAGAAGGAGTTATTAGCCCCTTGCTCCTGGCATTTTAATCACCTCTTACAACATACATAACTTACGGAGGAAAGATTCTCCACTTTCCCTAAGAGTAAGACACTATGTAAGGAAATCTTTTTGTTCAGCACTTCACCCTCAAAGAAGCTCAAGTACATAGAGAACATATCACAAAGCACAACTTACATAGCATCCAGTAAGGAGGTTTGTGTGAAGAGATTAAGTAATATGAAACTTAGAGGTGGTCTGCTAAGTACAAGAAAGGGAGGGAAAGGAACACATGCAAAAACAGAGTATTGCAGCAGGCATGGTCCATGTTAGATATCCTGTGGTCGTGTATGAATCGTGTAAAATACCAACAAGGTGAAGAATTAAATACTTGCAACATCTGGGTAACTTTGTAGACGTTTCTCCATCCAGTGGCTTTATCAATAGAGTTCTTAACTTTAGGTCAACTGGCGTGATTGAGCCTCATATTTATTTTTGAACACCTGTATGGAGCTTGGTTTCACTGTGTCATTGAACCTCTATTCCACTTTTGGTATTTTGAAGAAATGTTTCCTGATATCCGTAACTCATTTGGTTGTATAATTTCCAGACGTGACACCTTGTTCTTGTTTTATCCTTGCCATAGAGCCTATCCTAGTTGACCCTGTCTATGCCCTGTAATGTGCCGTATGTCGTGATCATGTCCCCTCTTGTTCTTCACTCCTGTGATACAAGGTTCTTGCATTCTTTCTTCATAACTCATTCTTTTCAGTACAGGCACCAGTTTTTATACACTTCATTATATCCTTTCGAATTTTGCTTTATTAGGCGATGATTCCAAACCAACACTGCATGTTGAAAAATGGGTAGCATGTGTGAAGCAAAACGTGTTAAACGAATGTCTCTAGGTTCATGAATGTCACTCAATATTTTCAAAGCTTTTCCTATGCTGCTGATGTTGTGTATGTGCCCATCATACTGACTGGATAGCCAGCTTATTAGATGCAAGTTTGACCTTGTATCCAAAACTGGATGAGCTCAGTTTTCTATTATGTAGAATCTTGCATTAATCAAATCACAGAAAGGGTTTGTCTTACACTCATAGCAGGCGAGTCCTAAATTTGTTTTTTATGTTGATTACTGAAGGTGAGAAACAGTGACTGTACTCAAGAGGATGGGGGGGCAGTGACTGTATTCAAGAGGATGACGTCTTCACACTTTTGAAAAGACGGGTATTGAATATGTGAAGGCGAATGTGTTTGTTTGGGTCTTCTTATCTTGGTGGGAAATGGTTAATGTGATTAAAAAAATACTGATTACAGGGTTTTGGTTGGTAAGACAACAGAAGTACAAAAAGTGTGTGGGATTTTGATAAAATGCCTAAGAAAGAATATAAAAGGTAAAACAATAATGGCAAGATTAGTAGCTTCATGATACTGTCAATGTTAGTAGATCTTGAGCCTTCATTACATATGAAATTATGTAATGCTTTTGCTTTTTTCTTAATGTGTAGAACTAGCCTATTATAGTTACCTTCATGTACTTCAGGACACTGAGGGTGCTCATGGAGAGAACAAGGAGAACTTGCAGAGTGAAAATAAAGAAAACATTCCAATTTTCATAGCTGAAGATCTTGTTAATAAAAACACGCCTGCACCTCTTAAACAGGTAAGGTCGTTTGGTTTATAATTTAATTGCTGACTTGTTTTCAGGTAGTACCTGTCTATTTTCTTTATGAAATTCTGTTGTGTTATTTGCAAAGTTTATTGAAACCATTTTTCATATGCATTTACAAAACTAACATCAAACTTACTAACAAATGTTTGAAATACTGTTCTTTAAGTCATCTGTAATATAAATAGTATGGTAGAAAGGCATTGTGTAGAGTATATCCTTGTATTACAGATGTCATTTTGTGCTAAACAGAACAAAACATGTCCTGTAAATGAAGGTTTACTTTACACATACTGTAGTGCCTTTCTACCATTCTTGTCAACAAGTCCTGCCTCACAAATGTAATATAAATAGGCTGGAGCCTACTTGTTGAAAATAAAGTAAATGTCAAGCAGAATTCATAATTATTATCCTTTTAGTTAGCTACTTTATTTTAATTTAATTGTATCCTGTAGTTATTACCCAGAATAAGAAGTATTTTAGGCAATACAAAGGAGCCAGAGACTGTAAGTCATTGAAAATTTATTGATGAGTGCAGCAAAGGAGTTAATAGGGGCAAATTGTATACTGTAGTTGAATATTTTTTAAATATACAGTAATACTTGGCAGATACAAATGTATCTCCTATATGGGTACAAGTCAAGCTTTGCAGGTAAGAACATAGAAAGCATTTGATGGAGGATATGAATTAAGTCACGCAGTTAGAATGATGCACCACAGTAATTCATTTGTGGAAATTTGCCTCTGTATCTTGGAAGATTCAGCCGCTGTATGCATATTTGCACTCATTGTTGTTAAAAGTCCCCTGTTATAGTTGTGTTTTTTTGTAGGGGACTCAACAGTTAATGAGGCCATCGGCAGAAGCATTGGTAGCTAAGAATCAGGAGAAACACGATATTAAAGAGGAGAAAATGAATGTTGAAAATGAAGTTGAGGATGGTACAGAACTTTCTCCATGTGTTTCCCCAGCTATGACTTCACCAACAACTAATGGCAGTATAGCAACTAGTAATGAAAATGATAGTGATGTCACAAGCAAAAATATGTCGGTAAAAGATTCAGCAAATGATGAGCTTATTGATGCTATTGTTGCTAGTGCTGTTGCAGCAGTCAACGGAGAGATGACCAACGCTGCCGCTAGAACCTGTGTTCCTGAAATAGCAGTTAGTCCAACAGAAGGTTAGTATTAAATGTAGGAAGTGGCAGTCAATGGTAAATAGCTCAAACTGTAAAGTCAGGTATATGCAGAATTATTAAATTTAATATATATACTCCCATGTCTTCAGCAGAAGGAAAATGCTTTGCAATGTTTATGATGCTGTATATTCGTTATCTGCAAAAGTGCTTAATAGATCATATTTCTTTCCTTTCTAAGCAAGGAGCTCACTGCAGTTCTCAGGAGTCTGTCATGTTTAAAACATGTAGGAAATTTTTCTCATACGCTTTATATGTTGTTTGGGTATTCATGGTAGGTAAGCACCTTCAGGCTTTGCCCTCGACATTCATTTATATAGGCATTTTCTTTACATTATTTAGAGAATGCCTCTGTTTACTTTAATGTTTATTAAAGTAAACTTAGTATTAAAATTGGGCTGTGAAACTCCTTGGTGACCATTTTGTGATCTTATTTTTTACTTTATTGAGAGGAGGGGAAGGGTTCTTTACCTCTGCACTTCAAAAATAATTACCTCTCATGCCAAGGATGTTTTAATGTATGTATGCATATAAATTTCCTACTAGCAGGAAAAGTAATCGAGTAAATATTTGCACATGTTTTAAAAATCTTATGAAAAGTAGGAAATCAAGAGGATTTTTAAATTTTGCATAAGGATTTATACAAGTTGAACACATGGATGAAAAATGTATACATTATAATGGAATTAAATGTTATAAATGTTGCTAAATGGAAATGGGTGAAAGTACAAATGGGCCTCATGAAGACTGTAATTTGTGCGATATAATTTTAAGAACATTGGAAGAATAGGATTTTTAGGTTACTAAATATTAGTTATCAGCAGGAAACTGTAGTCTTAGACTCTATACTGTATTGTATCAGTATATAAAGAACTTTCAAAGATGCCAGACAAAATTGATTACAAATCTGAGAAAATTAATTATGGGAAAGATCTTTAATTACCTTGGAAGACAGGAAAAGAGGTGTAAATAGGAGACATGCACACAAATTTATTATGACTTGTGTTGTCTGTGCACTTCTGGCAGGAAATATGGAATGAGGGATGGTGAATTTATTTCCTTGGAATATGGCTGATGTATTTTCATGCATTAAAAATGATGTGCAAAGTAGACTAGAAGGATTTCTTGTTGCCAGCAATAGAGAGAGCAAGAGGCCATAACTTTAAACTATGGAAAAATTAAAGTAGAAAAATTTTCTTTGCAAATAGTTGTAGATGGGTGGACTGAAATTGCAAGAAATGTCAAAACCATCTAGAGAACAAGAGGCCATAGTTGTAAACTAAGGAAGAAGAGAGTCCAAAAGGCTACTAGAGTTCTTCATAAACAGCGGTAGAAAATGGAAGAAGTTACAAGAAGTGATAGTAAGAACTACAATCACTGGAAATTTAAAAATACTTTACAGTAAATTAACCACTGAAGCCAGGATACCATTAGCATGGCTGTTTATGTACAGTCATGTAGGTAATAATAGGAAGGACATCTGCATCACCATTAATAGACAGAAAATGGAATTGCTAGCATTACTTGTGCTGAATGACCCATACAGGTTTAGTCCTTAACATTCACAAATAAATGATGTGCTCCTGCAGCTACAAATTGGTACAGAAATGATTTCAGATCTTGCTTTTGAGGTGTTTATATGGATTAAATTTAAAAGAAATCTATCTTGGAGGTTTGTGGATCCTCCAGATGTACAGTTATTGGTTTGGGTTAAATTTTCATGATTTATTCCATGAATAAAATAAAGATGGTGATTTCCTTTGAAGTAAACAAATTTTGTGTTACACTGTAAAAGAAATAAGGCTGTGAACTTAATCAAGTAGGGGTGACCTAAGGTTGAGTAATATACCGAACTCGGGCACACTCACTTTAGAGTGATTTAATGCAGTCATAATCAAGTATTGAGAAATAAAGACTGTTGTCCCTCCCCAGACACAATTGTTTGAATGGAAAATCATAACACTACCTTGGTAAACACTTACTAGAACATTGTATTTAGTTTTACATCTTGTTTGCAGTTGGTGCTATCAGACAGTGAAGAACTGGATTTAAATTTAGAATAATGCATGTTCGTTGATAAAAAAAAATTTCCTGTATTTTATGACTTTACCATATTACATGATTTATGACAGCCAGGCTCTGGGAGTAGAGAAACTCTTGGAACTCAAGGGTAAAGGTACTGTAATATAAAATAATTAAAACAGTATAGTGTATGAATATTCTAGGAAATTATCAAAAATCCACTGTATAGTATGCCTTTTATTTTTCTCATGCATTAAGATAGGAAGTTAGTCTTGCAAACCATATACGTACGTATTTGCATTCAATATTCGGTACACTTATTTTCACTTTCCTTCTTGTACAGTATTTCATAATAGTCCTTGTTCTTGTAATATTTTCTTTACAATCTAGGTGGCCTGCTCTGAGGCTGAACTGAGTGATTCTCCCCAGAACCATTAACAGATACAGTGGACCCCCGCCATTCGAACACTGAAAAATTTATTCCCATAGGGAATGATGTAAATTAGAGTAGTCCATGTCAGACCCCCAAAAATACACTTTTAAAAGCATTTAAAAAAATACACTTACATAAAAGGGTGAGTTTTGGAGTGTTCGAATGGCGAGGGTCCACTGTAATTTAAATTGAATTGCAATAGTTATACACTCCACACTTACCCTTAGACATCTTGCGAGAAGAGAGCAAATTCACAAACACAGTGCTCCAAATTTTTCACAAAACTTAATATATCAAAAGTTTTAGTCCTAAATGCTTTCATTAGAGAGTATCTTAGTTAATATTATAGAAGTCTGGAAAAGATATAATGTCAAAGTGCATATGCAGTACATACTACGTTAAATGAGGAATGCCTGTATTGTTGACAGTTGTAATACAAAATAATACTGTATTCAAAAAAATAATTAGGAGATTTTACAGCTAAAATAGACTAGACAAATTACATTTCATATTAAATTCTCAGAGATGCGAGTTTTCTACTGACAAATAATAACATGTTATTTGTAGACTAATATTTTCAGAAGAGAAGCTGCAGAAGCTGTTGGGAGTTTGGAAAGGTGTGTAAGAGAAGGAAGTTGAAAGTGAACAAAGAAAAGAGCAAGTTGATGAGAGTAAGTAGAGGCATTGTGTAGGGAATGAAAGATTGGGGATCAAATGGAAGGAAGGAGCATGGAGGAAATGAATGGATTTAAAGACTGTAGTTCACCTAAACAACTGGCCATTTGAGACTGACCTTTCTGCTAGACGAGTGAATTCATAAAATACAAAACAAACAATTTAGGGGGACCCCAAATGTTAAAAAAATTGACACAATATAAGCATTAAGTACTTAACAAAAGTTTTCCCTTTCCTTTTTTTTTATTTTATGTTTTTGCTTGGGTCACCCTGCCTCGGTGGGAGACAGCCAGTGTATTAAAAAATGTACATATAATGGGTTGTAGTAAATAATTTAAGAATCATCTGTAATAGGCGAGAAAAGTGGGAATAATGTCAGAAGATATTTTGGGCATCACCTAGATAGTCAAAGCCAGTGGTAATGTCTACTGCCTAACCTAACTTCTTTCAATATAGTACCAATACAGTATGCAACCATCAAATAATATTTAACATTGCAGTATCATCTATAAACTTTCACATATACTCAGCAGTAACTTCCCACAACTGAGAAGTATGTACTTACTATTATACCTTTGTAAGTGTACATACAGATGGAGTAAATCAGCTGTTTCCTGCATCAGTAGATGACACTTGCAGTGTTATCATATCCTCACTTCTTTTGCCTGATCATGGTAAAAATGTGAAAAAAAAAATGAAATATAGATTGTGCCTCACCCTGGGAGTTAAGTATGGTAATTGTGACCACCAACTGTAATTATCTACTTGCCTCCCTCTGTAAGAGGACTGACGAACATTATGTTTTTGCATTCTCTGCCTCCCTTCAATCCTTCATTTGCTGTGACTGTTAATAATTGGATTTGCTTTCAGCAGCTTTCACATTCACATCTTCCTTATGAAAGGAACCAGCAGATTGGATAGAATGAATATCCTTGGTTATCTTCTTTGCTTAATAATGTGCAATTCTATGGCAAACTGATATATTCTCCCATAGATACCCATGTTATAATTGGAGATGTGTTTCCGAGCCATTCAATAATATTCCTCACCTATTGTGTTTAGTACAAATAGTATTAAACATTGTTTAATTATGGTACACATGTTAATTAAACTGAAGAGTTACAGTACAGTACATATATGTAAAGGCAGACAGTAGCTGGATTGTCTGAGAGGGGGGAGGGCAAGAGAGGGGGGGGGGTGTATTTTGAATGAGAAGGTAATGGGGAGTATGATTGTATAAGGGAGGATGTTATGCCAGCCTCTGCTGTCCTGCACCTCCCACTGACACAGTATGCAGGAGTAGTGACAGCTGTCACAGCCCAATCAACCAGTGTACCAGAAGTGTTTAATTTACACTTCTTAACCAATCTCCACCAAAAAGAACGTATACTCTCCACAATTGTAAACAAAGTATATATTCAAAATACCAGTGCATTTGGTAAAACACTTAACAAGATTTTTTTATAATAGTCTTTAGAAATTGTAATTATTAAACCTATAGTTCTTGACCAATCTCTACCATACAAATGTGAGCTCTTTATACATGCATTAAAGTAACACACAAAGTATTAATATATTTGATAAAAAAAAAAAAAAAAATTGTGCATTTAAAATAATTTGTTTGAACATTTGCAAGAATCGTAACTGTAGATAAAACATTTGCAAGAATCGTAACTGTAGATAAAACATTTGCAAGAATCGTAACTGTAGATAAAACATTTGCAAGAATCGTAACTAGATAAAACATTTGCAAGAATCGTAACTGTAGATAAAACATTTGCAAGAATCGTAACTGTAGATAAAACATTTGCAAGAATCGTAACTGTAGATAAAACATTTGCAAGAATCGTAACTAGATAATTATTCAGGAATAATCGATTACAAGTTGCCAGCATCGTAAGTACAAAATGTCATAAGTCAGAACATCTTAAGTTGGTTTCTACTGTATTTTACTTTGCTGTGTTTCTTTTTTTCTCTGACTGTCTCTCTCTGAGACTGGGTTACAGGGACTATGATTCCTGGAACCATTCACAGATGTAACTGATACATTAACTTGGGTTGGTCATTGTATTAGGCATTGATTTAAAAAATACTAGCACTGCCAAGAATGTAGCATCACTGCTAGGCCATTACACACAAGCAAAGTCAGCCCTCTAGTGGGATCTTCATGGTTGTGGGGCTCTCCTAGAAATGGTTACATTCCACAGGTGAACTACTGTACTTGAAAATGTTAGTTTCATCATGAAAGTATTTCAAGTGTTTATCTTTTATTGCCTTAAATTGCATATTAGGATACAGTATCACATGTTTTTTTATTTTGCAGCAGATATCATGGTGGTATGAGAGGTATACTTCAGGGAGAAAAAAAAAAAAACTTGGTTTGGTCATTTAGAAATGCAGAAAAATAAGTTAATCAAGAAAGGTTAGAAGGCATTTTCAAGTGGTAGGGGTTTGAGCATCTAGCAGGTATATCCAAGTATAGATCAAAGCAAGTTGTAACAAGTGGCTTTAGGCATTTGACATAGGAAATAACTTATGTTTTCATATGTTATGCAGTCTGAGAAAGGTATCCCTGTATTCCATAATACCAGCCTTTTTTACCTCAGTGCATGGAAAATGAATAGTACAGTTTGTAAGGTGGTTAAATATTAACATTCAGGATTTGAAGCCAGTCAGAAGAGTCATTTACAGGTTATCACATGGAACCTAATATCCAAATTTCTTAATTAAGGAAAAAATGACGACTTGGTCCAAGTTGGACTGAAATGTCGCTGTAAGCTCCTCTCTCTCCTATGTGCGGGTTATTTGTGTAAGGTACATCAGCTTTGAAAGTTAAAGCCGATTGGATGAGGTGTTCTCAGGCTATAAATGAAAACCTTAGAGGAAAGAAAACAAAATTGTCATCCACTTAACGGTAACACTTTAGGGATACTTGATTATTACCGAGGTGACTTTTACCAGCTTTAAAGCATACTTATTTTTAAGGATTTTTTTCAACTTTAGAGGATTTGATTTTCACACTATTAGAAAAAAAATATATACATGGTATGGTTTTTATCTGTATTAGGTACAGCAAGCTCATGTCTTATTGTGACTTCTCTAGCTAAGGGCAAGGCCATTCCTGTGTGCTCACCCTTCCAGTTGCTATCCAAACTTAGCAATATTTTAACTGAATAATTGAAGAAGACAAATGAAGGAAGTATCCAGGAAACAAGGAACTTTGAATAAAAGCTTTGTCCATAGCATTTGTTTTTGAGAGGTTAAGGGTGGTAGGAGGACGTTTCCCAAAATTCAAAATTTTGGTATGTATATTTGCTGGCTGCACAAGTTGCAAGGTTTATGCCAGGGTTTGGGTGACCCAGTGTTACCATTGGCAGGACTTTAGCCATACTGTGGCAAATTGTCCTCACAAGGATAGTCCACCAGGATGTGCATGATCATGAGGCTAGAAATTATTACAAAAATAGTATCTACCTATGAAAGGGGGTAAAGCAGCTGGAACTGACGGGATAATGATAGAAATGTTAAAAGCAGGGGGGGATATAGTGTTGGAGTGGTTGGTATTGTTGTTTAATAAATGTATGAAAGAGGGGAAGGTACCTAGGGATTGGCAGAGAGCATGTATAGTTCCTTTATATAAAGGGAAGGGGGATAAAAGAGATTGTAAGAATTAGTATAGGGGAATAAGTTTACTGAGTATACCAGGTAAAGTGTACGGTAGGGTTATTATTGAAAGAATTAGAGGTAAGACAGAGTAGGATTGCAGATGAGCAAGGAGGCTTTAGAGTGGGTAGGGGATGTGTAGATCAAGTGTTTACATTGAAGCATATATGTGAACAGTATTTAGATAAAGGTAGGGAAGTTTTCATTGCATTTATGGATTTAGAAAAGGCATATGATAGTGGATAGAGGAGCAATGTGGCAAATGTTGCAAGTGTATGGATTGGTAGTAAGTTACTGAATGCTGTAAATAGTTTTAATGAGGATAGTGAGGCTCAGGTTAGGGTGTGTAGGAGAGAGGGAGATTATTTCCCGGTAAAAGTAGGTCTTAGACAGGGCTGTGTAATGTCACCATGGTTGTTTAATATATTTGTAGATGGGGTTGTAAAAGAAGTAAATGCTAGGGTGTTGGGGAGAGGGGCAGGATTAAATTATGGGGAATTAAATGCAAAATGGGAGTTGACAGTTACTTTTTGCTGATGATACTGTGCTTATGGGAGATTCTAAAGAAAAGTTGCAAAGGTTAGTGGACGAGTTTGGGAGGGTGTGTAAAGGTAGAAAGTTGAAAGTGAACATAGATAAGAGTAAGGTGATGAGGGTATCAAACGATTTAAATAAAGAAAAATTGGATATCACATTGGAGAGAGGGATTATGGAAGAAGTGAATGTTTTCAGATATTTGGGAGTTGACTTGTCAGCGGATGGGTTTATGAAGGATGAGGTAAACCAAAGAATTGATGAAGGAAAAAAGGTGAGTGGTGCGTTGAGGTATCTGTGGAGACAAAAAACGTTATCCATGGAGGCAAAGAAGGGAATGTACGAAAGTATAGTGGTACCAACACTTATATGGGTGTGAAGCATGGGTTGCAAATGCTGCAGCGAGGAGGTGGCTGGAGGCAGTGGAGATGTCCTGTCTAAGGGCAATGTGTGGTGTAAATATTATGCAGAAAATTCGGAGTGTGGAAATTAGGAGGAGGTGTGGAGTTACTAAAAGTATTAGTCAGAGGGCTGAAGAGGGGTTGTTGAGGTGGTTTGGTTTTATAGAGAATGGATCAAAGTAGAATGACTTGGAGAGCGTATAAATCTGTAGGGGAAGGAAGGCGGGGTAGGGGTTGTCCTCGAAAAGGTTGGAGGGAGGGGGTAAAGGAGGTTTTGTGGGCGAGGGGCTTGGACTTCCAGCAAGCATGTGTGAGCTTGTTAGATAGGAGTGAATGGAGACGAATGGTTTTTGGGACCTGACGAGCTGTTGGAGTGTGAGCAGGGTAACATTTTGTGAAGGGATTCAGGGAAACCAGTTAATTGATTTAGTTGGACTTGAGTCCTGGAAATGGGAAGTACAATGCCTGCACTTTAAAGGAGGGGTCTGGGATAGTGACAGCTGGGAGGGACTTATTCTCAGCTGTTGTATCTGAGCACCTCTGCAAAGATAGTGATTATGTATGAGTGAGGTGAAAGTGTTGAATGATGATGAAAGTATTTTCTTTTTGGGGATTTTCTTTCTTTTTGGGTCACCCTGCTTCAGTGGGAGACGGCCGACTTGTTGAAAAAAAAAAAAGTATCTACCTGTTTCATTGATAGTTCATCTGGAGGTGATCTTCAGGGTGCAATTTACCATTTTGTATAGAGCTCAGACTGTCCAGAGATAATGTTGAAGCATTTCAAATTAACACATTAACTGAGTTTGACATAATAGTACACAGGTGAGGAGGATGTATCTGACATATTAGTACACAATTTTTCATGCCTTCAAATATGCCACCTGCAAATATTTTTGACCTCAGCACACCTGTTTGGGTCTCTTACAACCTCTTTATACCTTCAAAATTTTTTTTTAAAACCAAACAAGTCCATGCAGTGCTTTAAAGATAATGCTACCTAACCAGAATAAGTAAACAATGAAACCAAGACCTGTTGTTACACCACCAGCTTTTATAAACAAACAAAAGTGGTGCATTGTACAGTATACAGTTAGGAAAACTGACATATATAACCCAATTTATAGAAAGCTCTTTGTTATAAAAGGCATTTAGGGCAGCCTTAAAATTAACAGTAAACAGGGTATGGAACTGACAGGAAGATGCCTTATTCATTCCAGATTTAATACAATTTCATGATACTAACAGTGGAATTCAGCTAAAAAAAGCAGTGTAGATTTAACCTATGATCACCCAATATAGTCAAACACTGATTAATTCCAAGTTTTGATGAGTATTACACCTTGAAACAATTGTGCAGTAATATTGTATATTGTAAGTATTCCTTGTACATACATAGTGTTAGAAGGCCATACCAGGTGTTAAACATTAAAAGCTATAAAAAAATTAAAAAATCATAATTTGTTGTCGATAAATTGTAAAACATGAATATCGCTGGCACTTTTATGATACTGGTGTAGGCTTATTGAACCCTAGTTAAATAACAAGTTAGATGAATGTTATAGAAGTTTTAAAGGAGTTTTCTCTTTATATTTTAAGTTTCGCAGAAACATGGCTGTTATTCTGATATAGCGGTGGTTGCGGCTACTCTCCAAAAGTTCTTTTTAATTTACTATATTTCAAAGTCAGCTGCTGCTTGGGTTGGTAAAGTTGCAGTTATTTATTCCTTATTCATCATATACCAGTTGTTTAACCTTTTCGGTCATTTGAGATAATAGAAGTAGCAGCAAATTATCATCAGCACATTGTGAGACTGATAATTGTACGTATATTGTCTTGGCACAGATTCCTTGTTTCTTGATGAATTTTGTTTTCTTAATGAGTCCTTTGCAAGGAAGAGTGATCATCAACTTGTGTGTTGTGACTTTTACTACTAAATTAATATCCCACAACAGCTCTTTGTATGAGAGTTATTGGAGCTAATAGATTTGAATAATTTTGAGAAGAATGTGTTATCTCCCACCTACATTGGAGGCTATATATTGGACTAGGTTCTGTTTACCTCCAATTCTCGGAGCATTGAAGATGTTGAGGTAATACTTATCAATATTACTGTACTCTTCACCATGGGGAAGTGGAACAGAATTCTTCCTCCATAAGCCATTTGTGTCGTAAGCGGCGACTAAAATGCCGGGAGGAAGGGGCTAGTAACCCCTTCTCTTATAGTATATACGTATTACTAAATTTATTAGAGAAACTTTTGTTTTTCTTTTTGGGCCACCCTGCTTTGGTGGGATACTGCCGTTGCATTGAAAGAAAGGAGAAGATTACTGTACTCTTATCCGTGTTGTTACTTTTAGTATTGATATTTTGGTGCTACTGCCTTGTGAGCACATTCATTCTGTAATTATAGAAATCTTGATCTGGACCAGGCTAATGTGATAGAGAGAAATACCTTGGGCAAAGTGGATGCATCAGACTGTGTTTTAACTGTTTAGGAAAGCTTCATGATGTGTTTGTGGCTATGACTAGTAAGTGCTGTCCTGTGATCACTAAGATTCTTGATGTATGACTTTGCTCCTTGCCTCATGCTGTAGGAGACAAATCATTCATGGAAAGAATCTTTTCTTACATAGCTCCTAGATTGTTCAGTGGTTGCTAGTGTCTGTTAAGAGTTGGGAATCTGTTCATGCTTTCAAGTCTCTGTTGAAAGCACATCTCTTTCATAGGGCTTATGATCTTGATCATCATACTGTCACTCTTGACTGTAAACTTAAGTATTTCTTCATCGCTGTTGTAGCATTTATGGATTAGTTTACAAGGGCTTAGGAATTTCTTGGAAGATGAGGCACTCGTGAATAATAAAATCCTAAATTATTATTATGAGATTGTAAATTAATTGCTTAAAATTATGGTTTATGAAAGAATGGGGGAACTATATTATTAAATTAGAAATAATAAAATATCCCTTCTCTCACTTTTCTTCTGCTGCTGTTTTTTTTTTTCTTGAGCAAATTGTTAGTGGTTTAGGCAGTTGTAGGGTGAGGTCTGGCAGGCTGCACCCATGCTTCCTGAACCTGAGTATCTGCCCTAGGATTTACACACGTTTTCTGTGTAGTACTGTACAGTATTCTGTTGTGCTTTAGTTTGATCTTGTTTTTATTAGATAAACTAAAATGCAGAATTCTTTTATTGCAAAGTTATGATAACTATTCAATATCCAAGAAATTTGTGTGTATGTTCCTTCACATTTTGAACTTTGTACATAAAGAATTTTGTCTAACTAATAACTGCTACTTTGATACTTTTTCATTATACTATATATGTGTATGTGGATGGTAATGAAAGTAATAGAAACTTTGAAATCTTTTTGTGATGCACAGTGTGTCAGAAAGTTTAATTCCAACCTTTTCCACATGCTGCTTTTGTAGGTTGTGGACAAGCCCTTGGGAACTGTCTTCCAAGCTCTGAGCCAGACGGTGAGAATGATAAAGTAGAGTTTTGTTAAGTAGTGGCCTGAGATCTTAAAGAATTCTCTTCACTTTGAATTTTGTTAATTTATTGTATTTTGGTTAGTAATGTAGTTCTTATTATCTTTTGTGATAACTTGTAAAAATTGTCGCAAAAAGAACTCGTGCATCAAGATAATTTCTTTTCGATCATGGTACTTATATTTTTCCCAGTGGTCTACTTTCTATACCTTAATTACTATGGTGTGCTCTCCCTTGAAGGGGAGTGCTTTGAGCCTGGTGAAGGGGCTCTTGATCTGGGGAATTAGAGCTACCCTCAAATTCTTTGGATCAGACTTAACCTATTTTCTAGGAGCTGTATAACTTGAGTTTTTTACTTCCTCATGAATATAATGAGAAAAAATTTTGCCATGCTCTTTTAAAATTCATTTATAATTTTTTTTTTTTTAAGTATAAACTTATTTGTGAAAGAAGTTAGATACAGGGTAGAGGTGTATGTGTGGCTATTTGTATGGCAGGAACTTATGCCAAAGTTAATGTAAGTAACTACTGTATGAAAGGTCACAGCCAAGACTGGTAGCAAGTGAGATTTCGGTTCTGTTGATACAGTTTTCAGATTCAAACCCCTATCACTATACCTACACTTATACATTATGGTATCCCTCTGGAATTTTGTTGGATTTCATTATGGTAAACTGATGAATAAATGGAAAATGGGAGGGAAGCCATTTAAACTTATGGCTTGTCTTACAGACAAGATTTATTGTGCAGATACTGGCAAAGGGCCAACAAGTGGATTATAAACTTTAAAAAAAACAGCAACAATTGTATTTTGGTTTCCAGTCAGTAAAAATCTTTTACTTTATATGAAATCTATCCCTAATACTGATGAAGGGCTTTTGATCTTAGGAATGGGAGTTAAATTTCCCTTTCTTGGATCAAACCTGATTACCTTTTATTCCCCAGAATTATTTCCCCTTGAATATAAAAATATCAGATCTGTTATGCAGTTGTAAAAGTTATAGCAGCTATTCAGAGAAGAACTGGATGTGCAGATTGCATTAGTTTTATTGCAAAAAAATCTTCAGAAGTAGTACCACATGAATGACTTAATTTGGAAACTGCCAAAACAGGAGAAATTAAAGGCAAATTGTTAGTAGATTGGAGATTTTCTGTTTAAAAGAAGAGGACCAACAGGAAATACCAACAGCACAGTTTCTAGTTTATATGAATAACTTTGCAAAAGAAATGAAAAGCTATATTAACATGTTTGTAAATAATTTAAAAAATCTTATTGAGTTTTCAAATTAACACACTGGCCGTCTCCCACTGAAGTAGGGTGACCCGAAAAAAGAAGAAACAATTTCTCCATCATTCTTTCTATTACTGTCCTGTCAGAGGTATGCTGATATTACAGCTTGGATGTCCCTCCAAACTGCCATATTCTCACCTTCAGAGTGCAGGCAGTGTACTTCCTGGAGTATACCTGGAGAGGGTTTCCTACTGTACTATGCAAAATAAGTATATACATAATTAAAATAACATTTATAGTAAGTATTTGCATGCATATCCATTTTTTCAAGAATTTTTATCACTGACCATCTCACACCAAGGTAAGGTGTCCCACACCTCCCCGAAAAAAAAAATAATTGGCATTATTCATTTCATAACTGTTTGGCCAGCAGTGTGTAGATGTCACAAGTAATATGAGCCTTCAGATTGCAACATCACCTCTCCTTCAGAGTGCAGGCACTGTGTTTGTTATCCAATGCCAGTTTATAGATCCTTGACCTGTATATCCTATCCTTTACTTCTCTAGTCATTGCTTGATCAAAGGCTTGTGTGTGCCATTCCCTGTACCAAACATAACTTGATCAGTAACTTTTGAACACCATTTCCTCTATATGAATAAGACACACTATAAGGTTTATGGTATTGTATTTATTGATATGTTTCATTCACCAGGGACTTTATCAATATGAATTAGATTGATCAAGTCCCTTGTTGACAAAACATCTCAATAAATACCATAAACACCATATTGTGTCTTATAAACATACTTGTCAGTATATTTTACTATTGATACGCACTATTCTTGTGCTAGAGAGAGCTGGATCCTTTGTTCCTGAAATCTTTTCCATATCATAAATGTCGCTGGATCTGTAATTCATGTAAGCTCATCCCAGGGCTAGATGTAGCTGAATCTGTGACCCACCTGTTACATTGTATCACTTAGGGCTGTGTATTACTCTTAACTGTAAATATTGCATTTTATATGCTAATTTACTTAAAATTAAGCTACCACCTTTTACTTTTGATCCTTCAAAATTCAGTGTCATACAATTTATCCTAATTTTACTACGTTAATTTTCTTACCCGATTCCTGATGTTAATTTCAGAATGTTCTTGTAAACATACAAATACAGTAAACCCTCGATTTAACAAGCCTTGGTTTATTGGATTTTAGAAATGCAGGACAGTGTGTGCTGGGTCACTTGATTTATAAACAGTGGACAAAGTCTTTTGGTAAAAATTTTTATTATTATTATTACAATCACAGCAAAACAGCCTTGTCTGTCTACTACACTTTCAATAACTGGCCACTAACTTTCCACTAATAGTCTGATTTAAACTAAGTTACATAAACCATTAAAAATTTATATTTATCCACATATGCAAATGAATTAAAATGGCTGTGACATGTCTGGCAATGTGGCAGCTTAAACAATGGACAAATTTGCATGCGTTTATCTCTTGGTGCGAGAATGAGTCATATACTACAGTAATACTGTATATAAAAATTCTTAGTGGTTTGAAAATTGTGAAAGTTTTTTAGTTTTACTTTTGATAAAGTTATCAAGGTCATCTTGCTGCCTATATTTCAAAATGTATGAGCATGTGCTGTGCAAGAAACTTGTATGTTGTACATCACAGCATACTGGATAAACTTCAAAATAGCCTTCAAACGTAAGGATAGTAAAATGCTAAAAAAAAAGTTTTCATAGCTTGAATTAACCCAAAATTGGAATATGCAATGGTAATGTGGCATTTGTATTAAATAGAAAAAAGTTAATACAAAAAACTAAGACATGTTGAAAATGGGTACCAAAGGTTATGAGTAGGAATTACAATGAAAGGTAAATGCTGACATTGCTATCATTGGTACATGGGATTAAGACTAAGTAGAAAAAATAAGCACATGGGTCATAAAAGGAAGTGAGGAATAGATTAAAATCTAGAAGCCCTCAATTGTAAATGAAAAAAAAAATTGCCATAAGAATAGTGGTACAGTACATAAGTGTGTGTGGTGAAGAGGCTCTTGGTCTGAGGAATTGGACCTTTTGGTCTTCTTCCTCAGACCGAACCTAATTACCCCCCAATCCCCCCTCCCTTTTCCCATTTTCCCCATCCTCCATTTTTCCCTTTCCTCCTCTTCCTCCTCATCCCTCCCTTATTTCCTTCCCATTTTTAACCTGGGAGCTTCCCTCCACAGGCATTCTAGTTCCTAGGTAGGGGGAAGGGTATCGTGGTCCATCCCATTCCGTTGAGGTCCTTGGTGGTGGTGTAGTTTGCCGTGGAATCTGGATCGCCTGGGGATGTCCCGTTCCCTCTCCGGTCTCCCGGGAGTGGCCTTGGGTATCTTTCGGGCGACGGGTGTATCTCTGGAGGCCACCTTTCGGATTCCGGGGGTGGTGGCCGAAGGCGGTATGCTTTGTGGCGGATATCCGGCCGCCCTCTCTTTTGTCCGCCGAGGTGGCTCGGTGGATGTGAGGTTGCTATCCCGGATTGCTGGTTTACTGGCATGAAGGGTAGGGTATGGCACGGGTTCCATGCAGCATCTGCACTACTTGCGGTGTTGAGGTCCTCTTGGGCGCGGAGGGGGATTTACGCCCCTTCCATTCCTCCTAGGAGCTATTCCTCCACGTTCCCCCCTTTTTTTATTCTTTTTTTTATTTTTATTTTCTTTTCTTCTTTCTTTTTTTTTCTTAAAAATAAAAAGAAAAGTAACCTAACCATGGCTGACCCAATCCATGAACCCAATACCCCCGGGCCCCTTCTTGATACCGCACCTAGTTCTGACCCTACCTCATTCCCGGACAACTTTTCGGACAACTCTAATACCCTGTACCTCTTGCTGGTGCCTGCTCGTCACCTGCTTCAGGTACTGGGGTTCCGACGGCCCTTTGACGTATCTGACCTTCGCTCTTCTCTGACCTTGATTCCGGCTTCTCCTCGACGGTGCGGCAATTTCGAATCGCTCGCCCGTCTCCCATCGGACCACCCCGGTCCCACATCCAACGACCACGACCCTTACATGACGATTCGACTCTTCCTTCTCGTTCATCTCAGAAACGCCTAGCACGTCGCGCACTCCCCTTAGATACTTTGTTTCACACTCCTCAATGGACAAAGTTTTTTACTCTCAGACCGACTACTCCAACTACCTATCTTTCCGATCATAGTATTGGTAAAGCTCTCCTACGCCATGTAGGCAAAGATATCTCTTTTCACGCTCTCAAGAGCGGCACTCGCATCATCACGGTCCAGAATGCTGGCCAAGCTCGCGATCTTTCCCTTCTTACGACCATAGATACTATTCCTATCACTATTGACAAGCATCATTCTCTTAATTCTTGTAGTGGTACTGTCATTTTACCCACACCATTGTCCAACGGAATTTCCAGACATGTGGTGAAGACATTTTAGAGCAACTTGAACTCCAAGAACTCCCTATCCTTAAGGTTGACACTTTTACCCTCCCTGCCAATAAGCGAAGACGTTTTCCATGCAATGTAGCTCGTTTAACGTTTGACTGCCGTGAACTCCCACCTTCGGTATATATTGCAGGTCAACGTTTACAAGTTCGAAGGTGACCCTTACACCACAGCAGTGTAGAAACTGCTGGCGTTTTGGTCATCCAGCGAAATATTGCGGGTCCATGGCCGAATGCCCAGTCTGTGGTGCCGACGACCATGCCAGTCCTTCTTGTACTTTACCTCCCTCTTGCCTTAACTGTCATGAGGCACATCCATCATATTCTCGCCGTTGTCAGGTTTACCTGAATGAGGCGGAAATCCGTTGCCTCAAAGAGGCGGAAGGCTTCTCATATGCTATGGCCGTCTCTCATCTACGCCTTCATGGGAGACTTCCCGTATTTCCTATTCTCGCATTGCTAAACGTCGCCCGCTTCTGGGGTCCCAACTTCCACGGCTTCCTCTGTGGTCGCCTCTTCCTCAGTCACCCCTGTCTCGAATCCTTTTGATGTTCTTGGCTCCGAGGTCCCTACCTCGGCATCCAATACTATCCACACTCCTTCCTCTACTCACTCGCACAGTTCTGAGTCTACACGTCCTCGTCATTCTCCTAAACCTCAGCGCCCCCATTCTTCTCATAAGCCCGGCAAAAATCCCTACTGCCGGGTTCTTCGCCTCCGTCTAGTTCTGTAACGTGTGTGGAGGTTCATCCTCCTCCTCATACACTACCTTCATCCCCAGTCCCCTCCCAAGCCCCTTCGACAGTTTCCCCTTCTATCTCCTCGCCCTCTCCTTTAGTACAGTCTATAGACTCACCGATCGTTGCTCACTCTTCTTCCATTTCTAATGTAGTCCCACATTCTGCATCTTTGACTTCCGAAACACTGGAAGCTATTGCAGAATATATTTCTGGACCGATGATGGACACTACTCCATCTGAGGTTCCTCATCTCTCTTCTTCGTCTCAACCCCCTCTTCCTTCACAACGTCCTCCTCCCTCTCTGATTACAGGTCTTCCGCTGCCTCCACACGTGGACTTTTCTAACCCTAGTCCATAGCTTCCTCTCACTTCCACTTATATCTTTCTCTCCATAAATCATGGCTTATTTGCAGTGGAATATCCGCGGCCTCAGGGGTAACAGGGGTGAGCTTCAGGTGTTGCTCTCCCAGTTTTCCCCTATTGGGGTCTGTTTGCAAGAACCCAAATTACAATCTACTGTTATCAGGCCCTTTTCAGGCTATAATTTGTTATATTCATCGGAGCCTTTTTCCGATGGAACCTTTAACGAAAGTGCTCTTCTTATACGCACTGATGTTCCATACCGTCAGCTCTATGTCCCTTCTTCCTTACATTACACCGCAGCCCGTATCCACTTGAATAAGTGGTATACACTCTGTTCTTTATATCTCCCCTTCGCGGGCATTGTCTATCCCAGATGTTGATTTTCTAGTTTCTTCCTTACTGCCACCCCTTCTCTTACTTGGCGATTTTAACGCACACCACTTTCTCTGGGGAGGGTCGCACTGTGACTCCCGTGGCATTCAGTTGGAGGCATTTCTTGCTTCTCTTCCCCTCCATGTTTTAAATACGGGTACTCCTACCCATTTTGATCCCCGAACTCATTCTTTCTCCTGCATCGATCTTTCCATCTGCTCTTCATCAACTGTCCTTGACTTCACCTGGTCTGTCCTCCCGGACTTACATGACAGCGATCATTTACCAATCATCCTTAAGTCCCCTCTGTTTTCTCCACCTCCTCATTGCCCACGCTGGCAATTTGACCGGGCAAATGGGACCTTTCCGCACATCTTTCTGCCTTTCATAAGGTTCCTACCTCGTCCTCCATTGATGAGGTTTTACATCTCTTTTCGTCCTCCATCTTCACAGCGGCTTCACATTCTATTCCCCAAACCTCGGGCAAGCATCCTCAGAAGTGCGTGCCTTGGTGGTCTCCTGCTTGTGCTCGGGCAGTGCGTTTGAAACGTGCTGCATGGGGCAGGTATCGATATAACAGAACCACAGAGAGACTCCTTGATTTCAAGCAGAAGAGAGCTATTGCTCGTCGTGTCATACGTGATGCTAAACGCACTTGCTGGCGAGATTACGTTTCTACTGTCACTTCGGCTTCCTCGATGAGTGCAGTCTGGAAGAAAGTGCGGAAGTTAAGTGGTAAATTCTCCCCCGACCTGGCTCCTGTTCTTCAGGTTGCTGGTGTCGATATAGCACACCCTCTTGCCGTTGCCACTGAAATTGGTAATCATCTCGTCCGCATTTCTCAGGGGCTCCATCTATGCCCCTCGTTCCTTTCTTCTAAGTCTGCCAGCGAGTTAAAACCCTTAGATTTTTCTTTTCTTAGAGAAGAATCCTATAATGTGCCTTTTACCCTTCAAGAACTGGAGGCAACACTCTCTGCTTGCCGATCATCGGCAGCTGGGCCAGACGGCATACATATTCGTATGCTACAGCATTTACATCAGTCTGCTCTTACTGTCCTCTTACGACTCTTTAATCTTATATGGTCGCAAGGAGTTATTCCCCAGCTGTGGAAGTCTGCTATTGTTCTTCCTTTTCGAAAACCAGGTGCTACGGGACGTGATCCCTCTCACTACCGTCCCATCGCTCTTACCAGTGCAGTTTGCAAGGTGATGGAACGTCTAGTTAATAGACGTTTGATGTGGTATTTAGAGACTCACAATAGTCTCTCCCCTAGTCAGTATGGTTTCCGTAAGGGCCGTTCTGCCATTGACCCCTTGCTGCGCTTGGATACGTATATTCGTAATGCCTTTGCGAATAACCATTCGGTTATCGCTATCTTTTCGACCTTGAGAAGGCTTATGATACAACTTGGAGATATAATATCTTGGCCCAGGCCCACTCCTTAGGCCTCCGAGGCAACCTACCATTCTTTCTTAAGGCTTTCTTAACTGACAGACATTTCCGGGTCCGGGTTAGTAATGAACTCTCCTGGAATTTGTCCAAGCTGAAGGTGTTCCCCAGGGATGTGTTCTGAGCACAACACTTTTTCTGCTTGCTATAAATAATCTGGCATCTGTTCTCCCATCCAATATTTGGTCATCGCTCTATGTGGATGACTTTGCTATAGCTTGTGCAGGTGCTGACTGTCACCTCATTGCAGTTTCCTCCAGCATGCCATCAACCGGGTTTCTGATTGGGCCACCACTCACGGGTTTAAATTTTCTAGTGGCAAAACTCATCAAATTACGTTCACTAGACGTTCAGTGGTCTCTGATCATCCATTGTACCTATACGGCTCACGTATCCCAGAACGTGATACAGTCAGGTTTCTCGGCCTCCTGTTTGACCGCAGATTGTCCTGGAAACCTCACATTACCTCTCTGAAGGCGACTTGTCATAGCCGGCTGAACCTCCTTAAAACCCTCGCACATCTTTCATGGGGGGCTGATCGTAGAACTCTCCTTTGCCTACATTCGGCCCTAATTTATCGAAACTCGATTATGGTGACCAGATATATTCGGCAGCCTCTGCCACTCTTTCCAGCCTTAACCCCATCCATCACCAGGGATTACGCTTATGCCTTGGTGCATTTCGTTCTTCCCCGGTTGAGAGCCTCTATGTAGAAGCGAACATTCCATCCTTGTCCGATCGTCGTGATGCACATTGCATTCGCTATTATGTTCGCTCTCATGACCTCCGCAATCCTTCCATGTATAGGATTGTCACAGATGTTAGTAGACGCTCGTTATTTGTTCATCACCCTGTTTACTTCGTCCCTTTTCTCTTCGTCTGCATTCACTCTTGTCTTCCCTTCAGCTTCCGCCTTTATATGTTCATGTGGCTTCACCCTTTCCTTTACCCCCTTGGGAAGTTCCTGCTGTCCGTGTCTGTTCTATTCCTCTACCTTGCGCGAAGCCCAACTGCCTACGGCGGCTTCTCGCTCTTTCTTTCTAGACCATTTCCGTTCTCATTCCCATGCCATCGCAGTATACACCGATGGTTCAAAGTCATCTGACGGCGTCGGATTCACAGCAGTGTTTCCGGACAGCGTCGTGCGAGGGCATCTATTACCCTCGGCTAGCATATTTATGGCTGAATTGTATGCCATTCTTGTGGCACTTATCCGTATTGCATCTATGCCTGTATCACCATTTGTGGTCGTTTCAGACTCCCTTAGTGCTTTACAGGCTATCCGTAAAATTGATACACCTCACCCCCTAGTTCTTCGTATCCACCTTTGGTTACGCCGTATCTTTAGCAAGCATAAAGATATTGTCTTTTGTTGGGTCCCTGGTCATGTTGACGTACAGGGCAATGAACAGGCAGACACTGCTGCGCGGTCAGCAGTACATGACCTACCAATTTCATATAGAGGTGTTCCTTTCACGGACTATTTTGCGGTCATTGCTACCCACCTTCGCACCCGTTGGCAACAACGCTGGTCTGACCTGCTGAATAACAAACTTCATTCAATTAAACCGGTTATAGGTTTCTGGCCTTCTTCTTGTCACCAATGTCGAGGTTGGGAGACTACACTCTCCCGTCTTCGCATCGGCCACACTCGTCTTACTCACGGGTATCTCATGGAGAGGCTCCCTGTCCCTCTCTGTGAGCATTGTCAGGTTCCAGTGTCTGTTCGACATATCCTGTTGGACTGCCCACTCTATCAACGAGCACGTAGAATTTACCTCCAACGACGTCTTTGCTCTGCGGCCCTTTCTTTACCTTCCCTTCTTACAGATGGACCCTCCTTTAATCCTGACTCTCTCATTGACTTTTTGACAGAAACTGACTTACTACACAAACTCTGAAGATTATAACTCTAGCACCTCCCTCAGTCCCTTCTACCTCGATCTCTTGCTACCCTCCACCCCTGAACTATCCACCGTCATCTTGCACTCCATACCCTACTAATCGTCCATCTCCCTCTTACAACCCACTCTCCCTGCATCCTACAATAACCTGCAGCGCTGTATAACCCCTGTGGTTTAGCGCTTCTATTTGATTATAATAATAATAGTACATAAGTGTTCACAAATAATGTAGTAGACTTTTGGAATATTGATGTGATAGGTAGAGTAGTATGTTGGTAAGCAGCAACCATCCAGGGGGTTACTATATTGAGTGTCAGATGGAAGTTTGATAAATGGATGGGACTGTATAGTATATTCTTGAACATTTGAGCTGTGCTTGTAGATTAAAGCCAGTATTATTTTGATTATTACAGGTGGTGCTTAATTATGAGAACTACAGTTATAAAGTCTTAACACTTTTTTTTCTTTTTTTCAGGGTTTCTGGTGTTAGAAGCTGCTCCTGATAGCCATAAATTTAAGCTGACAATGTTTCAGCCAACTGATCCGCCACACTTCTACAGAACTGTTCGCAAAGAGATGAAATTGTTAACAACCTCTCTTCCCCCAGGCATCTGGGTTAGAGGTTATGAAGACAGAATGGTAAATATTTGTTTAATTTTTGAGACTTCCTTTCTTTATATTTTACATTAATATACAGTGGACCCATATTATTGTAATTAATCTGTTCCAGAGTCTGATGAAATTCAAAATTTACGATTTTCAAAACTATTTTTCCCATAAGAAATAATGTAAATCCAATTAATCTGTTCCAGACACCCAAAAGTATTAAAAAAAATTTTTTTTTACATGAAATATAGATTTACATAAAGCAAAATTTCTTGACTGCCTCTCCCACTCTTATCATTTGCTCTCCTTTTTGCACATTCACCACTCTCTTCACCTTTCTTTTACTCTCCATATACTCTGCCCTTCTTATATCACTTCTGCTTTGTAAAAACCTCTCATAAGCTACCTTTTTCTCTCTTTTATTGCACCCTTTACCTCATCTTTCTATCAATCGCTCCTCTTTTCTCCCTCACCCACCCTCCTATAGCCACAAACTTTTGCCCCACATTCTAATACTGCATTTTAAAACTATTCTATCCTTCAACCCTTTCCACTATCCATACTTGCACTAGCCCTCCTTTCTGCCAATATTTGCTTATATCTCACCCTAACTTCCTCCTCCCTTAGTTTATAAACTTTCACATCTTACTGTTTCCATTTTCCTTTTGTTCCATCTACCTCTTACTTTAGCTGTAACTACAACTAGATAATGATCCGATATATCCGTTGCCCCTCTATAAACATGCACACCCTGAAGCCCACCCATCAACCTTTTATCCACCAATACATAATCTAACAAACTACTTTCATTACGTGCTATGTCATATCTTATACGTATACTTATATATCCTCTTTTTCATAAAATATGTATTGCCCATTATGAAACCTCTTTCTACACATAGTTCAGTTAAAGGCTCCCCATTTTCATTTAAACCTGGTACACCCCAAACTTACCTACTACTCCCTCCACAACATTTTTACCCACTTTAGCATTGAGATCCCCAACACAAGTACTCTCTCACTTGGTTCAAAACTCCCCATGCACTCATTCAACATTTCCCAAAATCTCTCTCTCTCCTTTACACTTCTCTCTTCTCCAGATGCATAAACACTTACTATAACCCACTTTTCACATCCAACCCTTATTTTACTTTAAATAATTATTGAATTTATACATTTATATTCTTTTCTTGCCATAATTTATCCTTCAACATTATTGCTACTCCTTCCTTAGCTCTAACTCTATTAGAAACCCCTGACCTAATCCCATTTATTTCTCCCCACTGAAACTCTCCTACCCCCTTCAGCTTGTTTCACTTAGAGCCAGGACATCCAGCTTCTTTTCATTCATAACATCCACAATCATCTCTTTCTGATCATTCACACTACAACCACGCACATTCAAACATCCCACTTTGGCAGTTTTCTTCTTTTTCTTTTTAGTAGGCTATATGGGAAAAGGGGTTACTAGCCCATTGCTTCTGGCATTTTAGTTGACTTTTACGACACGCATGGCTTGTGGAGGAAAGGTTCTTATTCCACTTCCCCATGGAAGTATGTAATATATCTGAATATTTTTTTTTTCAACAAGTCGGCCATCTCCCACTGAGGCAGGGTGACCCAAAAAGAAAGAAAATCCCCAAAAATAAAATACTTTCATCATCATTCAACACTTTCACCTCACTCATACATAATCACTGTCTTTGCAGAGGCGCTCAGATATAACAGCTGAGAATAGTCTCTCCCAACTGTCACTATCCCAAACCCCTCCTTTAAAGTGCAGGCATTGTACTTCCCATTTCCAGGACTGAAGTCCAACTAAATCAATTAATAACTGGTTTCCCTGAATCCAGGACTGAATATATCTGAATTATAATTCACAATAAAGGATGACACTTAAAACTTCCTTTACATACATTGTTTAAATGTGTACCAAGGATAAAATAACAATAGAGTATTTGAATTTGTTCATGGAAGCTTTAGAAATAGTCTTGGCTTATTTGCTCTTCACTAACTTGTTTTTGTGTTTAGGAATTAGACAACTTCTTTGTTTTTGTAGAATAATTCTTTTCAGCTATGATAGCTTTTTTATTATTTTTTTTTATTTTACCACATTGGCTATTTCCTACCAGAGTGACCCAAAGAAGAAAACACAAGCTTCTCTAACTATCACTTAAAAAAAAGTGTTATAGTAATTCAAACCATGTTATCTACATGACCCACCACAATAATACTGTACAAAAAACATTGCTGAATGTTATAAGCACACTCATGGAAACCTTATGTAGGATAGGTTAAGTACTGCATCATGGTGAATATTTTTTTTTCAATGCACCGATGATCTCCCACTGATGCAGGATAACCTAAAAAAAAAAAGTTTTTCTTATGTAGTATGTGTATATTTCTTTCAACGCACCGGCCGTATTCCACTGAGGCGGGGTGGCCCAAAAAAGAAAAATGAAAGTTTCTCCTTTTAAATTTAGTAATATATACAGGAGAAGGGGTTACTAGCCCCTTGCTCCTGGCAATATGTATATTTATGTACAGTGGTACCTCGAGTTACGATGGTCCCCAAAATCGCCCTTTTATGTAAGTTTGTTTTTTTAAATGCTTTTGTAGGTATATTTTTGGGGGTGTAAAAGGACTAGTCTATTTTACATTATTCCTTATGGGGATAAATTCGTTTGGTAATGGCACTTGAACAGCATTCTCGAACGAAAAAATATCGTAACTCGAGGTACCACTGTACATGTATATTTCATTTTACTAAATTTAAAAAGAAAAACAAAGTTTTTTCTTTTTAAATTTAGTAATTTATACAGGAGAATGGGTTACTAGCCGCTTGTTCTTGGCATTTTAGTCACCTCTTCTGACACACTTTTAAAACTAGAAATGAGCCTGGATTCATTTTCCCAGGACAAAATGATCTGCCCAGTTCCTCACTGTGGTATGGGCGAGGCAGCCGTCGCTTGGAGCATGATGAATATAATTTTATTAAAAACCTATTACTGTATGTATGTAGATAACTGTTTTTAGAAATAATTTGGTATGAAAGCTTTTTTTTCTGAGATGAACATTACACATTAGATATTATATTGAAAGTCTATGACAGGTGGAGGAGTTGTAACCCTGCCACCAGAATCCTGGAGCAGCTACCGAACTGGACAGGTTGTCCACTCTTTCCATGGAATGATTCTTAGAATTGCAGAACCTTTAATCATGTGTCACTGACACAAGTTACTGCTATCGTTTCTGGAGTACTAAGATTTAATGTTTTTGCTGGAAATATGATTTAATGTGAAAATGTGATTGGACAGATTTTTCATATGAGGAGTTATGGTGGAATGTGCCATAAGCAAAGGCCTGTAGAATAAAATACAGAACTCACTTTAGAACACAACTTCCCTACCCCCCTCCCCCATTACTGTAACCAAATTTCTTATAAGGTTTGCTGTTATTGGGAAAATTTTCAGTTTTTTGTAATTCCAAATTTAATGTTACATAACATTTACAAGACTTTTACTGTATCAAGATTTTTTTACTTTCATGGTAGGATCTCTACTCTGTTATGATTCGAGGACCAGAGCGAACGCCATATGAAGATGGTCTCTTCTTTTTTGACTTCCAACTATCAGCTGACTACCCCCGTGCACCCCCACTGTGTCATTATGTTACTTATTGTTCTGACAAGCTCAATCCGAACCTCTATGAAGATGGAAAGGTAAGCTATGACAAGATTACAAATGTCAGTTTTGTCCACTGTATCCATAGTTCACAAACTGCCTTAATACTGCAGCAGTATTATGGAGTCAAACCTTGGCTCCCACATTATTTTATATGATTAATGCATAAATAAAGTACAGTAAACCCTCTTACAGTACTGTAGTTAAGTTACTAAAACTGCCATGCATTTAAAAATTTGCAGGTTTAAGAACTATCCACCAAAATTTATTAATGTAGATGTAAGATTGGTTAGGAGGCAGCTAATTATTATTATTATTCAAAACACTAAACCTATGGGTCACATGATGCTTATATTCTTTCTCTACAGGTCTGTGTATCACTTCTTGGTACATGGAGTGGCAAAGGCACAGAGGTATGGACTAGCCAAAGTAATCTCCTTCAAGTCATCATCTCAATACAAGGTTAGTGTGTGTCACTTGAGTCCTAGAGGTGGGAAGTATAGTGCCTGCACTCTAAATGAGGGGTTTGGGATATTTGCAGTTTGGAGGGAGATCTGAACTGTGGTATCTGCACACCTCTGGCAAGACCATGATAGTGCGAATGATGGTGAAGGTGTTACTTTTTCGGGTCACCCTGCCTCGGTAGGAGACAGCCATCATGTTAATTTTTTTTAACACGCTGATTGAGAACCTTTACATTTATATGCCTTGATCTTTTCCACCATTTATCTACTCATTTAAATTTTACAAAACATTATTGTTCTCAGATGATACAGCTCTCTGTCTCAGTTGCTGAATTTATTAATGTTCCTGCCAGCTTGTGTATTTTATTCACTTCCACTAGCATCATTTTTACAGTACTTGTGCAATATAATACAGTGGACCCCCAAGTTATGAACACCCCAGAAATCGTACAATTATGTAAGTATAATATTGTAAGTGCTTTTGTAAGTGTATTTTTGGGGGTCTGAAATGGACTAACCTACTTGACATTATTTCTTAAGGGAGTAAATTCGTTCGGTAAT
>WNWK01002313.1:95000-160000 GCA_009830355.1 Cherax destructor | reverse complement strand
TTTGTGTACACCGCTCTCTTGACAAACTTTTGTAATTATTAATATATTTTTTATTTTATAATTTTTTTTGTGTAGTTCATGAGTATTATCATGTATCATTGTTAATATTTATTACTAGTTGGCTTGTATATATTTTTCTTATAATTTCAGAATTTCACCCTTTCACATTATTCATTACAGTAGTGTATCATTTTATTTAGTATCCCAGTACCTAAGGTTGCTACAAGGTAATTACTCTATTGGAACATAAATTAAAAGAGATTATAATTTGTAAAATTTTATTAAATAAATACAAAATGAATATTTTCAAAGCCTTCAGTTCTTGTGTGAATTGAAGGTCTACCCCTGTCTTTGAACTGTCTATTAATTATTAATCAAAGCTAATATTTTCATATTTTGAAGGTTAATTATTTGAATGCTAGAACAGATTGAAATAAGTATGCATTATACAGTAAATTACTTTATGCTGTAGTATCAGTGTGCTATACAAAACAGTACATTCTTTGTTTATGGTAAACAAAAAAAATAAAGCCATTCATGAGCGTAGTGGTTTTAGCGTATTGCAATCTACAGAGAAACTGGGATATTTCAAAGACTTTCTAGATAAGTACAGCACAGTATTTTATGTTTAAATATAATTATTTTGTGTATTTCCACAAATAATGTATTTTACCTTGTAAACCAGCTCTTTGATGTCCTCTGGAGGATTTGCTTCAAAGTGCCTCACTTATTTTTTTTATAGCATCTTGATCAGGAAAAATAATTAATCAGTTTTATTATCATGAAGGATCTCGCATTTTTTATATTTTCATGATATTCATTGTGGTTACTGAATATTTTTCACTTAGTGTTGGCAGTTATAGATGATCAAGATGCATGCTTCTAAAGGTAATATTTTATCTCACCATCAGCAATAGTTATCAGGAAGTTTACTATATTTGAATAGTTTTAAATGTTTCTTTACTGCTCTATTCCTGTATAAAGGTTTCTTCCCCTTGCTTTATGCAATAGATGTGTTGCTGACCTGTGGCACAAAGTGGAATGACATAAAGCATATGCATTATAACATATAAAAAGTAGGGATTTGTTCCGAGACTGTATATTCCACATTTCCTTACTAATGTTTAAAAATAAAAATGAGACTAAATGGTCATACACAAAAAATTAAATAAATTTGGTTCCCCCCAAAAAAACTTGCTAAAATTAAAATCCAAATTGCAATCATAATATACATATAATATGTACTCTTCACTACAGAAGCAGGGAAAAATTCACATTACTTACTTTTACCAAAAAAGTTTTTTAGTATACCTGATACACTGAATGGCCATGTACCAAAAATAATTATAATTGATCAGAAAACAAATGAGAAAAATATGAAATTCACAATTCGGTCATAATCCTCCTCCACTTTTACATTCCCTCAACCACCAACCAGTCAGCCTGTTTTTGTCTGGATTGAAAGGCACATGTTATGGACCTGTGAACACACAGCTTACTGCTATTTCCGCCCTCCACCCCTTACCCTGTGTGTTGGGGCAACCCATCTTCGTCTAACCTGATGTACATTTTGTTTTGAATTGGCGATACACAATTAAAACCAGCCGTAGGATTTTATTCAATATAAATGCTCATTTGATTTCCCACACCCAAATTTACTTTGTTCATTCTTTGTTGGTATAAACCAGTTTAGTGGTATTTAAAGAGAGATTAAATATCAAGTGGTGTTGGGCCTGGGTGATCTCAAGAGTGATGTACACTGAATGTAGCACATTACTAGTAGAAATAGGGTCGCCACATAAGCTAAACCGCATAAAGCTAGGGAAACCTCTGCTGTATATGTTGTTAAGAATCTCAAAGAAAGATGCACTCAGTTCTACAATATCATAGAGTGCACTGAAGATGCTTCTTGAAGCTCATCTTTAGTGTTACAAGATACAGCTAAAAAATGTCTTCACAGTAAAAAATTATATAAACCAAATTTATTTTAGTTTTCTCTTATAGGGTATTTATAATATTAGGAATTGAATAAAATTTTAGAGCACATAATATTGTAATGAATTGGTTGGTACACCTGCCCTTAACACCAATCAGAAACCTTTAGTGTTTGTTAATTATTGTATATTACTAATATTGTCTTTTGGACATTTTTCTTTTGCTTATTTTTTCAGGTAAATTATTTCTGCAGTATTCACATTATGTATGAGTACGTATTTCTTTCCACCTAATAGTGGCAGTGTGTGGTTTCCTTACCATTTTTTTTTTTCAGGACTGATCGTTGCATGTCATATAATTCATAATATGCCTTAGGATGTTATTGTTTGACAGAGATCTTGCATGATTCCTAAGGTTAGTTATTGAACTCCAATTTAAATTTAGGTAAATGAGCACCTGTGCATCATTCAGTATAGTTTATATCCAGAACTTTGCATGTATCCATTTACCTAAATTGATTGTCAGTATATCATACTCTTGACTAGATATTTGTTGTTTAACACAGCTGCACTGATACATTGCACCTTTAGGGTTATTAGATGTTCACTGAAGTGCAAGAGGATGATAGACAAGTGTGATAGTGTTGGGGAGGAACATGTTTAAAAGAGAGAGAGTGAGCGAGCAGTTGTGTTAAATTTTGTATTGCTTTTAAGCATCTTATAAGTCAATATGTCAGAAACTTTGTAAATTTTTATCTAAACAAATAATGTTGAAAAAGTTTCTTAGAGATAGATTCTTTTTTTTTTTTGTGCTTGATATAGGGTACAAGACAATCTTGGCTTTATGGAATATCATAAAGAATCTCGTTAAATTAGTAAAAGAAGAGTAAAATACCGTACTTAAACCAATACGTGTATGATCATAAAGAAAGAAAAAGAAAACTATGAAAAAAAGCAATCTTGAATGTAACTAGTATTCTAAAATGGATAATCATTGACTGAATTTGTTTCAGTGTAAATTGAGAAAAAGAAAGTAATGTATTAATAAAAGTTAAAATCATGCTGCAGTATAATAAAGCATCCTTATTAAAGTTGAAAAAAATCATTTTAATTAGAGGCTGAATAAAAATAATACAAACTAGTGTAAATGTTCTAGGCTGCATGTTTTAAAGCAGGCATGGGTATCTTAATGAAGGGCTAGTGGTAATCTTCTGGGAAGCACTAAACCCTTTGGGCTCATACTATGCCTAAGAAATGAGAGGTAATCATATTTGATCCAATGAATAGAATAGCTCCAATTCTTTGGATCTAAAGGCTTTTACATGCATCTAGCCCAACCTACCCCCTCTTGAAAGTCAGTGATAAAGTTTGGTGGATTTTGAATTTTGTACAGTGCCACATAAATCGATAGCATTCAGTTTGCTGCTTATAAGTGCTAATTTTTTAGCTATTTTTGAGCATTACTTATAATTTTTCTTACGGTGTTGAAGTAGACTGCCGAGGATCTAATTTGATTTGATTTTAAAATTAGTTTAAAATTGTAAAAAAATATGTTGGGGATGTTGAGGATCATATGAGTAATATTTACAATATAAGTGTTATCAGTATTCTTTAGGATTTTTAAAACAATCTTTGTATTGATTAACATTACAATTTATTAGTTATTATATTGAACCTGCCATGTTAATCATACCATAAAGTTTATTTGCTGTTAAATATTGAATTGGGCAAAGAATTTGATAATACAATCCATTTCAAGAGATATTTTCAGCCTTTGTATAGTAGTATACTTTTGTTACATAAGTGACAGATCTTTAAATGCTGAGATTGTATCCTTAAAAATTTTAATACCTGAATTTAAATTCTATCTTACTGTCAGCTTGGTTCATTTTATTGTAAGTATGATTGAGGAAGTTCAATTGAAAACTGAATAGCTCATACTATGAAGGAATTTTGTTGCACTATTCAATTTTGTATGTACTTTTTCATTTTCATTTATGAGAAGTTTCACTGTGTGGAGAAGCTTTATGAGAGCTGACTATTATTTGAGGACTTGCCTAATACTTTTGATTTGTATGTATTAATGAAGTCTGATACAGTTCAGCTTAAACTGGCTCTCAAATGTGGTGCACTGATACTACAGTGATTGTGGGAGAATAGTACAATTGCGGCATAATACAGAGCTGCACAAGAAAATGTAATAATTTTTCA
The DNA here is from genome assembly GCA_009830355.1 of Cherax destructor. NCBI lineage: Eukaryota > Metazoa > Arthropoda > Malacostraca > Decapoda > Parastacidae > Cherax > Cherax destructor. Next base: position 155,855 of record WNWK01002313.1, on the reverse strand, counting down.
AACAGAGGAAAACTATAAAAAAAAAAGGCTTGAGAGTTCATGTATTTAATATGTTTAGCTTGTTAATGCAAAAATAAAGAAAAAATAAGTTTTACATGACATTAGCACAGGAGGCAGCTCATCACACTAAAGTATTAAATATGGAAACTTGGCCAGAGGTTCATTTGTTATTTGTTGTAACTTTAAAATTCTTGGAAATATTGCCTAGTACAGTATAAACAAAGTGCATGGGAAGTTTTTAAAGCATTTATTTGATTTTGCAGTAAAATTAAAATTAATACAAATATTTTTTTTATTATTTTTTTATTAACACATCGGCCGATTCCCACCAAGGCAGGGTGGCCCGAAAAAGAAAAACTTTCATCATCATTCACTCCATCACTGTCTTGCCAGAAGGGTGCTTTACACTACAGTTATAAAACTGCAACATTTACACCCCTCCTTCAGAGTGCCGGCACTGTACTTCCCATCTCCAGAACTCAAGTCCGGCCTGCCGGTTTCCCTGAATCCCTTCATAAATGTTACTTTGCTCACACTCCAACAGCACGTCAAGTATTAAAAACCATATGCCTCCATTCACTCCTATCAAATACGCTCACACATGCTTGCTGGAAATCCAAGCCCCTCGCACACAAAACTTCCTTTACCCCCTCCCTCCAACCTTTCCTAGGCCGACCCCTACCCCGCCTTCCCTCCACTACAGATTTATACACTCTGAAGTCACTCTGTCTCGTTCCATTCTCTCTACATGTCCAAACCACCTCAACAACCCTCCTCAGCTCTCTGGACAATCGTTTGGTAATCCCGCACCTCCTCCTAATTTCCAAACTCCGAATTCTCTGCATTATATTCACACCACACATTGACCTCAGACATGACATCTCCACTGCCTCCAGCCTTCTCCTCGTTGCAACATTCATCACCCATGCTTCACACCCATATAAGAGCGTTGGTATAACTATACTCTCATACATTCCCTCTTTACTTCCATGGACAAGGTTCTTTGTCTCCACAGACTCCAAGTGCTCCACTCACCCTTTTCCCCTCATCAATTCTATGATTCACCTCATCCTTCATAGACCCATCCGCCGACATGTCCACTCCCAAATATCTGAATACATTCACCTCCTCCATACTCTCTCCCTCCAATCTGATATCCAATCTTTCGTCACCTATTCTTTTTGTTATCCTCATCACCTTACTCTTTCCTATATTCACTTTCAATTTTCTTCTTTTACACACCCTACCAAATTCATCCACCAACCTCTGCAGCTTCTCTTCAGAATCTCCCAAAAGCACAGTGTCATCAGCAAAAGCAACTGTGACAACTCCCACTTTGTATTTGCTTCTTATCTTTTAGCCCAACACCTCTTGCCAAGACCCTCGCATTCACTTCTCTTACAACCCCATCTATAAATATATTGAACAACCACGGTGACATCACACATCCTTGTCTAAGGCCCACTTTTACTGGGAAATAGTCCCCTTCCCTCCTACACACTCTAACCTGAGCCTCACTATCCTCATAAAAACTCTTCACTGCTTTCAGTAACCTTCCTCCTATTCCATACACCTGCAACATCTGCCACATTGCCCCCCTATCTACCCTATCATACGCCTTTTCCAAATCCATAAATGCCACAAAAACATCTTTACCCTTATCCAAATACTGTTCACCTATATGTTTCACTGTAAACACTTGGTCTACACACCCCCTACCTTTCCTAAAGCCCCCTTGTTCATCTGCTATCCTGCTTTCTGTTTTACTCTTAATTCTTTCAATAATAACTCTACCATACACTTTACCAGGTACACTCAACAGACTTATTCCCCTATAATTTTTGCACTCTCTTTTGTCCCCTTTGCCTTTATACAAAGGAACAATACACGCTCTCTGCCAATCCCTAGGTACCTTACCCTCTTCCATACATTTATTAAATAATAGCACCAACCACTCCAAAATTATATCCCCACCTTTAATCATCAGTAAATTATCTAAAACTAATTAAATACAGCTGTAATATTGCGATTGCCTGATATTTGTGCTATAAGAAAAAAGTATAATATATTAAATGAACTTCAAAAATGAAAGGAGAGTTCTTCAAGCTTATCAATTTTCACTGCAGTCATAGTGCATGTTATTTTGAAGTTTAAGGTTTAGCGCTTCTATTTGATTATAATAATACAGTGGTACCCCGACTTACGATGGTCCCCAAACACACCCTTTTATGTAAGTTTATTTTTTTAAATGCTTTTGTAAGTGTAATTTTGGGGGTCTAAAAGGACTAGTCTATTTTACATCATTTCTTATGGAGATAAATTCGTTTGGTAATGGCACTTGAACAGCATTCTGGAATGAAAAAATATCGTAAGTCGGGGTACCACTGTAATAATAATTTGAAGTTTAAGAAATGAGTATGCTTTAATTATGCCTAAAAAATGGGTTTGCTTACTCTTAAGGAAAAAAAAGGCACCATACAAAAAAAAATTATAAAAATTTAATATATAAGAAGTTTCAATCTTCCAGCCACTTTAGTAATAGCTAACCTCAGCTGGCAGTATGTTGCCCGTATTTTTCTAGTCAGTTTTCGCTCGAGTGGATAATACACTTAAAATGTTTTTGGGATATGACCAAGCAATACATTTATAGAACTACATTAATTTATGTTCGTAAATGTATAAAAGTGTTCACTTTGGAATTATCATAATACAGGTATTGCACTTTCACATGGAATTGTGTAGGTGCATCCTGATGCTTTTGCATATATGTTTCTATGCACAAGTTTTTAATAATACAGTAATAATAATAATAGAGTTGATCTTTTATGTAAGGGATTACAGTGTTGAACGAGAGGTGTAGGTTAAGGCATTTGGGAACAGTGTGTCATTGGTTATTTCTGTGGTTATGTATAGTGGGCATACTCTTTTTTTTTTTTTCTGACTATCACTAATATTTTTCTCATATTTGTAAAATTTCTTAGTGTGTAATATTAAATCAACTAATTGGAAATACTGTACCTGTATCACATTGTTGATTATGTAATTGTTTAAATGATTTAATAGGACACATTATCAGATGTTGATTCGTGTACAATATATTTGAATACGATACAGTATTTATAATTCTGTAAAATTATATTTGCAGATTTTTTACACAAGAAATACATGAATTTCTGGTAAAGTAGAAATGTATTAATATTTTATGTTTCTGAAGGTTGAATTTTAAGACTATCCCAGGGTAATAGGTTTGATGAAAGAAATTGTTGTTGTTGTGCACTATGACATGGCTGGTCTTGCAAATGCAGAATTTCTTCAGTGGATGTTATCACTAAATTAATGTTTATGTAAAAATATTTAAAATTTAGTTATTATTTGATGGATATTTGTATATGAACCTGCATTTTATGGCATTACATTTAAAATTTGTTTGCATCTGTCTTCACTTGTCATTAAGATTCCTAATGATTAGTAGAAATGAAATTTTTGATGTATTGAGATTGTAATATTCTGTAATTTTGTCAAAGAATAAATTTAATATGATACATCCACACATCATGACTTTGTCTTGTAAATAACCTAAAGAAATATTTTAGTAAAATGTTTTTATTGAAAGTCCCAGTGCTGTATGACCCTTATGGGTTTAGTGCTTAGTTTTGATTATTATAATAATTATTGAAATGCCACTTGAGAAAAAAAACCTTCATACATATATAATACATATACATTTATGCATACAAATATTTTTAATATTTTGAGGAACTTTTAAATGTCGATGAAAAAAGGGAGGCGGTAATTTCATGTACTGGCCAGGGAGGTACATCGTTTAGGAGTGAAGAAGAGCAAGATGTGAGTGGGGGGGAGGTGCGTGAGGCATTACGTAGAATGAAAGGGGGTAAAGCAGCTGGAATTGACGGAATCATGACAGAAATGTTAAAAGCAGGGGGGGATATAGTGCTGGAGTGGTTGGTATTTTTGTTTAATAAATGTATGAAAGAGGGGAAGGTACCTAGGGATTGGCAGAGAGCATGTATAGTTCCTTTATATAAAGGGAAGGGGGATAAAAGAGAGTGTAAAAATTATAGGGGAATAAGTTTACTGAGTATACCAGGTAAAGTGTATGGCAGGGTTATTATTGAAAGAATTAGAGGTAAGACAGAGTAGGATTGCAGATGAGCAAGGAGGCTTTAGAGTGGGTAGGGGATGTGTAGATCAAGTGTTTACAGTGAAGCATATATGTGAACAGTATTTAGATAAAGGTAGAGAAGTTCTTATTGCATTTATGGATTTAGAAAAGGCATATGATAGAGTGGATAGGGGAGCAATGTGGCAAATGTTGCAAGTGTATGGAATAGGTAGTAAGTTACTGAAGGCTGTAAAGAGTTTTTATGAGGATAGTGAGGCTCAGGTTAGGGTGTGTAGGAGAGAGGGAGATTACTTCCTGGTAAAAGTAGGTCTTAGACAGGGATGTGTAATGTCACCATGGTTGTTTAATATACAGTGGTAACTCGAGTTACGATGGTCCCCAAAATCGCCCTTTTATGTAAGTTTATTTTTTTAAATATTTTTGTAGGTATATTTTTGGGGGTGTAAAAGGACTAGTCTATTTTACATTATTCCTTATGGGGATAAATTCGTTTGGTAATGGCACTTGAACAGCATTCTCGAACAAAAAAATATCGTAACTCGAGGTACCACTGTATTTATAGATGGGGTTGTAAAAGAAGTAAATGCTAGGGTGTTGGGGAGAGGGGTGGGATTAAATTATGGGGAATTAAATGCAAAATGGGAGTTGGCACAGTTACTTTTTGCTGATGATACTGTGCTTATGGGAGATTCTAAAGAAAAGTTGCAAAGGTTAGTGGACGAGTTTGGGAGAGTGTGTAAAGGTAGAAAGTTAAAAGTGAACATAGATAAGAGTAAGGTGATGAGGGTATCAAACGATATAAATAAAGAAAAATTGGATATCACATTGGAGAGAGGGATTATGGAAGAAGTAAATGTTTTCAGATATTTGGGAGTTGACGTGTCAGCGGATGGGTTTATGAAGGATGAGGTTAACCATAGAATTGATGAAGGAAAAAAGGTGAGTGGTGCGTTGAGGTATCTGTGGAGACAAAAAACGTTATCCATGGAGGCAAAGAAGGGAATGTACGAAAGTATAGTGGTACCAACACTCTTATATGGGTGTGAAGCATGGGTTGCAAATGCTGCAGCGAGGAGGAGGCTGGAGGCAGTGGAGATGTCCTGTCTAAGGGCAATGTGTGGTGTAAATATTATGCAGAAAATTCGGAATGTGGAAATTAGGAGAAGCTGTGGAGTTACTAAAAGTATTTGTCAGAGGGCTGAAGAGGGGTTGTTGAGGTGGTTTGGTCATTTAGAGATTGGATCAAAGTAGAATGACTTGGAGAGCGTATAAATCTGTAGGGGAAGGAAGGCGGGGTAGGGGTCGTCATAGAAAAGGTTGGAGGGAAGGGGTAAAGGAGGTATTGTGGGCGAGGGGCTTGGACTTCCAGCAAGCATGTGTGAGCGTGTTAGATAGGAGTGAATGGAGTCGAATGGTTTTTGGGACATGACGATCTGTTGGAGTGTGAGCAGGGTAACATTTTGTGAAGGGATTCAGGGAAACCAGTTAATTGATTTAATTGGACTTGAGTCCTGGAAATGGGAAGTACAATGCCTGCACTTTAAAGGAGGGGTCTGGGATAGTGACAGCTGGGAGGGACAATTCTCAGCTGTCGTATCTGAGCTCCTCTGCAAAGACAGTGATTATGTATGAGTGTGGTGAAAGTGTTGAATGATGAAAGTATTTTCTTTTTGGGGATTTTCTTTCTTTTTGGGTCACCCTGCCTCGGTGGGAGACGGCCGACTTGTTGAAAAAAAAAAAAATACATTTATCAAAAAAGAAGCGCTAAACCCACTAGGGTCATAGCACATATACATATACGGATACATATTCCATATAGTATGAACTTGCATACAGCTGGGGCATCATTAGGCTGTAAATGAGTGCTGGCAAATTTAGGCTGGACAAAGAGGATATCCTCAAATACTGAATAAAGTATTCACACAGTTCCAATTATCCCATTTTACCAGGCAGTCACTGACAACTGGACACTTAACTATGTATATGATGGTAAAGGCCTTTTAATTTTCAGAGCTTATATATATAGAATAAAAAGGATGAGAGGCTTGCCTGCAGTTACAAGCATCTGCTACAGGTGATAGCCTAACCTCTTTCTGGCCAGAACAAATCATGCTTGATACTAGTGCTTTCAGGTCTCTGGGAATCTGTAGTTTTTTTCCTTATCCATCATTAAAACCATCTTACTGAAAGATATCAGCTCTTCCAGAGTTGATATCCTTCAGTTACACATGCAGGTAGACTAGTATTTCACATGTATTGCACTTACACACGCACAAATATCTACAAACACTTTCATACATATATGCACACAAATACATATACACATACTATACAGTATAAACTTTCATACAATTGGGGCATTACTAGGCTGCTAATGAGTGCTGGCAAATTTAGGCTGGACAACAAGAAAATCTTCAGTAGGAAGGATATCAGCTCCGAAAGAGCTGCCACCTCCATTATCAGCATCCAGGACACCCGAGGTCATCATCCGCTATCACTGGACATTACATGACATACATTCACAGGGAGCAATAAACGTGTAGGGGTCATACACCTCCTGGAAGAGCAATAATCTTCATTTCTATAAGTACAGTGGACCCTCGCTATTCGATTATGTAATTTTATTATTGTAAGTGTTTTTATAAATGTATTTTTGGGGGTCTGAAACGGACTAATCTAATTTACATCATTCCTTATGGGAATAAATTCATTTGGTAACAGCACTTGAACAGCATTCTGGAATGAAGAATGTTCGAAAGCCGGGGGTCCACTGTACATGTACAGTAAAGCCCTGGTTATACAGCAGGTTAGGTTCCGGACTACTCCTGTAAAGTGAAACATACCCTTACTTTCAAATGCATATAAAGCTTGATAACATGTTTACACAATCGTGTTTTAAGTGAGCAATAAAGCTAGGCCTAAAAAATGCATATACAGTACACACATTATGTACCTTAAAGTATTTTCGTCCTTAGCTTATAGTGAGTGGTGAATATATTCATTGTAGGAAGTGTGAATAAATGACGAATGGGAATAACTGAAAACCGCTGTATTAGTGAAACACCATAAAGTGAATGCTGTAAAGCAGGGCCCTACTGTACAAGGTATACAGGCCTACCTGACATCAGTGACATACTGTATAGAAAGTCCCTGGTTATGCAGAGCATTTTGGGCAAATTAGGTCAGTGTTGTTCCCATGATGCGACACACCAGTCGACTAACACCCAGGTACCTACTTACTGCTAGGTGAACAGAACAGCAGGTGTCTTAAGGAAACACAACCTAATGTTTCCACCCATACCGGGGATCGAACCATGACCTTAATGTGTGAGCTGAGTGTGCTAGCAATCAAGGTATAGGACACCTTAATGGGAGGCATTAGGTTCGATCTAAGGAAGGGAAGCACCGTTTCCATCTAGAATTTTAGATCATGAGCACTTCACCCTTGAAGAGCCATTTCACGACAACACTACCACTAAGGTCTGCTTTAGAACAAGGTCCCCTCAAGGGAGGTTCCTTGATGTTGGTGAGGGGCTCTTATCTAGGGAATTTGATCTGTGCTCCAATTCCGTGAATTAAATCTGAATGTCTTCCACTCCTTTTCCCCCACAGGCGCTGTATAATCCCTGTGGGTTTAGCGCTCCCCATATTAACAATCACAATTTAGAACAAGAACCACACGGCTGACAATTATTCCTTTTCCTTCTGCCTAGGAGTTGAATTTCACAATAGGAAATTTAATCAATAATTAAGGCCAAATGGAGATGTGGGTAGGAAGGAGGGAGGGAGAGAGAGAGAGAGAGAGAGAGAGAGAGAGAGAGAGAGAGAGAGAGAGAGAGAGAGAGAGAGAGAGAGAGAGAGAGTATTTAGATTAGATTCGAGGGACGAGACAAGTCTTAAATACACAAATAACACACACATAGGAGAGAGAAGCTTATGCTGATGTTTGGGTCTGACTTAGACCATTTACAAGTTGCTGTGACTAAATGGTCCAAGTCAGACCTAAACGTCGTCAATAAATAACGTCGTCGTCGTCGTAATCTCAGCCTTGTGTGCGGGTTATTTGTGTATTATTTCCCCGGGCCTCATGGTATTGTCCCTTTTTGTTCTTTAAGAAGTTTAATACTACCTTGAATGATTAACATCCTATGGACCTTCAGATTAGTGTATGTTTTTTTTTTCTATGCATAATTTTGAAATAAAGATGAACTTGAACTCTACTGTGGCTGGGAATTATGGTCTGCTGTCTTGGGCTGCACTCACTGCGATTTCTCTTGCCAGAGTAACAAGCAGAGATCACTACTGTTACCAATGGATATTTGGGAGTATAAGGTTGAACAAATATTTAAGGTGAGTGCTGTAGATCAAGAATCTTCCGAGAATGTTGATAGTTCATGAATGAGGCACTTGTACATGTTGAACATGTTATACCTGGTAATTGTACTACAGAATGCATATAACTGCATTGGATAACACAAAAATGGCAAAAATTTATCTGCTGTTTAAGGAATCTTTACACACGATGACAGATTTAGAGCTCTGAGTGAGCGCTGAAGTATGAGTGGAAGACAGGTTTAAACAAAGGAGGTATGAGTGGTGTGTTAATGTCCAACCAAGAACTCAAAACAATGAATTCAAGATAGATACCAGCAAGGGCTCTGTGATCTAAGGATCTGGACTTATCCTCCCCTGCCTTGAATCCAGTCTCAATGTCTCCCATTCTCCGGGCGGTCCATGATCATTGCTCCTTCACTGCCTTCCCCTCGCTGAAAAACTATCCAGTTGGATACATACAGATTTAAAAGGAACACAGGGTAGTTTAGCAACAGATTGATAGAAAAGTGCAATGAGTCTGCCGAGTCACGGAAGGTAACACATCGGGTATCTTTTAAAAACAGGATTGCTAAATATATATACGTGTATACTCAACTAATTGCACTCACCTAATTGTGGTTGCAGGGGTCGAGACTCAGCTCCTGGCCCCGCGTCTTCGCTGATCGCTACTGGGTCCTCTCTCTCCCTTCTCCATGAGCTTTATCATATCTCGTCTTAAAGCTATGTATGGTTCCTGCCTTCACTACATCACTTGCTAGACTATTCCACTTCCTGACTACTCTATGGCTGAAGAAATACTTCCTAACATCCCTTTGACTCATCTGAGTCTTCAACTTCCAATTGTGACCCCTTGTTTCTGTCCCCTCTCTGGAACATCCTCTCCCTATCCACCTTTTCTATTCCACACAGTATTTTGTATGTCGTTATCATGTCTCCCCTAATCCTCCTGTCGTCCAGTGTTGTCAGGCCGATTTCCCTTAATTAACCTTTCTACATAACCTTTTAGCTCTGGAACTAACCTTGTCGCAAACCTTTGCACTTTCTCTAATTTCTTGACGTGCTTGACCAGGTGTGGGTTCCAAACTGGTGCTACATACTCCAGTATGGGCCTAACGTACACGGTGTACAGTCTTGAACGATTCCTTACTAAGGTATCGGAACGCTATTCTCAGGTTTGCCAGTCGCCCATATGCTGCCGCAGTTATCTGGTTGATGTGTGCTTCCGGAGACGTGCTCGGTGTTATACTCACCCCAAGATCTTTCTCTTTGAGCGAGGTTTGCAGTCTTTGGCCACCTAGCCTATACTCTGTCTGCGGTCTTTTTTGCCCTTCCCCAATCTTCATGACTTTGCATTTGGCAGGGTTAAATTCGAGAAGCCAGTTGCTGGACCAGGTGTCCAACCTGTCCAGGTCTCTTTGAAGTCCTGCCTGATCCTGTCATAGAGCTCCAGAAGGTTTGTGACACAGGATTTGCCTTCCGTGAATCCGTGCTGGTTGTCGTTTATAATCTTGTTCCGTTCCAGGTGCTCCACCATTCTCCTCCTGATAATCTTCTCCATGACTTTGCACACTATACACGTCAGTGACACTGGTCTATAGTTTATTGCCTCGTTTCTGTCTCCTTTCTTAAAAATGGGAACTACATTTGCCGTCTTCCATATCTCAGGTAGTTGCTCAATTTCAAGGGATGTGTTGAAGATTGTGGTTAGTGGCACACACAGCGTCTCTGCTCCCTCTCAAAGGACCCACAGGGAAATGTCCGGTCCCATCGCCTTTGAGGTATCAAGGTCACTGAGCAGCTTCTTCACCTCCTCATCAGTTGTGTGTATGTCCTCCAACACTTGTTGGTATATCCCTTGTTGGTGTCCCGCTCTGTTCTATGTTCTCAGAGTCTTTCCTGTCTCCACTGTAAATACTTCCTTAAATCTCGTGTTGAGCTCCTCACATACCTATTGATCGTTTCTTGTGAGTTCCCCACCTTCTTTCCTCAGCCTGACCACCTGGTCTTTGACTGTTGTCTTCCTCCTAATGTGACTATACAGCAGTTTCGGGTCAGACTTGACTTTCGATGCTATGTCATTTTCGTACTGTCGCTGGGCCTCCCTCCTTATCTGTGCATACTCGTTTCTGGCTCTTCGACTAATCTCCTTATTTTCCTGGGTCCTTTGCCTTCTGTACTTTTTCCATTCTCTAGCGCACTTAGTCTTTACCTCCCTACACCTTCGGGTAAACCAAGGACTCGTTCTGGTCTTCCCATTATTTCTGTTGCCCTTGTGTGTATGTGTGTGTGAGAGAGAGAGGTTTGTATTTGAGGACCTGCCTAGCATGGGCCAGTAAACCTAATGCGGTGTTCATCAATAATGCTCACAAGCAAAATGAAAACCTTTATTAGTGGACGAGGCTTTGAGCAAAAACTATCAAATGTTAAGACCTGACCAAACACGGTGTGGTGTCCAAGCCTTTCAAAGGTTCCTGGCTCTTAACACAAGGAATTGGATCTTACCTCTTATTTGAATCGAACTTTTACCTTCCATGCCTCCAGGCACTGTATGATCCCTAAGGGTTTAGCGCTCCCAATGAATGTAAATCATTAATGGTGCCGCATCGTCGCTGATGCTCACCTCTCGGTGTCCACACTGATGAAAAAAAAATCAAGAACATTTTAAGGGCACTAGAGTACGTAAAGTACATAGTAATTAATGTTTTGACATTGGACTTATGTAAAACCAAAAAGCATTCTTTGTGGGTGTAATTACTGCTAAAAAATAACTATTATACATATGGGAAAGCACTAAAGACGTTGGGGTCAAACAGCCTGGGGATGTTGGGAGTCAATCAGGTTCTATCAGAGGGAGGAAGAGTCTTATTTCTTGAGCAACTCACCAGTATCAAGTAACATCCCATGAGGGAGGAAACACACTTGAAATTCAATATTAATCAAGAGTAAAAAAATGTTGTCAACCATCTTAGGCAAGTGAATAGCAGTGTGTGGAGAGTATGAGGCAAAGGATAACCAAAAGAGGAGGAGGAGGAGGAGGAGGAGGAGGAGGAGGAGGGAGGAGGAGGAGGAGGAGGAGGGAGGAGGGAGGAGGAGGAGGAGGAGGAGGGAGGAGGAGGAGGAGGAGGAGGGAGGAGGAGGGAGCGCAGGAGCAGAGAGCAGCAGCAGCAGCAGCAGCAGCAGCAGCAGCAGGCAGCGAGCAGCGAGGCAGCAGGCAGCAGCAGCAGCAGCAGCAGCAGCAGCGAGCAGCAGCAGCAGCAGCAGCAGCAGCAGCAGCAGCAGCGCAGCAGCAGGCAGCAGGCAGCAGCAGCAGCAGCAGCAGCGCAGCAGCAGCAGCAGCAGCAGCAGCGCGCGCGGCAGCGCAGCGCGCGCAGCGCAGCAGCAGCGCGCGCGCTGCTAGCGTGCAGCGCGCGGCGCAGCAGCAGCAGCGCGCAGCAGCAGCAGCAGCAGCGCAGCGCAGCAGCAGCAGCAGCAGCGGCAGCGCAGCAGCAGCAGCAGCAGCAGCAGCAGCAGCAGCAGCAGCAGCAGCAGCAGCAGCAGCAGCAGCAGCAGCAGCAGCAGCAGCAGCAGCAGCAGCAGCGCGCGCTGCTGCTGCTGCTGCTGCGCGCAGCGCTGCGCTGCGCGGGCAGCAGCCGTGCGCAGCTGCTGCTGCTGCTGGCGCTGCTGCGCGCGCAGCGCAGCAGCGCGCGTGCTGCGCTGCGCTGCGCGCGCGCTGCTGCGCGCTGCGCGCTGGCTGCTGCTGCTGCGCGGCTGCGCGCGGGCTGCGGGCGTGCGGCAGCAGGCGCAGCAGCAGCAGCAGCAGCAGCGCAGCAGCAGCAGCAGCAGCAGCAGCAGCAGGCAGCAAGCAGCAGCAACAGCAAGCAACAAGACAGCAAGCAGCAGCGCAAGCAACAGCAGCAACAACAACAACAACAACAACAACAACAACAACAACAACAACAACAACAACAACAACAACAACAACAACAACAACAACAACAACAACAACAACAACAACAACAACAACAACAACAACAACAACAACAACAACAACAACAACAACAACAACAACAACAACAACAACAACAACAACAACAACAACAACAACAACAACAACAACAACAACAACAACAACAACAACAACAACAACAACAACAACAACAACAACAACAACAACAACAACAACCAACACCTTTACGAAGCAGTTTGATGTCGCTCTGTCTCAGTGATCAGAATATTTTTTTTAACGCATCAACTGTAAGGCTAAGAGCTATCCTACCTTAGCTCATTTCAAAACCCAGCTCTATTTAATGTATACTACCACCCCTGGGATGACACTCACAACAGTCCACTAACACCCAGGTACCTATTTACTGCTTGGTGAACAGGGGCAGCAGGTGTAAGGAAACATGCTTGTTTCCACCGGTGCCGGGGATCGAACCACGGACACTCAGTATGCGAGCCGAGTACGCTACCAGCGTTTTTGCCATCTACGCTTCAGTGTTTCAGCTGACACCAACCCCCACCAGCAATAAAGAAGCACTAAGCATTTTCCTAGTGTGAGGAGCTGTTAAGTGCTTCCAGGGACCTAAACACTAAGATAAATGTACCAGTTCAAACTTGTTTATAAGATAATAATAATATCTTTATTTATTACAAGTACAAGGTATACAGGCCTAGCTGACATCAATGACATACTACTATAGAAAGCCTCTTGTTATGCTGAGCATTTCCCGCAAATTAGGTCAGTTTCGTCCCAGGATGCGACCCACACCAGTCGACTAACATCCAGGTACCCATTATTACTAATGGGTGAACATAGACAACCGATGTAAGGAAACACGTCCGATGTTTCCACCCTTCGCTGGGAATCGAACCCGGACACTCACCGTGTGAACCGAGAGCTTTTGCCACCAGGCCACGGGGCACCGTGTCAGGATAACGAATACTATCTATAAAACACTTGCAGGAAGCCTGGGAAATGTAAGAAGGTTTGCATGCGACTTGTTTGTCTCAACATTGTATATGTCACGTGAGTTAAACACTGCACCCAGAACCACTCAGGAGGTGCTTCTGTATATGCAATAAGGATACGACACTTTGGATAGGTTTCAGGACGGTACTGAAGCTAGTGCTGAATAACTGTAATCCGAATACAGGGGTTCTTTTGGATAGTTTTCTAAGAATATATAAAGAATGAAAGGAAAATCCTAAAATCCAGAGTGGTGACCCCCACAGGGCAGGAATACGAGATGATGTTAATGTAAGTACGTACTTGAAATAGTATTCAGATCTCGGCAGACAACACTATGACTGCGGCTCAGTGGAAGTACATTTTGTAAGGCACTGGTACAAATTCTATTAAATCAGATTCTGTAACAATCAGCAGTGCCTGTATCCAGAAATAGCAGCCATCAGAAAAGCCAATTTGAAAATATGGGTCAATTGGAAAAAAAGGGAAATGGAACTTGTCAATACGACCATCCGAAGAAATTTCTTACTCTCCTGAATAAAGCCATACGTCATTCTAGGACCTGAAGATAATTGTTTAGAATATTTACTTGGAGGGTTAGTAACCCAGGATAATATTATCAAGACTTGTCAATAGACTGGCTTACTGGCCCGGTGGTCTGGGGTGGCCCGGTGGTCTGGGGTGGCCCGGTGGTCTGGGGTGGCCCGGTGGTCTGGGGTGGCCCGGTGGTCTGGTGGCTAGAGCTCTCGCTTCACACACGGAGGGCCCGGGTTCGATTCCCGGCGGGTGGAAACATTTCGACGTGTTTCCTTACACCTGTTGTCATGTTCACCTAGCAGGAAATAGGTACCTGGGTTGTTAGTCGACTGGTGTGGGTCGCATCCTGGGGGACAAGATTAAGGACCCCAATGGAAATAAGACAGACAGTCCTCGATGACGCACTGACTTTCTTGGGTTATCCTGGGTGGCTAACCTTCCGGGGTTAAAAATCCGAAGAAATCTTATCTTATCTCTCCCATGATGCGACCCCCACCAGCCAGCTAACATCCAGGTACCTACTTACTAGATGACAAGGGACAGCAGGTGTAAGGAAACGTGCCCAACGTGTTTACCTGTCCGGGGATCGAACCCTGGTTCCTCAGTGTGAGAGCTTAGGACCCTACCAATTGAACCATCTGCAATTTTATTTCACCCCAAAATGAGGGCTATAGTTCAATGAGAGAATGTTATGATGTAAACTGTACTGGAAAAAGCGTTCTGAAGTTATGAGCGAAAACCTTAGACGGGACAACAAAACTGTAGCCAAAAGTGGGACGCCTGTGGCATCAAGCAGGGCAGTATTTAAGGTCCACTCAACTCGGGAAATTTAAAAACTATAAAAATGCTAAATTTCAATATCTTTTCTACAATTTTCTTTTCGCGGTTGTATTAGTTTTTAATTTTCTCTACAATCTAAGAAAAACAAAACTGTTTTTTAAAGATAGTCTTTTGATAACACAAATACCAAAGATTCCAAACTTCAGAAAATAACTTTCGATCATAAGGCTCCTGCACATGCCAGTTATTCCTAGAATGTGGTCCTTGTTACCATACACAAACATTCAAAGTTTGAATTAGATCGGATGAGGTGTTCTCAAGTTATAAGAGAAAAAAAAAATAGGAAGAAAAAGAATTCGGGAATATCTAGTTATTGTTATGTATGAATGGAAGAGCTAAATCCGCAAGGGTTATGCAGCTTCTGGGGGGATTCACTAACCCTGTACATAATACATCCCGTACTTCATAAAGAAACATCCTCGACCCTGTCTTTCATACTAAGAAATTATTATAATCATAACCGTAATTATTAATTAAAGGGGTGGACCGATAAGCCAGTGGAAGGCCTCGGTCAGATGACCAAAAGCTCCAGCTGTGGGTCTTCATATAACTAAGACCCGCGTCAGGAAACACTTATCCTGTTTCCTGACAAACATAAGAACATAAGAACATAAGAACATAAGAAAGAAGGAACACTGCAGCAGGCCTACTGGCCCATGCGAGGCAGGTCCAAGTCTCCCACCGGCTTAAGCCAATGCCCCGACCCAGCCAGGTCAGGTTACATCCACTTAAGGAAGGAGCACGGCATCTGACCTAGTAGCACAAACTAGTCAAGTCCAACTCACACCCACCCGCACCCACTCATATATTTATCTAGCCTATTTTTAAAACTACACAACGTTTTAGCCTCTATAACTGTACTAGGGAGTTTGTTCCACTCATCGACAACTCTATTACCAAACCAATGCTTTCCTATATCCTTCCTGAATCTGAATTTATCCAACTTAAAGCCATTGCTGCGAGTCCTGTCAATACTAGATATTTTTAGCACGCTATTTACATCACCTTTATTTATTCCTGTTTTCCATTTATACACCTCAATCATATCCCCCCTAATTCTACGTCTTTCTAGAGAGTGCAGATTCAGGGCCCTAAGTCTATCCTCATAGGGAAGATTTCTGATACATGGAATCAACTTAGTCATCCTCCTTTGTACGTTTTCCAGAGCATTTATATCCATTCTGTAATACGGTGACCAAAACTGTGCAGCATAATCTAGATGAGGCCTAACCAAGGATATATAGAGTCGAAGAACAACCTGAGGACTCCTATTATTTATAAGAACATAAGAACATAAGAAAGAAGGAACACTGCAGCAGGCCTACTGGCCCATGCGAGGCAAGTCCAAGTCTCCCGCCGGCTTAAGCCAATGCCCTGACCCAGCCAGGTCAGGTTACATTCACTTAAGGAAGGAGCACGGCATCTGACCTAGTAGCACAAGCTAGTCAGGTACAACTCACACCCACCCGCACCCACTCATATATTTATCTAGCCTATTTTTAAAACTACACCAACACGACTCACTGTCAACAGCAAAGAACAATAACTCTTAAGAACTGGCGCAGTAACAGCGTTCCTGAACCCTCAGCATCTTCCATCGTTCAGTGATGGAAGCCTCAATCCTTCCTATCTTCATCATGCCATGAAGGCAGCGCCAAGCATACGTATCTCCCATCCTTCAATGATCTCAGCCTTAATTATTCCCCAGGTGCTATATGACCCCAACGGTTTAGCGCTAACCCCTTGATTAAAAAAATCAAGGCGAGACTTTACTGGGTTAAACAAATGAACACAGTACATACATTGTTCAAGGCAAATCTTGAGACAATAAGAGGTTCAATTCTCTGGTTGGTATTCAGTTTGGACAGAACCAGTGGTTATCACAGCTGTAGTTCGCCACGAGACTATTTCACTAATAACCGCTGTCAAGGCTTATTAAACTCTAATTATCACCGTATTGGATGTAATATATCACAACACTCGCTATTAAGACCAGAGCAATACACTCATGGTCACAATAACACACTCGGTTAACAGTCACAACACTCGGTATTAAGACCACAGCAACACACTCATGGTCACAATACTACACTTGGTTGAACTGGTCGTTCACCAGTGTGTTACCAGGACCAGCACTGCTTCCTACACCGAGGAAGGTCTACACAGAAGTGGTGAGCAGGAGACTGTAAGCTGTTACCCCTGACCTGACCTAGTGGGTGGATAGCCATGCTATTAGCCGAGTTGTAGCCGGCAGCTCTAGTGATTGCTGCTGTTGTTATTGCTCTTACTTGCAGGTGATTGCTGCTGTTGTTATTTCAGTTATTTCCTGGTGATTGTTCCTGTTACTTGCTGCTGTTGTTGCTGCTGCTGCTGCTGCTGCTGTTGACTGGTTGTGCAGCGATAAATCCACAAGGGTCATACAACACAGGACATAGGCACATAAAATGTACATTTACACTTATCTGGCAAGAGGGTGATAGAACGAATGACGGTAAAAGTGTTTCCTCTCTTTCGGGTCATCCCACCTCGGTGAGCCGAAAAAGTCTGTGACAAGACATTAATTAAAACGTATATTATGTATATCTAACCTAGGATAACCTAGGATAACCCAGGCTAACCCAGTAAAATCAGAGAATTTGATATCCTTCCAGTGGCTTACTGGAACCAAGGGAAAGTAAGCCACCCTGACTTTCTTGGGTTACCCTGGGTTATTAAACTCGGCTTAATGCCCCCTCTAGACACTGTTTAACCCCTACGAATTTAGCTCTTCCACGTGAATGAAATAATAATAATCGACATGAGTTACACTGTGTGAACACCCGCAGTGTGCGGCCGCATTATTTTATACCAGGATTATAAGTTATTTGTATTGTACCCCAAAGACTTCCGTCAGAGGTGGAAGACTTGACAAGACTTGAGTCAGAGGTGGAAGACTTGAGTCAGAGGTGGAAGACTTGAGTCAGAGGTGGAAGACTTGAGTCAGAGGTGGAAGACTTGTGAATTTTCTGGAGAGAGAGACGGTAGTGAGTGTGAGAGAGGAAGGGTAGAGGAAGATAGAGAGGGGAGGGAGGGAGGGAGGTGATAAGGAGGGCAGGATAATGGATGGATGGGCAGTGACAAGCGATGCTATTGTTGGTGCCACAATTTACACCTCAACAGATGAAATTATACGGAGTGAGTGTCGTGTAGGAAACTGGGACACAAGAAAGGTAATAAATCCAGCGTGTTGGAAATGTTGGATGGCAAGGGCTGTCCACCAGGATGGCAGGGGCTGTCCACCAGGACGGCAGGGGCTGTCCACCAGTTTACCAGTGGTATTGTCTACCGACAAGTGTGCTATTAAGTGTCCTGAACTGTATACAAGTGTTCTTTTTCCAATGCAGTAATGTGTTTAGCTAAGTGGACATTTCAGGATTAAAAGTACCTGGTCAAGGACCAGGCCGCGGGGGTGTTGACCTCTGGAACTCTCCAGGTAGAAGATTGAGACACTTATGCAACATATGGGTATCTTTATTGAAGAAACGTTTCGCCACACAGTGACTTCATCAGTCCAATACAAAGTAGAAAGGTGTAAGGAGAGGAGGAGTTTGAGGTAATCAGTCCCTCGGCCTGGAATCGAAGCGTTCAGTCCATAAATACAAGATTGATGGACTGAATACATCGATTCCAGGCTGAGGGACTGACCACCTCAAAACTACTTCTTCGAGGTTGATGGACTGATTACATCGTCTCTACATCTCCACTGCTTCAGCTTCCGCCTCTGTATTCGACTGAAGAAGTCTACTGTGTAGGTGATATGTTTCGGTATAAAGATACCTAAATGTTGCATATGTGTCTTACACAGTAGAGGCGTTGTTCACGTCACTTCCCTGGCTGTCATCTCTGTGTTTACTGTTCCTCTGTGTTCATGTCACCTCTGTGTTCACTGTTCCTCTGTGTTCATGTCACCTCTGTGCTCACTGTTCCTCTGTGTTCATGTCACCTCAGTGTTCACTGTTCCTCTGTGTTCATGTCACCTCTGTGTTCACTGTTCCTCTATGTTCATGTCACCTCTGTGTTCACTGTTCCTCTGTGTTCATGTCACCTCTGTGTTCACTGTTCCTATGTTCATGTCACCTCTGTGTTCACTGTTCCTCTGTGTTCATGTCACCTCTGTGTTCACTGTTCCTGTGTTCATATCACCTCTCTGACAGACACTTCCATGTTCAAGACACTTATGTACAATTCAGGACATTTATTAAAGGGAACGTTTCGCCACAAGTGGCTTGTTCAGTCCTCATTAGGACTGAACAATTCACTCGTAGCGATACGTCTTTTTTAATAAATGTCCTGAAGTATACACAAGTGTCTTTATCCACATCATGTCGGTATCACCAGACCATGTCTCACTTCCGTGTTCATTGATACTCACTTCCGTGTTCATTGATCCTCACTTCCGTGTTCATTGATCCTCGTGAAGAATTAGACACGTGTGCAGCATATGTGTATATTTATTACAGATGTTTCGCCATCCAGTGGCTTTATCAATACCAATAAAGATACCCAGATGTTGAATATGTGTCTAATTCTTCATATTGTCGGTACTGTAAACCATATATATACAACTAAGTCCTGCCTTGTGTTAGAGGCTGTGGATGGCCATCCTGGTGACCACTAATAATGAAGTGGTTATAATTATAACAGTAATTTTTAAAGGGATGGACCAATAAGCCAGTGGAAGGCCTCAGTCGGATGACCAAAAAAGCTCCAGTTGTGGGTCATCCTATGACTAAGACCCGCGTCAGGAAACACTTGTCCTGTTTCCTGAGAAGCCTTACCTAGGTATCCTGGTGGTGACTGGGGGTTCAAGATCCAGAGAGGTTGTTGCTTGTATTGTAGAGAGATAAAACTGTGTGTCACCTCACTCGAGGGTCACCTCACTCTCGAGGGTCACCTCACTCTCGAGGGTCACCTCACTCTCGAGGGTCACCTCACTTTCGAGGGTCACCTCACTTTCGAGGGTCACCTCACTCTTGAGGGTCACCTCACTCTCGAGGGTCACCTCACTCTTGAGGGTCACCTCACTCTCGAGGGTCACCTCACTCTCAAGGGTCACCTCACTTTCGAGGGTCACCTCACTTTCGAGGGTCACCTCACTTTCGAGGGTCACCTCACTTTCGAGGGTCACCTCACTCTCGAGGGTCACCTCACTCTCAAGGGTCACCTCACCCTCAAAATATTATATGATTATTAATATCTTGTTAACAATTCTTGCTTATCAGTGTCATCATAATCATCATCTTCATCTTCTTATCATCTTATTATTATTATTAAAAATATTTCATGGAAGTTTTTATATACGCTCAAAACACTAAAACAAAAAATCATGATTGTATCGTATATTACCAAGGAAGAAAATACATGAGGACCTTAATTAAGACTACAACCACACACCTGTTGACAACAGCAGCGCAACACACCAATAACGGGTGCTAGATACGCTAAATAAATGCAACAGAATAGCAACGGGTAACAGATACAATAAAGGACTACAACAGAACACATGTCAAAGGACTACAACAGAACACATGTCAAAGGACTACAACAGAACACATGTCAAAGGACTACAACAGAACACATGTCAAAGGACTACAACAGAACAAAGGACTACAACAGAACACATGTCAAAGGACTACAACAGAACACATGTCAAAGGACTACAACAGAACACATGTCAAAGGACTACAACAGAGCCCCAACAGAGTTGTCAAATACATACGTCAGAAATGAAGATTAACGCAGGCAAATACGTAAGAGAGACACACGGGAGAGTATAAAAGCAGTGAAGGTATGTTTGTGACTCACTAGACGGCTGCTACTGTACCATGAATGACACTCCTGGATCCAACTAGACGGCTGCTACTGTACCAAGAATGACACTGCTGGACCCAACTAGACGGCTGCTACTGTACCAAGAATGACACTGCTGGTCACAACTCATCCTTAATAAACTGTCTTTAAATTTTTCATATGGTCACAACCAGTCAGGTAATAAACTGCGTAAACCCAAATAATACTGAAAATACTGGTAATAATGCTAAAAATACTGAATATAACACTGAAAATTCTGGAAATAATACTGAAAATTCTAGAAATGCGGTCATACTAAAAATTAATGTTTTTCTGACGTCACTTATTAATATTGTGGGAGAAAATAGCCAGTGGGTGGAGGAGGGGGTGTGGGGAGAGGGTGAGGGGAGGGGTAGAGGGAAGGGGATGTGGGTAGGGGTAGAGGGAGGGGGTAACATTGGGTGATACAGCATGGGTGTAACACTGTTCTCTGCTTCATTGTAACAATGAAACAATATAACATTTACTCGCTCTTTGTACAATGACGATTGTTGCGGGGGGGTCTCTTCAAGGTTGGGGAGGGGGATAGGGGAAGGGTAGACAGGAGGGGGAAGGGTGAGGAGAAAGGGTGAGGGTAGGGGAGGGGGGAATTTTGCCTTGATCCAGGGACAAAGGAGGGAGGGGGAGCTTTGATTTCCTTGATTAAGAACCCAGGTGTGTGTGTGTGTGTGTGTGTGTGTGTGTGTGTATGTGTGTGTGTGTTTATGTGTGTGTATGTGTGTGTGTGCTCACCTAGTTGTGGTTGCATGGGTCGATCCACAGCTCCTGGCTCCGCCTCTTCACTGGTCGCTACTAGGTCCATTCTCTCCCTCCTCCATGAGCTTCATCATACCTCTTCTTAAAGCTATGTATGGATCCTGCCTCCACTACATCACTCTTCAGATTGTTCCGCTTCCTGACAACTCTATGACTGAAGAAGTACTTCCTAACATCCCTGTGACTCGTCTGAGTTTCCAACTTCCAGTTGTGACCCCTTGTTGCTGTGTCACATCTCTGAAACATCCTGACCCTATCCACCATATGTCGACCAGGCTTGCAGCCTGTCCAGATTCCCTTATAGGCCTACCTGATCCTCGTCCGCTTGTACTCTCCTCGTTAGCTTTATATCGTCTACAAACGGATACCTCTGAATCTATCCCTTCCATCACGTCATTCACATATACCAGAAACAGCACCGGAGCTAGGACTGACCCTTGTGGAACCCCACTCGACACATGAACCCACTCTGACACCTTGTCCCACTCTGATACCTTGACACACATTGTTTCCTTCCTGTCAGTATTCCCTGATCCAATGCAGTACTTTCCCTCGTATTCCTGCCTGCTCCTCTAGCTTTTCAACCAGTCTATTGTGTGGTACTGTGTTGAAAGCCTTCTTACAGTCCAAGAAGATGCAGTCTACCCATCCCTCTCTCTCTCTCCTGTCTTACTTCTGTTACCTTGTCATAGAACTCCAATAGATTTGTGACGTAGGATTTCCCTTCCCTGAAGCCGTGCTGGTTGTTATGTATTAGTCCATTCCTTTCTATGTGCTTCACCACTCTTCTGATAATCTTCTCCATAACTAAATATAAGTAGACTATGCATGTCAGCGACATTGGTCCGTAATTTAGTGCAGCCTGTCTCTCTCTTTTTTTTTTTAAATCGGGATTACACTTGCTATCTTCCACATCTCAGGCAGTTGCCCTGTTTCTATAAATTTATTGAAGAATGTTGTTAGTGAAACACAGCGCATTTGTTCCCTCTCTCAAAACCCAAGGAGAGATATTATCTGGGCTCACCGCCTTCGAGGCATCTAGTTCCCCTTAGCAGATTCTTCACCTCCTGCTCTGTCGTATGCAATGTGTCCAGCACTTGCTGGTGCACCCTATCACCTCGGTTTGCTGGAAGCCTCTCTGTCTCCACTGTGAATACCTCCTTGAATTGCGAGCTGAGCTCTTCACTTACTTCCTGGTCGTTTCCTTTGAGCTCCCCTCCTTCCTTCCTCAGCCTGATTACTTGGTCCTTTACTGTCGTTTTCCTCCTGATGTGGCTGTACAACAACTTTGGGTCAGATTTGTCTTTTGATTTATGTCATTCTCGTATTGATGCTGGGCTTCGCTCCTTATCATTGCATATTAATTTCTGGCTCTTCGGCTCAACTCCCTGTTTTCCTGGGTTCTTAGCCTTATACACTTTTTCCATACTCTAGCACACTGGCTTTGGCCTCTCCACACCTGGTAACCATGGGCTCACTCTGATCTTCCTGTTGCTCCTTTATCGAACTTCTCCGCTGCCTCCCTGCATTTGTGGTCACGTGTTCCATTATTTCGTTTACAGTGTTTTCCTCTAGCTTGGTTACCCGCTGCACCTCATGTAGGAAGTTTGGCTTCTCCCGTCCTTCTTGTATTGCTTCATTCTCAATTGTTAACTTAAGACCACGTGATAGCTAGCGCCTAGGGGCCTATCGTGTGTGATATCCCCTATGTCTGAACTATTCAAGGTGAATCCGAGGTCCAGCCTTGCTGGTTCATCGGCTCCCCTCTCTCTTGGTGTCCCTAACGTGTTGGTACATGAAGTTTTCCACTATTACCTCCAGCATCTTGGCTCTCTACATCTCTGGCCTCCCATGTGGCTCCAGATTCTCCCAATCTCTTCATGGTTGAAATCCCCCACGATGAGTAACTTTGCCCTGCGCATGTGGGCCTTCTGCCAACCTCGGTTAGTGTGTCTGCCATCACTGTTCCTCTCATCGTATTCCTGTCTTGGTCTCCTGCTGTTCGGTGTATGAAGTGTACTCACCTAGTTGTGGTTACAGGGGTCGATTCATAGCTCCTGACCCCGCCTCTTCACTGGCCGCTACTGGGTCACTCTCCCTGCACCATGAACTTTATCATACCTCTTCTTAAATCTATGAATGGATCCTGCCTCCACTACATCGCTTCCCAAACTATTCCACTTCCTGACCACTCTGTGACTGAAGAAATACTTCCTAACATCCCTGTGATTCATAGTGTGTGTGTATGTGTCTACAACGGTGTGTACAATTGAAGTGTATATAATTACAGGGTGTGTACACTGACTCAGCATGTACAATGACACAACAGGTACACTGACAGTGTGTACACTGGCATAACATGTACACTGACACATTGCGTATACTGACACAGTGTGTACACTGACACAGTATGTACACTGGCAGTGTGTACACTGACACAACATATACACTGACACATGTACGCTGGCACAGTGTGTACGCTGACACATGTACACTGACACAACATGTACACTGGCACATTACACTGACACATTACAATGACAGTGTGTACACTGACACATGTACACTGACGCTGTGTACACTGACACAGCATGTATACTGACACATACACTGACACAGTGTGTACACTGATGTAGTGTGCACACTGACACATGTACACTGACACAGTGTTTACACTGACACATGTACACTGACACAGTATGTACACTGACGCATCATGTACACTGGCACAGCATGTTCACTGACACATTGTGTACACTGACACAACACGCACATTGACCCATGTGCACTGACACAGTATGTACACTAACACAACACGTACACTGACACAGCATGTTCATTGACACTGTGTACACTGACACATGTACACTGACACATTACACTGACACAGTGTGTACACTGACACGACACGTACACTGACACTGCATGTACACCAACAGTGTGTGTAGTGACAGTGTGTGGATCTGTGAGGCATGAGTACTTACACAAGGCGGGGGGGGGGGAGAGGAGGGGGCGGCCAGCCCTCCAGCACATGCGCATGTCTCCCCCTCCCCACTACCTCTTCCTTCTCCTCCTCCCCCTCCTCACCACTCTACATCCTCTTATCCCTATTCCTTCTACCATTTTCCTATCTCCCTTAACCACCGCCACACCATTTATGAAAGATGGACATGGTGTGGGTTTTGGATGGTAGAGATTGGTCCTGTGGGTGGTAGGGGGTGGCACTTCTGGGTGGCAGGGGGGTGGCACTTCTGGGTGGCAGGGGGGTGGCACTAGTGCCAGGCAAGGTAGCCAGCCTTCACTGGCTCAGTGTGGCCAGAACCCTGCTGGCATAGGCACGGGTGTCAGTGAATCTGCCTCCCTGCCCTCCCTGCCACCCCCTATATATCTCGCGCTATCTCACCTCTAAACACCGGGTGAACTCCGTCTGGTTTAGTTCTTACTAGCTAGTATTCACGGCTTGTTACCTAGCAAGTCGGATGTCATAGTTGTAGATGCTAGTCTGGTAGATGTTCATGGCCCTCACCGTCATTTCTAGCAATATTCTACTAGTGTCCAGCCAACACAGTGTCAAGGCGGTGAAATCATGGTCAAGTGTCATGCCTGGCTGTACTCTGACCACCTGAAAATTGCTATTGTATAATCTTTTAGTAAAACACGAGTGGTGAGTGGACATGGTGCAGCAGGTTGGCCGCAGTATCTGCTAAAAGATAGTCATGTATTCAGAAAGATATAAATCCTAAGAGATAGATAAAAAGAGAGAGAAATACAAGTGATAGACTGAAGGAGTAACACAAGCAACACAAGAGGAGGAGGAAGAAGGAGCAACACTGTACAGTGTAACACTGCAGTATGTGCGAGGTAAGGAAATTTGGTGAGTTGTATTGACTAAGACAACGTGAACTACCTCATGCTCTTCTCTCTCTCTCTCTGACGTGTATTATACACTGTGTATTATACACAGCAGTGTTTAACACTGTTAAACACAGCAGTGTTTAACAGTGGGGATTTTTTTGTAGACTTCTGACAAGTAGAGGGGCGATGAGGTGTTATACGAGGGCGTGTAGACACAGAACCATGCGAGTGAGTAGAAGAAGAAGTGAGGAAAGAATGAGGGGTCTAGATAGGAACCTCTGAGCCCAGGACAGCAAAAGAATTTGAGACAGGGGTGACTGTCTCTGACGTGTATTATACACTGTCTCTGACGTGTATTATACACTGTCTCTGACGTGTATTATACACTGTCTCTGACATGTATTTTATACACTGGCGTGTATTATACACTGTCTCTGACTTGTATTATACACAGTCTCTGAAGTGTATTATAAACTGTCTCTGGCGTGTATTATACACTGTCTCTGACATGTATTTTATACACTACCGTGTATTATACACTGTCTCTGCGTGTATTATACACAGTCTCTGATGTGTATTATACACTGTCTCTGACGTGTATTATACACTGTCTCTGACGTGTATTTTATACATTGCCGTGTATTATACACTGTCTCTGACATGTATTATATTCTGCCGTGTATTATACACTGTCTCTGACGTGTATTATACACTGCCGTGTATTATACACTGTTTCTAACGTGTATTATACACTGCCGTGTATTATACACTGCAGTGTATTATACACTGCCGTGTATTATACACTGCCATGTATTATACACTGCCGTATATTATACAATGTCTCTGACGTGTATTATACACTGTCTCTGACTTGTATTATACACTGCTGTATATTATACACTGCCGTGTATTATACACTGCAATGTATTATACACTGTCATGTATTATACACTGCCGTGTATTATACACTGCCATTTATTATACACTGCCGTGTATTATACACTGTTTCTAACGTGTATTATACACTGCCGTGTATCATACACTGCAGTGTATTATACACTGCCGTGTATTATACACTGCCATGTATTATACACTGCCGTGTATTATACACTGTCTCTGACTTGTATTATACACTGCCGTGTATTATAAACTGCCGTGTATTATACACTGCAATGTATTATACACTGCCATGTATTATACACTGCCGTGTATTATACACTGCCATATATTATACACTGTCGAGTATTATACACTGCCATGTATTATACACTGCCGTGTATTATACACTGCCGTGTATTATACACTGCCATGTATTATACACTGCCATGTATTATACACAGCCGAGTATTATACACTGCAATGTATTATACACTGCCGTGTATTATACACTGTCTCTACCGTGTATCAAACACTGTCTCTAACGTGTATTATACACTGCCGTGTATTATACACTGCCATGTATTATACACTGCCGTGTATTATACACTGCCATGTATTATACACTGCCGTGTATTATACACTGCCATGTATAATACACTGCCGAGTATTATACACTGCCGTGTATTATACACTGCCGTGTATTATACACT
Source organism: Cherax destructor (assembly GCA_009830355.1). Classification (NCBI taxonomy): domain Eukaryota; kingdom Metazoa; phylum Arthropoda; class Malacostraca; order Decapoda; family Parastacidae; genus Cherax; species Cherax destructor. The sequence goes on along the minus strand of WNWK01002313.1, from coordinate 128,962 downwards.
GCCGTGTATTATACACTGTCTCTACCGTGTATCAAACACTGTCTCTAACGTGTATTATACACTGCCATGTATTATACACTGCCGTGTATTATACACTGCCATGTATTATACACTGCCGAGTATTATACACTGCCATGTATTATACACTGCCGTGTGTTATACACTGCCGTGTATTATACACTGCCATGTATTATACACTGCCGTGTATTATACACTGCCGTGTATTATACACTGCCGTGTATTATACACTGCCATGTATTATACACTGCCTGTATTATACATGCGTTATTATACACTGCCATGTATTATACACTGCCGTGTATTATACACTGCTATAACAGTGTATACTGATACACTGTTGTGTTAAACACTGTCTCTACCAGTGTGTATGTTACACTGTTGCTACACATGTTGTATACACTGCACGTGTATCTAACACTGCTGTGTATAACAGTTGCACAAGTAGTTATACACTCCAGTGTTTATACACTGTGTTGTATAACACGGGTGTTATACACTGCTGTATTATACATCTGTTTGTACACTGCGTGATTATACACTGTGTTGCATAACACTGTCACACTGTGTTACTACACTCTGTTTGTATCAACAGTGTGTACATGTATACTACCACTGTGTTGCTATAACACCGTGTTGCATACACCAGTGTATATACAGCGTGTTGCTACACACTGTGTTGCTACACAGTGTTGTACACATGTTGAACGTTGCTACACACAGTGTTGCTACACACTGTGTTGCTACACACTGTGTTGCTACACACAGTGTTGCTACACACAGTGTTGCTACACACTGTGTTGCTAAACACAGTGTTGCTACACACAGTGTTGCTACACACAGTGTTGCTACACACAGTGTTGCTACACACTGTGTTGCTACACACTGTGTTGCTACACACAGTGTTGCTACACACAGTGTTGCTACACACTGTGTTGCTACACACTGTGTTGCTAACACAGTGTTGCTACACAGTGTTGCTACACAGTGTTGCTACACAGTGTTGCTGCACAGTGTTGCTGCAGTGTTGCTACACAGTGTTGCTACACAGTGTTGCTACACAGTGTTGCTACACAGTGTTGCTACACAGTGTTGCTACACAGTGTTGCTACACAGTGTTGCTACACAGTGTTGCTACACAGTGTTGCTACACAGTGTTGCTACACAGTGTTGCTACACACAGTGTTGCTAACACATGTATAGTAACACTGTGACTTAACACACTGTGAACTATAACAGTCTAGCATGTTGCTACACAGGTTGTAACCTTCACACTGTGAACTATCACACATGTGAACTATCACACTGACACACGTATTCAACACTGTGCTATCAACACTGATGACTATCACACTGTTACACAGTTCACACTGTGCTACACACTGTGACTACACACAGTGTTGCTACACACTGTGACTATCAACACTGTGCTACACACACTGTGCTACACACATGTGCTATCAACATGTGCTACAACACGTGTTACTACAACATGTTGCTATCAACACTGTGCTATCAACAGTGTGCAACTATAACACTGTAGCTACAACATGATGACATTAACACATGATGCTACAACTGATGAACTATCACACTGATGACTATCACACTGATGAACTATCAACACTGATGACTATCAACACTGATGAACTATCAGCACTGACGAACTATCAACACTGATGAACTATCAACACTGATGAACTATCACACTGATGCTATCAAACTGTGAACTATCAACACTGATGCAACTATCAACACTGATGAACTATCACACTGAGAACTATCAACACTGATGACTATCAACACTGATGAACTATCAACACTGAAACTATCAACACTGATGAACTATCACACTGAGAACTATCACACTGATGAACTATCAACACTGATGAACTATCAGCACTGATGAACTATCAACACTGATGAACTATCAACACTGACGAACTATCAACACTGACGAACTATCAACACTGACGAACTATCAACACTGACGAACTATCAACACTGATGAACTATCAACACTGACGAACTATCAACACTGATGAACTATCAACCTGATGAACTATCAACACTGACGAACTATCAACACTGACGAACTATCAACACTGATGAACTATCAACACTGACGAACTATCAACACTGATGAACTATCAACACTGATGAACTATCAACACTGATGAACTATCAACACTGATGAACTATCAACACTGATGAACTATCAACACTGACGAACTATCAACACTGATGAACTATCAACACTGACGAACTATCAACACTGATGAACTATCAACACTGATGAACTATCAACACTGATGAACTATCAACACTGATGAACTATCAACACTGATGAACTATCAACAATGACGAACTATCAACACTGATGAACTATCAACACTGACGAACTATCAACACTGATGAACTATCAACACTGATGAACTATCAACACTGATGAACTATCAACACTGATGAACTATCAACACTGATGAACTATCAACAATGACGAACTATCAACACTGATGAACTATCAACACTGATGAACTATCAACACTGACGAACTATCAACACTGATGAACTATCAACACTGATGAACTATCAACACTGATGAACTATCAACACTGATGAACTATCAACACTGATGAACTATCAACAATGACGAACTATCAACACTGATGAACTATCAACACTGACGAACTATCAACACTGACGAACTATCAACACTGACGAACTATCAACACTGACGAACTATCAACACTGACGAACTATCAATACTGACGAACTATCAACACTGACAATCTATCAACCCTGATGAACTATCAACACTGACAATCTATCAACACTGATGAACTATCAACACTGACAATCTATCAACACTGATGAACTATCAACACTGACAATCTATCAACACTGATGAACTATCAACACTGATGAACTATCAACAATGACGAACTATCAACACTGACGAACTATCAACACTGATGAACTATCAACAATGACGAACTATCAACACTGATGAACTATCAACACTGATGAACTATCAACACTGATGAACTATCAACACTGACAATCTATCAACACTGATGAACTATCAACACTGACAATCTATCAACACTGATGAACTATCAACACTGACAATCTATCAACACTGATGAACTATCAACAATGACGAACTATCAACACTGACGAACTATCAACACTGAAGAACTATCAACACTGACGAACTATCAACACTGATGAACTATCAACACTGATGAACTATCAACAATGACGAACTATCAACACTGATGAACTATCAACACTGACAATCTATCAACACTGATGAACTATCAACATTGACAATCTATCAACACTGATGAACTATCAACACTGACAATCTATGAACACTGATGAACTATCAACACTGATGAACTATCAACAATGACGAACTATCAACACTGACGAACTATCAACACTGACGAACTATCAACACTGACGAACTATCAACACTGATGAACTATCAACACTGATGAACTATCAACAATGACGAACTATCAACACTGATGAACTATCAACACTGATGAACTATCAACAATGACGAACTATCAACACTGACGAACTATGAACACTGACGAACTATCAACACTGACGAACTATCAACACTGACGAACTATCAACACTGATGAACTATCAACACTGATGAACTATCAACACTGATGAACTATCAACAATGACGAACTATCAACACTGATGAACTATCAACACTGATGAACTATCAACACTGATGAACTATCAACAATGACGAACTATCAACACTGACAATCTATCAACACTGACGAACTATCAGCATTAACTTACTATAAGCACATCCTGAGTGACACTTCCTGAGTGACACTTCCTTAGTGACACTTCCTGGGTGACACTTCCCGAATGACACTTCCTGAGTGACACTTCATGAGTGACGCTTCCTGGGTGACACTTCCTGAGTGACACTTCCTGGGTGACACTTCCTGGGTGACACTTCGTGAGTGACACTTCGTGAGTGACACTTCCTGGGTGACACTTCCTGAGTGACACTTCCTGAGTGACACTTCCTGGGTGACACTTCCTTTGTGACACTTCCTGAGTGACACTTCCTGGGTGACACTTCCTGGGTGACACTTCATGAGTGACACTTCCTGGGTGACACTTCCTGAGTGACACTTCCTGAGTGACACTTCCTTGGTGACACTTCCTGGGTGACACTTAATGGGTGACACTTCCTGGGTAACACTTCCTGGGTGACACTTCCTGAGTGACACTTCCTGAGTGACGCTACCTGGGTGACACTTGCTTAGTGACACTTCCTGGGTGACACTCCCTGGGTGACACTTTCTGGGTGACACTTCCTGGCTAACACTTCCTGAGTGGCACTTCCTGAGTGACACTTCCTGGGTAACACTTTCTGGGTGACACTTCCTGAGTGACAATTCCTGGGTGACACTTCTTGGGTGACACTTCCTGAGTGACAGTTCCTTGGTGACACTTCCTGAGTGACACTTTCTGAGTGACACTTTGTGAATGACACTTCTTGGGAAACTCTTCCTGATGACACTTCCTGGATGACACTTCCTGGATGACACTTCTTGGGTGACACTTCCTGGATGACACTTCTTGGGTGACACTTCCTGGATGACACTTCCTGAGTGACACTTCCAGAGTGACACTTCCTGGATGACACTTCTTGAGTGACACTTCTGGGTGACACTTCCTGGTGACACTTCCTGAGTGACACTTCCAGAGTGACACTTCCTGGGTGACACTTCCTGGGTAACACTTCCTGAGTGACACTTCCAGAGTGACACTTCCTGGGTGACACTTCCTGAGGGACACTTCCTGAGTGACACTTCCTGGGTGACACTTCCTGGATGACACTTCTTGGGTGACACTTCCTTGGTGACACTTCCTGAGTGACACTTCCTGAGTGACACTTCCAGAGTGACATTTCTGGGAACACTTCCTGAGTGACACTTCTAGTGACACTTCCTGGGTGACACTTCCTGAGTGACACTTCCTGAGTGACATTTTCTGAGTGACACTTGCTGAGTGACACTCTGGGTGACACCTCCAGAGTGACACTTCCTGAGTGACACTTCCAGAGTGACACTTCCTGACACTTCTGAGTGACACTTCCTGAGTGACACTTCCTGAGTGACACTTTCTGGGTAACACTTCCTGAGTGGCACTTCCTGAGTGACACTTCCTGGGAACACTTCTGGGTGACACTTCTGGGTAACATTTCCTGAGGGACACTTCCTAGGTGACACTTCCTGAGTGACACTTCTTGGGTGACACTTCCTTGGTGACACTTCCTGAGTGACACTTCCTGAGTGACACTTCCAGAGTGACATTTCCTGGGTAACACTTCCTGAGTGACACTTCTAGTGACACTTCCTGGGTGACACTTCCTGAGTGACACTTCCTGAGTGACATTTTCTGAGTGACACTTGCTGAGTGACACTTCCTGGGTGACACCTCCAGAGTGACACTTCCTGAGTGACACTTCCAGAGTGACACTTCCTGACACTTCGAGTGACACTTCCTGAGTGACACTTCCTGAGTGACACTTTCTGGGTAACACTTCCTGAGTGGCACTTCCTGAGTGACACTTCCTGGGTAACACTTTCTGGGTGACACTTCTTGGGTAACATTTCCTGAGGGACACTTCCTAGGTGACACTTCCTGAGTGACACTTCTTGAGTGACACTTTCTGGGTAACACTTCCTGAGTGGCACTTCCTGAGTGACACTTCCTGGGTAACACTTCCTAAGTGACACTTCCTGGATGACACTTCTTGGGTGACACTTCCTGGGTGACACTTCCTGAGTGACACTTCCAGGGTGACACTTCCAGGGTGACACTTCCAGGGTGACACTTCCTGGGTAACACTTCCTGAGTGACACCTCCTGGGTGACACTTCATGAGTGACACTTCCTGAGTGACACTTCCTGAGTGACACTTCTGGGTGACACCTCCAGAGTGACACTTCCTGAGTGACACTTCCAGAGTGACACTTCCTGAGTGACACTTCCAGAGTGACACTTCCTGAGTGACACTTCCAGAGTGACACTTCCTGAGTGACACTTCCTGAGTGACACTTCTCGAGTGACATTTCCTGGATGACACTTCCTGGGTAACACTTGCTGAGTGACACTTCCTGGGTGACACTTCCTGGGTGACACTTCCTGGGTGACACTTCCTGAGTGACACTTCCTGAGTGACACTTCGTGAATGACACTTCTTGGCAAACACTTTCTGGGGGACACTTCCAGAGTGACACTTCCTGGATGACACTTCTTGGGTGACACTTCTTGAGTGGCACTTCCTGAGTGACACTTCTTGGGTGACAATGAGTGACACTTCCTGAGTAACACTTCCTGGGTAACACTTTCTGGGTGACACTTACTGAGTGACACTTCTTGGGTAACACTTTATGGGTGACACTTCCTGAGTGACATTTCTTGGATGACATTTCCTGGGTGACATTTCCTGAGTGTCACTTCCTGGGTGACACTGGCTCGGTTCTACTACAGTTGTATCTACTACTACAACTACTGTTACCTCCATAACAACTACTGTTGTTACCACAACAACTACTGTTACCACCACAACAACTACCGCTGTTACCACCACAACAACTACCGTTGTTACCACCACAACAACTACCGTTGTTACCACCACAACTACCGTTGTTACCACCACAACAACTACCGTTGTTACCACCACAACAACTACCGTTGTTATCACCACAACAACTACCGTTGTTACCACCACAACAACTACCGTTGTTACCACTACAACAACTACCGTTGTTACCACCACAACAACTACCGTTGTTACCACCACAACAACTACTGTGATAATGCTGAACCAGAATCTGTTTATCTGAATTTCTTAGTTTGAAAATTTTTACTCGAATTCTATTATAAAATTTGCTCTGCCAGTGTGGTTTCCAGCGTTAGATTTTGAACATTGAGATCCGCGTCCCATTGTCAAAAACATGATTGTGGTCAATATTTTTAAAGCTCTGTGTGTCATTGACGGCTTTAGAGGGGAGTGAATATAAAAAATTATACCAGAATATAGCCATAAATGCCAGAATATAGTCGGTTATACAGGTGTAAATATTGTGCGCCAGCTGACTGGGAGGTACATTAGGTTTGATGCCTATCGACTACACGAGGGCTATTAAGACTGCATGTTACTTGTACACCTCCAGTGTAGAGTACTTTAATACTTATAACAGGGGTTACAGTAAACTTTCCGGGATACAGTTATAAACCGGTGTACTAAGCATATACTACTCGAGTAGTGTATTACCAGCAGAGTACACCAGCAGAATCCAGTGTACTACCAGCAAGTACTACCAACAGCAGTGTATCATATATAAATAGTGTACTACCAGCAGTAGTATACTACCAGCAGTAGTATAACAATTATACTACGTAGTGTACTACCACAGAGTCACGTACTACGAGTGATACAGCAGAGTTAGATGTACTACCAGCATAGTTACTACCAGAGTGTATACCACACAGTACACCAGCAGTAGGTACACCAGGTAGTGTACTACCACAGTATCTACTACGCAGGTGTACTACCAGCAGTAGTGTTACACAGGTACCAAGCAGTGTACTACCAGCAGGTAATGTACTCACAGTACTACCAGAGTAGTGTACTACCACAGCAGTACTACACAGAGTGTTACACTGTACAACTACCAGCAGTAGTGTACTACCACAGTAGTGTACTACACAGTAGTACTACAGCAGAGTGTACTACCACAGTATGTACTACCACAGTAGTTACTCACTACAAGTGTATACCAGATAGTGTACTACCAGCAGTAGTGTACTACCAGCAGTAGTGTAACTGTACCAGCAGTGTACTACCAGCAGTAGTGTACTACCACAGTAGTGTACTACCAAGCAGTACTCAGTGTGACTACCAGCAGAGTGTACTACCAGCAAGTGTATACCAGCAGTAGTGTACTACCAGCAGTAGTGTACTACCAGCAGAGTGTACACAGCAAGTGTACTACCAGCAGTAGTACTACGCAGAGTGACTACCAGCAGTAGTGTACTACCAGCAGTAGTGTACTACCAGCAGTAGGTACTACAACAGCAGTGATCCGACAGTGTACTACCAGCAGAGTGTACTACCAAGCAGTGTATACAGTAGTACTACCAGCAGTAGTGTACTACCAGCAGTAGTGTACTACCAGCAGTAGTACTACCACCAGTAGTGTACTACCAGCAGTAGTGTACTACCAGCAGTAGTGTACTACCAGCAGTACTAGTGTATACCAGTGTACTACCAGCAGTAGTGTACTACCAGCAGTAGTGTACTACCAGCAGTAGTGACTACAGCAGTAGGTGACTACCACAGAGTGTACTACCACAGTAGTACTACCAGCAGTAGTGTACTACCAGCAGTAGTGTACTACCAGCAGAGTGTACTACCAGCAGTAGTGTACTACCAGCAGAGTGTACTACCAGCAGTAGTGTAAATACTCAGCATAGTGTACTACCAGCAGTAGGTACTACCAGCAGCAGTGTACTACCAGCAGTAGTGTACTACCAGCAGAGTGTACTCGGGAAGTGTACACCAGCAGTAGTGTACTACCAGCAGTAGTGTACTACCAGCAGTAGTGTACTACCAGCAGTAGTGTACTACCAGGACTAGTAGTGTACTACCAGCAGTAGTGTACTACCAGCATAGTGTACTACCAGCAGAGTGTACTACCAGCAGTAGTGTACTACCAGCAGTAGTGTACTACCAGCAGTAGTACTACCAGCAGTAGTGTACTACCAGCAGTAGTGTACTACCAGCAGTAGTGTACTACCAGCAGAGTGTACTACCAGCAGCAGTGTACTACCAGCAGTAGTGTACTACCAGCAGTATGGTAACTACCAACAGCAGTGTACTACCAGCAGTAGTGTACTACCAGCAGTAGTGTACTACCAGCAGCAGTGTACTACCAGCAGTAGTGTACTACCAGCAGTAGTGTACTACCAGCAGTAGTGTACTACCAGCAGTAGTGTACTACCAGCAGTAGTGTACTACCAGCAGTAGTGTACTACCAGCAGTAGTGTACTACCAGCAGCAGTGTACTACCAGCAGTAGTGTACTACCAGCAGTAGTGTACTACCAGCAGTAGTGTACTACCAGCAGTAGTGTACTACCAGCAGTAGTGTACTACCAGCAGTAGTGTACTACCAGCAGTAGTGTACTACCAGCAGTAGTGTACTACCAGCAGCAGTGTACTACCAGCAGTAGTGTACTACCAGCAGTAGTGTACTACCAGCAGTAGTGTACTACCAGCAGTAGTGTACTACCAGCAGCAGTGTACTACCAGCAGTAGTGTACTACCAGCAGTAGTGTACCACAGAGTGTACTCAGCACGCAGTAGTGTACTACCAGCAGTAGTGTACTACCAGCAGTCAGTGTACTACCAGCAGTAGTGTACTACCAGCAGTAGTGTACTACCAGCAGAGTTACACCACATAGTATACCAGCAGAGTGTACTACCAGCAGTAGTGTACTACACCAGAGTGTACTACCAGCAGTAGTGTACTACCAGCAGTAGTGTACTACCAGCAGTAGTGTACTACCAGCAGTAGTGTATAGCAGTAGTACTACCAGCAGTAGTGTACTACCAGCAGTAGTGTACTACCAGCAGTAGTGTACTACCAGCAGTAGTGTACTACCAGCAGTAGTGTACTACCAGCAGTAGTGTACTACCAGCAGTAGTGTACTACCGGGACAGCAGTGTACTACCAGCAGTAGTGTACTACCAGCAGTAGTGTACTACCAGCAGTAGTGTACTACCACAGCAGTGTACTACCAGCAGAGTGTACATCACCAGCAGTAGTGTACTACCAGCAGTAGTGTACTACCAGCAGTAGTGTACTACCAGCAGTAGTGTACTACCAGCAGTAGTGTACTACCAGCAGTAGTGTACTACCAGCAGTAGTGTACTACCGAGACTACCAGCAGTAGTGTACTACCAGCAGTAGTGTACTACCAGCAGTAGTGTACTACCAGCAGTAGTGTACTACCAGCAGTAGTGTACTACCAGCAGTAGTGTACTACCAGCAGTAGTGTACTACCAGCAGTAGTGTACTACCAGCAGTAGTGTACTACCAGCAGTAGTGTACTACCAAGCAGAGTGTACTACCAGTACACAGCAGTAGTGTACTACCAGCAGTAGTGTACTACCAGCAGCAGTGTACTACCAACAGTAGTGTACTACCAGCAGTAGTGTACTACCAGCAGTAGTGTACTACCACCAGCAGTGTACTACCAGCAGTAGTGTACTACCAGCAGTAGTGTACTACCAGCAGTAGTGTACTACCAGCAGTAGTGTACTACCAGCAGTAGTGTACTACCAGCAGCAGTGTAGCGTATTACCAGCAGTAGTGTACTACCAGCAGTAGTGTACTACCAGCAGTAGTGTACTACCAGCAGTAGTGTACTACCAGCAGTAGTGTACTACCAGCAGTAGTGTACTACCAGCAGTAGTGTACTACCAGCAGTAGTGTACTACCAGCAGTAGTGTACTACCAGCAGTAGTGTACTACCAGCAGTAGTGTACTACCAACAGCAGTGTACTACCAGCAGTAGTGTATACCAACAGCGCACCAGCAGTTTTACTCCCAAAGCAGTGTACTACCAGCAGTAGTGTACTACCAGCAGTAGTGTACTACCAGCAGTAGTGTACTACCAGCAGTAGTGTACTACCCGCAATAGTGTTACAGTTCCAATCAGAGTACCATTTTTGACAGCAATTCGAGTACAAATAAGAGAGTAGAAAAGAGTACAAAACAAGGCACAATATCCTACACAAATCGGAAAGTAACAATTCCATAAAGGCAGGAGACGCTGATAGGGGAAAAAATTCAGCTCCGACAGGGAAAAAAATGGCGTGAAAGGCACTCTGGGGAATTAATGTCAAAAAAATGGCGTTAAAGGCACTCTGGGGAATTAATATAAAAACACTTAAAGAAGTAAATGGCACAATATCGTGACTGCAACAATACACAAATAACCCGCACGTAATAGAGGGAAACCTTGCCACGACGTTTTGCCCAGACTTGGGCCATTTACAAATATTTCTTGTAGGTTCTGAATAAATAATAAAAAATGTAAATAGCTAAGGGAACTTGTATAAAAGTCAATGTATTATGGGTCTGAAGCGTCTTAAAGGCGGGTTGAAATTTGGATTTTGAGGTTTTCAATTTTTAATGGCCAAGAATGCTGGTTGGGGGACCTTTTTTATGTTAGAAGACCTTATTAAAGTTAGTTATAATTTAATAAGGTCGTATTAAAGTTAATTATAATTTAATAAGGTCGTATTAAAGACTGCACTTAATGTTCTAGGGACAGTAGGTGTAAGGTGACTAACACCCAGGTACCTATTTACTGCTAGGTGAACATGGACAGCAGATGTAAGGTGACTAACACCCAGGTACCTATTTACTGCTAGGTGAACATGGACAATAGGTGTTGCCCCTGTTCACCTAGGTGGAGCTAGTGGATTATTACACAAAAAGCGCTAAACCCGTGTGGGCCACTTCCCTGGGAGGCAGGTAGGGAGAGGAGTCACTCTCTCTCTTAATCTCCCTCTTCTCCCTTCCTCTCCCTCATTCTGTCTTCCTCTCACTTCTTTCTTCAACTCTCTTCTGTTCCTTTCACTTTATCCTCTTTTTTCTCTCCCTCTCCCTAATTCTCTCTTCCTCTCCCTTTATCCTCCCTCTTCTTTTTCTCTCTTTCTCCCTTTATCCTCCCTTTCCCTTTGGCAATTAGCAGAGAAGCTATCCATCGTTGGTCCTGACTCCCTGGCAGGCCCCCTACTCTCCCCCTCCCTCCCCTCTCTCCCCCTCCCCTCTCTCTCTCTCCCACTCCCCTCTCTCTCTCTCCATCCCTCCCCTCTCTCTTCCTTCCTTGTGATTGCTCAACTTTAGTGATCAAATGCGAGTGATTTCCTTCAGCTGGGAAAGTGCTCTCTCTCTCTCTCCTCTCTCTCTCTCTCTCTCTCTCTCTCTCTCTCTCTCTCATTCACTATCTCTCAAATCGAGGCAATCATTAAATAGTAGAATTAATCAGAAGTTGGCAAGAGTTGTTACTAGAGTTGTTACAAGAGTTGTTACTAGGTTGTACTAAGAGTTGTTACTAAGAGGTACAGAGTTGTTACTAAGAGTTGTTACTAATTGTTACTAGTGTGTTACTAAGAGTTGTTACTAAGAATTGTTACAGAGTTGTTACTAGAGTTGTTACAAAGAGTTGTTACTAAGAGTTGTTACTAAGAGTTGTTACTAAGAGTTGTACTAAGAGTTGTTACTAAGAATGTTACAGGTTGTTACTAAGAGTTGTTACAGTTGTTACTAAGAGTTGTTACTAAGAGTTGTTACTAAGAGTTACTAAGAGTTGTTACTAAGAGTTGTTACTAAGAGTTGTTACTAAGAGTTGTTACTAAGAGTTGTTACTAAAGTTGTTACTAATGTTGTTACTAAGAGTTGTTATAAGAGTTGTTACTAAGAGTTGTTACTAAGAGTTGTTACTAAGAATTGTTACTAAGAGTTGTTACTAAGAGTTGTTACTAAGAGTTGTTACTAAGAGTTGTTACTAAGAGTTGTTACTAAGAGTTGTTACTAAGAGTTGTTACTAAGAGTTGTTACTAAGAATTGTTACTAAGAGTTGTTACTAAGAGTTGTTACTAAGTGTTGTTACTAAGAGTTGTTACTAAGAGTTGTTACTAAGAGTTGTTACTAAGAGTTGTTACTAAGAGTTCTAAGAGTTGTTACTAAGAGTTGTTACTAAGAATTGTTACTAAGAGTTGTTACTAAGAGCTGTTACTAATAGTTGTTACTAAGAGTTGTTACTAAGAGTTGTTATCAAGAGTTGTTACCAAGAGTTGTTACCAAGAGTTGTTACCAAGAGTTGTTACAATGAGTTGTTACTAAGAGTTGTTACCAAGAGTTGTTACCAAGAGTTGTTACCAAGAGTTGTTACAAAGAGTTGTTACAAAGAGTTGTTACCAAGAGTTGTTACCAAGAGTTGTTACCAAGACTTGTTACCAAGACTTGTTACCAAGAGTTGTTACAAAGAGTTGTTATCAAGAGTTGTTACCAAGAGTTGTTACCAAGAGTTGTTACAAAGAGTTATTACAAAGAGTTGTTACAAAGAGTTGTTACAAAGAGTTGTTACAAAGAGTTGTTACTAAGAGTTGTTACTAAGTGTTGTTACTAAGAGTAAGAGTCACAATAACTCTTGCTCAGAATGGTTTAAGTCAATCTCAAAGTATATGCTAATTTCCCTAATAGCTTGAAGTGCGAGGGAATGGCTGGCCTGGATGACAAGCCAACTGGCTGGCTGACTGACAAGCAGGCTCCATGGAAAGCCAACTGGATGGCCTGGCTGACAAGCAGGCTCCCTGGTAAGCCAATTGGCTGGCCTGGCTGACAGGCAGGCTCCCTGGCAAGCCAACTAGCTGGCCTGGCTGACAAGCAGGCTCCCTGGAAAGCCAACTGGATGGCCTGGCTGACAAGCAGGCTCCCTGGTAAGCCAATTGGCTGGCCTGGCTGACAAGCAGGCTCCCTGACAAGCCAACTAGCTGGCCTGGCAAACAAGCAGGCTCCTTGGCAAGCCAATTGGCTGGCCTGGCTGACAAGCAGAATCCCTGGCAAGCCAACTGGCTGGCCTGGCTGACAAGCAGGATCCATAGCAAGCCAACTAGCTGGCCTGGCTGACAGACAGGCTCCCTGGCAAGCCAACTGGCTGGCCGGCTGACAAGCAGGCTCCCTGGCAAGTCAACTAACTGGCTGGCTGACAAGCAGGCTCCCTGGCAAGCCAACTGGCTGGCCTGGCTGACAAGCAGGCTCCCTGACAAGTCAACTAACTGGCTGGCTGACAAGCAGGCTCCCTGACAAGTCAACTAACTGGCTGGCCTGGCTGACAAGCAGGCTCCCTGGCAAGCCAACTGGCTGGCCTGGCTGACAAGCAGGCTCCCTGACAAGACATCTGGCTGGCTGACAGGTCAGTTGACAAGTCAGCTCACTGACAACCTGACAAGCCCATATATATATATTTTGCCCATATGGGTCCACCAGCCTGGGAATCGAATCCACGTCCGTTCCGTTGTCAGCCGAGCGCTACCACTGAGCTGCCAGCCACAAAAAACTTCAGGTAAGAATTATTGTAAACAAAGTAAGCGCTAAACCCGTAAGAGACTCGGGGGGGGGGGGTTAAGAGCATTAAATATTATTGTATTTAATGAAATGGGCGAGACGAGAGAGGTGGAGAAACTATGGTACCAGACAGCTCTCTGGAAGAGCTCTAGTCAGCTCTCTTAAAGAGCTGCTCTCTATACAGAGAGCTCCGTTAAAGAGTTCTATATAAAGTTAACTCTCTTGTAGAGCTCTTCTATATACAGTCAGCTCTCTTAAAGAGCTCCTTAATATACAGTCAGCTCTCTCAAAGAGCTCGTCAATATACAGTCAGCTCTCTCAAAGAGCTCGTCAATATAGAGTCAGCTATCTTAAAGAGCTCGTCAATATACAGTCAGCTCTCTTAAAGAGCTCGTCAATATACAGTCAGCTCTCTTAAAGAGCTCGTCAATATACAGTCAGCTCTCTTAAAGAGCTCGTTAATATACAGTCAGCTCTCTTAAAGAGCTCGTCAATATACAGTCAGCTAACTTAAAGAGCTCGTCAATATACAGTCAGCTATCTTAAAGAGCTCGTCAATATAGTCAGCTATCTTAAAGAGCTCGTCAATATACAGTCAGCTATCTTAAAGAGCTCGTCAATATAGAGTCAGCTATCTTAAAGAGCTCGTCAATATAGAGTCAGCTATCTTAAAGAGCTCGTCAATATAGAGTCAGCTATCTTAAAGAGCTCGTCAATATAGAGTCAGCTCTCTTAAAGAGCTCGTCAATATAGAGTCAGCTACACTGATCTTCCCACACGCTGCTATATTCTCCAAATATTTATTCAATATTACCGCATAGAGGAGCTTTATAATAAAGCTGACCGTATATCAAATATTTCTTCATATTCTGAATATTGTTGGAGATTAAGTATTGTGCTGATTGTAGTAAGTACAGTGATTGTGCTGATTGTAGTAAGTACAGTGATTGTGCTGATTGTAGTAAGTACAGTGATTGTGCTGATTGTAGTAAGTGCAGTGATTGTGATTATTGTAGAATGTAGTACAGTGATTGTGATTATTGTAGAATGTAGTACAGTGGCCGTGTGTTTTAATGTCTTGTCTGTACTCGTGTACAGGTCTTAGTTAGTTGGCTGGCTGGCTGGCTGGCTGGTTGGCTGGTGGTGAGGTTTAAAGTCTATCGACTACATGAGGGTCATTAAGGCTGTATGTCACCTGTTTACCAATCACATATTGATTAATTTTAAACTCTCAGTGTATATATACAGAAAGACATACACCTCACAGTGTATATATCTCAGTGTATATACACTGAAATATATACACTGATGTGAGGTGTAGCAGCTCAATGCTACAGTGTTTATCTCGCAACTGAAAGAACCCGGGTTAGATTCCCGGGCGAATCCAGTCGTGTACATACGTTTTCCTTTACCTTTATCCACTATTTGAAATGTTCTCCCGTTGTTGGTGTTCTCAGAAGTGTTCAAGAACAGAGAACACGGAGAGTTAACGCTGTTCTTGTGCTTCGTGGTGATCAAAGTGACTCTGAGTAGAGGTCATGAGCTGTCTGAGCTGCGGTAGGTTGTTATTGCTTTTTAGGGCCACGACGGCTTGCGCCGTATGAACCCCTGGAACGGCAGGTTAATGAGCGTCGATTCAGTGGAATTATAGCCCTTATTCTCTCGATCAACAGCCCTTCCCAGGCATCAAGTTATGTCCCTGAAGGGCTCGGTTCCGTGAGAACCGGTCCAAGGATCCGTTAAGGCGAGTTTGGATCGCGCTTATTTCGGCGGTCCAGAAATCCGAAATGGCTGGAGTCGGGTCCACTCAGTCTTGATCACACTGTTCACAAGAACAACTGAACGTACAAATCGTGAACAACAAAACCCCATGAGAATAATTTGTTAAATTCCATACAGATATATTTTTCCATAAGTGTTTACAACAGTAAACAGGTAAATATTTACACAGGTGTTTACAACAGTAAAACAGATATGAAATCAAACAGTAATACCATCGTTACCGTTCATAACAATACTTGATTCTGATTGGCTGATTCCCTGGCCGTCATTGACTGATGGGTTTGTAGAGACAATTTAATTGGCTGTCTACTTGACGTCAAGGCTAGAGAAGCGAGATGATTGGTCGACTTAGGAACCATTGAACGAAAAGTAAAAAAAAATGGCGTAATTGGGATGTCCTTGTGACGTCACTTAGGGAAATGATCCGATTGGCTAATCCCCCTGACAGCTCGTTACGTCATCTCTGGGGATTGTTAAGGGAAGAGAGAGAGAGAGAGAGAGAGAGAGAGAGAGAGAGAGAGAGAGAGAGAGAGAGAGAGAGAGAGAGAGAAGAACACGAGTGACACAAGATTGTGACAGCACAAAAGTTACTCATCGTCAATGGACTTCGAAAATCAATGTTATGACCTGAAGTCCAAGCCTCTCGTACACAAAACATCCTTTACCCCGTCTATCCAACCTTTCCTAGAACGACCCCTACCACACCTTCCCTTCACTACAGATTTATACATCCTCCAAAGCATTCTACTTTGTTCCATCCTCTCTAAATGTCCGAACCACCTCAATAACCCCCTTCATTAATATATATATATATATATATATATATATATATATATATATATATATATATATATATATCGTGCCGAATAGGTAAAACTGGTCAATTAGCAAAAACTCATTTAAAACTAAGTCCTTTCTAAAATTTTCTCTTATACATTTAAAGATAGTTTTTTCATTCATGTTAATGTAAAAATTAATAATTTTGTACCAAAAGCACCTTAGAAAACCTACCTAACCTTATTATAAGAAGTGCAATTTAATTTAGCCTAATCCAACTAAATATATTTTTGATAAGTTTACAATAATTTAGTAATAAATAAACACAATGAAAAATATTTTTTTCGTTAGGTTCAGAATGATTTTTGCGAAATTATTGCATACACAAATTTTTGCTTGCCTTATTCGGCAAGAAGAGCGTTGCTATTTAAACCAAAGTCACAAGTTTTATTTATTCGGCACGGCATATATAAAACAATCACAAGGGGAGTTGAATGATAGATCTAGGCCTTTCGTGTTGCAAACAACACATCTTCAGAAGTTTGCAATGTTACAGAAATGAGTAGGAAGTCCAAAAAGATTCGCTCAAGGGAACGACTCTTCCTGGACTTCCTACTCATTTCTGCAACACTGAAAGCTTCTGAAGATGTGTTAATTGCAACACGAAAGGCCTAGAACTATCATTCAACTCCGCTGTGGTTGTTATATATATATATATATATATATATATATATATATATATATATATATATATATATATATATATATATATATATATATATGTTGAGGTGTTGCAGCAGTGTGAGGCATGATGGATGGTGAGGGAGTCATGAATCATGCATGACAGATGAGGGTGAGGGAGGGAGGGAGGAACAGCATGCGAGAGAAGAGAGAGAGAGAGAGAAATAGAGGGAGTGGCATAAGTTTGGGAGGAGGAAGGAGCAAGGGAGAGAGATGAGGGAGGTAGGGAGGAAGAAGTGAAGGAAAGAGGAGGGAATAAAGATGAAGGAGAGAAAGTAGCAAGGGAGAAAGTAGCAAGGGAGAAAGTGGCAGGGGAGAAGAACTTAAAGTTTTTTTCATGAACTTAAAATTTCCTTCATGATCTTAAAATTTCCTTTATGAACTTAAAATTTTCTTCAAGAACTTAAAGTTTTCTTCAAGTGATTTGAGAAGCGTAAATTATTCCCAAGATTTCTGGAGATGTCAGTAAGGTTTTAACAGGACTCTGAAGACTCGAGACCTGTCACTGGGTCTGCTATAAGATCCCCTAGACCCCTGGAGCTGTCACTGGGACTGTTATAAGACCCCCTAGACCCTGGAGCTGTTATAAGACCCTCTAGATCCCTGGAGCTGTCACTGGAGCAGTTATAAGACCCCCTAGACCCCTGGAGCTGTCACTGGAGCAGTTATAAGACCCCCTAGACCCCTGGAGCTGTCACTGGGACTGTTATAAGACCCCCTAGACCCCTGGAGCTATCACTGGGGCTGTTATAAAAGCCCCTAGACCCCTGGAGCTGTCACTGGGACTGTTATAAGACCCCTAGACCCCTGGAGCTATCACTGGGGCTGTTATAAAAGCCCCTAGACCCCTGGAGCTGTTACTGGGACTGTTATAAGACCCCCTAGACCCCTGGATCTATCACTGGGGCTGTTATAACAGCCCCTAGACCCCTGGAGCTGTCACTGGGACTGTTATAAGACCCCCTAGACCCCTGGAGCTATCACTGGGGCTGTTATAAAAGCCCCTAGACCCCTGGAGCTGTCACTGGGACTGTTATAAGACCCCCTAGACCCCTGGAGCTATCACTGGGGCTGTTATAAAAGCCCCTAGACCCCTGGAGCTGTCACTGGGGCTGTTATAAGACCCCCTAGATCCCTGGAGCTATCACTGGAGCAGTTATAAGACCCCCTAGACCCCTGGAGCTGTCACTGGGACTGTTATAAGACCCCCCTAGACCCCTGGAGCTATCACTGGGGCTGTTATAAAAGCCCCTAGACCCCTGGAGCTATCACTGGGGCTGTTATAAAAGCCCCTAGACCCCTGGAGCTATCACTGGGGCTGTTATAAAAGCCCCTAGACCCCTGGAGCTGTCACTGGGTATTAAGAGCTTGAGGAGAATACTTTCTCCTAAGAAAAGGTTGGTCCATTCTAACTCGTAGTATGTTTTATCTAAGTTAACATTCCTTGATTTTCTTTATCAATTGTATAAATACCAACAGGAAATCAAAACTTAATCAAGAATTACTTTAATTGAAGTATTAATACCTTATCTTTAGATAGGTATAATATATATATAATCTAATCTTTCATATACTCGACATAATCTGCTTTAGTGAATAATTAAAAATATACAAATAAGTAAGACATAATAATACATAAATTATAATAACACAGATATAGTATCACGTAAGACAGTCTTTTCAAAGACGTAATACACTGGGATTATTACTTTCTCAAGAGAGTGTTTCGGACATAGCGTAAGCACTGCTATGGTGTCTTCTACCAGAATATATAAGTGTCCTCAACGTAGTCAAGAGAGACACACTGCTTGGTAGTGAGTGTGTGACCCTACTCACGAGTGAGTGTGTGACCCTACTCACGAGTGAGTTTGTGACCCTACTCACGAGTGAGTGTGTGACCCTACTCACGAGTGAGTGTGTGAACCTACTGACTGTCCGACTGTATCAATGCGCGGTAACCTGACGTCAGGTAGGTCACCTGACAAAAGCTTTGACCAACCGGCCGCCTAACTAGCGCTCGGTCTTTTAACTAGTAATACCATCATTTTTTCCCTATTTCTATACATACATATTTATTAACGCTAATATTTATAATAAAAAATAAAGAACAATATCCTACTGGAATATTTCTCAAATAAAAAATGTAAGCCAAGGGCGTATTTCGTAACACTGGGGCTGTTATAAGACCCCCTAGACCCCAGGAGGTGTCACTGGGGCTGTTATAAGACCCCCGCTAGACTCCAGGAGATGTCATTTGAACTGCTATAAGGCTCCTAGACCCCTGGAGCTGTCACTGGAACTGCTATAAGGCTCCTGAAGCTGTCAGTGGGGCTGTTATTCGACCCCGTAGATCCCTGGAGCTGTCACTTGAATGTTATAAGACCCCCTAGACCCCTGGAGCTGTCACTGGGATGTTATAAGACACCCTAGACACCTGGAGCTGTCACTGGGATGTTATAAGACCCCTAGACCCCTGGAGCTGTCACTGGGATGTTATAAGACCCTCTAGAGCCCTGGAGCTGTCACTGGGATGTTATAAGACCCCCTAGACCCCTGGAGCTGTCACTGGGATGTTATAAGACACCCTAGACCCCTGGAGCTGTCACTGGGATGTTATAAGACCCCCTAGACCCCTGGAGCTGTCACTGGGATGTTATAAGACCCCCTAGACCCCTGGAGCTGTCACTGGGATGTTATAAGACCCTCTAGACCCCTGGAGCTGTCACTGGGATGTTATAAGACCCCTAGACCCCTGGAGCTGTCACTGGGATGTTATAAGACCCCCTAGACCCCTGGAGCTGTCACTGGGATGTTATAAGACCCCCTAGACCCCTGGAGCTGTCATTGGGATGTTATAAGACCCCTAGACCCTTGGAGCTGTCACTGGGATGTTATAAGACCCCCTAGACCCCTGGAGCTGTCACTGGGATGTTATAAGACCACCTAGACCCCTGGAGCTGTCACTGGGATGTTATAAGACCCCTAGACCCCTGGAGCTGTCACTGGGATGTTATAAGACCCCTAGACCCCTGGAGCTGTCACTGGGATGTTATAAGACCCCTAGACCCCTGGAGCTGTCACTGGGATGTTATAAGACCCCTAGACCCCTGGAGCTGTCACTGGGATGTTATAAGACCCCCTAGACCCCTGGAGCTGTCACTGGGATGTTATAAGACCCCCTAGACCCCTGGAGCTGTCACTGGGATGTTATAAGACCCCTTAGACCCCTGGAGCTGTCACTGGGATGTTATAAGACCCCCTAGACCCCTGGAGCTGTCACTTGGATGTTATAAGACCCTCTAGACCCCTGGAGCTGTCACTGGGATGTTATAAGACCCTCTAGACCCCTGGAGCTGTCACTGGGATGTTATAAGACCCTCTAGACCCCTGGAGCTGTCACTGGGATGTTATAAGACCCTCTAGACCCCTGGAGCTGTCACTGGGATGTTATAAGACCCCCTAGACCCCTGGAGCTGTCACTGTGATGTTATAAGACCCCCTAGACCCCTGGAGCTGTCACTGGGATGTTATAAGACCCTCTAGACCCCTGGAGCTGTCACTGGAATGTTATAAGACCCCCTAGACCCCTGGAGCTGTCACAGGGATGTTATAAGACCCTCTAGACCCCTGGAGCTGTCACAGGGATGTTATAAGACCTCTGAGGGAATAAAACTGACTCATACGTTAGGGAGAATTTGCAAGATTTAATATATGCCTCACACACACACACACACACACACACACACACACACACACACACACACACACACACACACACACACACACACACACACACACACACACACACACACACTTTTAATTGCTAACAACAGCCACAATATTAATAACAATTCACTTTTTTGCAGAAATCTCCCACGATACAAATAATTTAAAAGAAATGCGATTAAAAGTGGATCAGAGTTCGCTGAGCCGAGTAATAGTGATCAGAGAGTCAAGTTATGGGAGTAACTTGCGGTAGTTTGAACAAGGATGGAGATTGCCAGGTTATTGTAGTTACCAGACCTTTGTAGTTATTAGGTTACTGGAGTTATTAAGTTATGGTGATTAGCTTGTTACTGGAATTACTGGCTGGCTGCAGGCAATTCCCAGCTCTATCAGCATCTTATATGACGGCTCAATGAGGTTACTGCCATCTATTTCCCAGCCTATTTCCCCTGATAGGCCTATGTGGCTGTATTCCTCCTTTACATCCTTTTCTTTCTTCTCCTCTTCTTCCTCTCCTTCTCTTCTTTCCTTCTTCCTCCTCCTCGTCTTCCTCCTCCTCCTCCTCCTCTCCTAGATTACGTTGTCAGGTGCTGTGGCTCAGTTTAGGGAGACAAAGAACAAGATTTTTAGTTAGTGATGGTCTCTTTTTTTCTATCTCTCTCGTCCTCAGATTCTCTTGTTTTTTACTCTTCCTCCGTTCTTTCCTCTCTCTACCTTCACCCATTCACTCTCTCCTCCTCCTCCTCTCCAGCTTCCTCCCACACCTGGTGTGGGAGACACTGTGGTATCCCACAGTAAATATTTATGTCTTAACTGAGCCTTTAGTGACACTATCATCCCACAGTGTGTGTGTGTGTGTGTGTGTGTGTGTACTCACCTATTTGTGGTTGCAGGGGTCGAGTCATAGCTCCTGGCCCCGCCTCTTTACTGATTGCTACTAGGTCCTCTCTCTCCCTGCTCCATGAGGTTTATCAAACCTCGTCTTAAAACTATGTATGGTTCCTGCCTCCACTACGTGACTTTCTAGGTTATTCCACTTCCTGACAACTCTATGACTGAAGAAATACTTCCTAACATCCCTTTGACTCATAGGAGTCTTCAACTTCCAATTGTGACCCCTTGTTTCTGTGTCCCCTCTCTGGAACATCTTGTCTCTGTCCACCTTATCTATTCCTCGCAGTATTTTATATGTCGTTATCATGTCTCCCCTAACCCTCCTGTTCTCTAGTGTCGTCAGGCCGATTTCCCTTAACCTTTCTTCGTGTGTGTGTGTGTGTGTGTGAGCCACCTGGACAGGGTGTGGGCCACCTGGACCGGGTGTGGGCCACCTGGACGGGGTGTGGGCCACCTGGACGGGGTGTGGGCCACTTGGACCGGGTGTGGGCCACCTGAACCGGGTGTAGGCCACCTGGACGGGGTGTGGGCCACTTAGACCGGGTGTGGGCCACTTTGACCGGTTGTGGGCCACCTGGACCGGGTGTGGGCTACCTGGACCGGATGTGGGCCACCTGGACCGCTGCTCCATGACAACCTGAAAAATCTGCTTTGTTTGTATTTAATCCTCAGCACCAGATGAGCAAACCTGGGAGAGCAGGCAGCAGGGAGAGCAGGCAGCAGGGAGAGCAGGCAGCAGGGAGAGCAGGCAGCAGGGAGAGCAGGCAGCAGGGAGAGCAGGCAGCAGGGAGAGCAGGCAGCAGGGAGAGCAGGCAGCAGGGAGAGCAGGCAGCAGGGAGGCAGGCAGCAGGGAGGCAGGAGAGCAGGCAGCAGGGAGAGCAGGCAGCAGGGAGAGCAGGCAGCAGGGAGAGCAGGCAGCAGGGAGAGCAGGCAGCAGGGAGAGCAGGCAGCAGGGAGAGCAGGGAGTGCAGGGAACTGTGAACAAGTAGGAGTGAGCAGGGTCATGGGTCCTGTATCATGGGTAAGAGGTCGTGGGTCATGGGTCCTGTATCATGGGTAAGAGGTCGTGGGTCATGGGTCCTGTATCATGGGTAAGAGGTCGTGGGTCATGGGTAGTGGGTCGTGAGTCATGAGTAGTGGGTCATGGTTAATGGGTCATGGTTCATGGGTCATGGGTCATGGACCTTGGGTCATGGGTCATGGACCTTGGGTTATGGGTCGTGGGTCGTGCGTCGTGAAACACAGCAGTGAAGAACCGTACGCAAGCCACGCTCCAGTACGCAAGCCACGCACCAGTACGCAAGCCACGCACCAGTACGCAAGGCACGCACCAGTACGCAAGCCACGCACCAGTACGCAAGCCACGCACCAGTACGCAAGCCACGCACCAGTACGCAAGCCACGCACCAGTACGCAAGCCACGCACCAGTACGCAAGCCACGCACCAGTACGCAAGCCACGCACCAGTACGCAAGCCACGCACCAGTACGCAAGCCACGCACCAGTACACAAGCCACGAACCAGTACGCAAGCCTCGCACCAGTACGCAAGCCACGCACCAGTACGCAAGCCACGCACCAGTACGCAAGCCACGCACCAGTACGCAAGCCACGCACCAGTACGCAAGCCACGCACCAGTACGCAAGGCACGCACCAGTACGCAAGCCACGCACCAGTACGCAAGCCACGCACCAGTACGGTCTGTGGTTACTGAAACACAATTACAGTGGCTCATTCACTGTAATCTATGACGCAAGATACCTACTGGGCGGGGCTAATGTATTTCCTCTACTGTATTTTCCCCGCTGTATTTCCCCTACTGTATTTTTCCTGATGTATTTCCTCTATTGCACTTTCCCTGTTGTATTTTTCCTGCTGTTTTTCACATACTGTATTTCCCCTACTGTAATTTTTCCTGTTGTATTTCCCCTACTGTATTTTCCCTTAATTAAGACGCATGGTGGCAGGAAAATCCTACAGACAGACGAACAAGATTGACAAACATCAACATTCTTCACTTTCTTATGGAATTTCCCTCTACGTTGTCCTAGAAAAATGGGCTAGAAAGTTTTCGTGTATCCAAATGTCTAGAAAATGCCACGGAAAATAGGTTAGTTGCCCCTATTATCTAGATGGTTTTCCTAGAACGAAAACGAGGGTCAGTTTTGATGCTAGGATGTTAGATTAATGCTAGAATGTGTTGCTAGGAGGTTAGAATATGCTAGGGTTGTTGTTAGGATGTTAGATTATGCTAGGATGTGTTGCTAGGATGTTAAAATATGCTAGGATGGGTTGTTAGGATGTTAGAATATGCTAGGATGTTGTTAGGATTTTAGATTATACTAGGATATGTTGCTAACATGTTAGAATATGATAGGGTGTGTTGCTAGGATGTGAGAATATGCTGGGGGGTTGCTAGGATGTGAGCATATGCTGGGGTGTGTTGCTAGAATGTGAGAATATGCTGGGGGTGTTGCTAGGATTTTATAATATGCTAAGGTGTGTTGATATGATTTTATAATATGCTAAGGTGTGTTACTGGGATGTTAGAATATGCTAGGGTGTGTTGCTCGGATGTTAGGGTATGGAGGATACATACACGATACATGCTGGGGGAGTAGGGGGAAAGGAGGATACATACACGGTACATGCTGAGGGAATAGGGGATATAGAGAATACATACACGATACATGCTGGGGGAGGAGGGATATGAAGGATACATACACGATACATGCTGGGGAAGGGGGATATGAAGGATACATACACGATACATGCTGGGGGAGGGGGGTATGGATGATACATACACGATACATGCTGGGGGGTAAGGGATATGGAGGATACATACACGATACATGCTGGGGAGGGGAATATGGATGATACATACACGATACATGCTGGGGAGGGGGATATAGATGATACATACACGATACATGCTTGGGGAGTATGGGATATGGAAGATACATACACGATACATGCTTGGGGAGTAGGGGATATGGAAGATACATACACGATACATGCTGGGGAGGAGGATATGGATGATACATACACGATACATGCTTGGGGAGTAGGGGATATGGAAGATACATACACGATACATGCTTGGGGAGTAGGGGATATGGAAGATACATACACGATACATGCATGACACGCACACGTGACCTCGCGTGAGTCACCGGATGTACCGTGTAATTGATGTACTACAGTACGATCACAGGACGGTACTCACAGAGGTGTACTCACAGAGGTGTACTCACAGAGGTGTACTCACAGAGTTGTACTCACAGAGTTGTACTCAGAGTTGTACTCACAGAGTTGTACTCACAGAGTTGTACTCACAGAGGTGTACCTATTGAGGTGTACTCATGCAGTTGAATTATGTTGCGTCCTCTGAAAAGGGCGCCATATATATATATATATATATATATATATATATATATATATATATATATATATATATATATATATATCAGTACATATACAGTGTGTGTGTGTACTCACCTATTTGCAGTTGCAGGGGTTGAGTCGCAGCTCCTGGCCACGCCTCTTGGATGGTCGATACTAGGTTCACTCTCTCTCCCTGCTCCATATGTGTGTCTGTGTGTACATAACATTCTCGCCATGTAAACCTATGGTGTTCTTCTAGTGTACATATTTGAACAGGTGCGAGACCCTCCCCCGGCTACTGGTATTGACAATGTTGTGTGGATAAAGGAGTATGTTTGTCTCTCATTGATTGTTGAGTTGAGCTGCTGGGGTCCCCAGCAACCTGCTAGGAGTCCCAGCAGCACGCTGCTAGGAATCCCAGAACACTGCTAGGAGTCCCAGCACGCTGCTAGGAGTCCCAGAACACTGCTAGGGTCCTCAGCACATTGCTGAGATCTCTAGCATAATACTGGAGTCCCTACCTCACTGCTGGGTCCCTAGCACAATACTGGGGTCCCCTGCACAATACTGGAGTCATCAACACACTGCTAGAGTCCTCAGTATACTGTTGGGGTCCCTAGCACAATACTGGGGTCCCCTGCACATTGCTTGATGGTGCTGTTCTAGGTCTGGCTAGATGGTAGGCAGGTGGCAGAGGTTACTGTGGCGTTCAGGTTGCCAGGAAGATGGCAGCAGGTGGCAGCAGCAAGGTGCACTGCTGAAAGCATCTGCCATTGTTAGTACTCTTACCACGTTCCCGTGTAAACCGTGCAAGACACCCTCTTGCAGTCAAGAAACATGCAGTCTGCCCTTGCTTCTCTCACCTCTACGAGGATAAATAACGTGTGGTGAGGTATACGTAATTACTCAATTACTCCTGTTACTTCCCCCTACCCCCTCCTCCCTCTCTCTCTCTCTCTCTCTCTTCTAAATACTCTGATTACCTTCCTATTTACTGGAGTTAGGGAGCCCTGGTGTGTATATGGTAGCGTAGGTTTGGACGTATGGTTTACTGAGGACTGCTGTCTCCTTCAAGACCTAGTGTGAATGTCATGTTGGGTGAGGTTGAGTTGAATGTGTCCAGTCGCCATGAGCTGGTTGGTCGCTCCTATGTGCTGGTTGGTCGTTCCTATGTGTTAGTTGATCGTTCATATGTGCTGGTTGGTCGTTTCTATGTGTTGGTTGGTCGTTCCTAAGTGCTGGTTGGTCGTTCCTATGTGCTGGTTGGTCGTTCCTATGTGTTGGTTGGTCGTTCCTATGTGCTGGTTGGTCGTTCCTATGTGCTGGTTGGTCGTTCCTATGTGCTGGTTGGTTGTTTCTATATGCTGATTGGTCGTTCCTATGAGCTGGTTGGTCGCTCCTATGTGCTGGTTGGTCGTTCCTATGTGCTGGTTGGTCGTTCCTGTAGTTGGTTGATCGTTCCTATGGCTAGTTAGTGTTTCCTATGGTTATGAGTGTGTTAGGGTGATTTGAAGGTGAGTTTGTGGGTGTTTGCACGTGCGTGTTAGTGTGCACGGCCGTGTTAGTGTGCACGGCCGTGTTAGTGTGCACGGCCGTGTGCGTGCTTGTGCGCGTCCACATTAGCGTGTGTGAGTAACATAGCTTAGTATAACTTGTCTGACTCCTTAAAACGTTCAAAAGTGGCTGTTCTTTAACACACACACACACACACACACACACACACACACACACACACACACACACACACACACACACACACACACACACACACACACACACACACACACACACACACACACACACACACACACACACACATCATTAAACTACAGACCAGTGTGATTGACGTGTATAGTATGCAAAGTCAGGGAGAAGATTATCAGAAGGGTGGTGGAGCACCTAGAAAGGAATGAGCTTATAAACGACAACCAGCACGGTTTCAGGGAAGGGAAATCCTGTGTCACAAACCTACTGGAGTTTTACGTCAAGGTGACGGAAATAAGAGAAGAAAGAGAGAGGGATGGGTGGATTGCATTTTCTTTGACTGCAAGAAGGCTTTCGACACAAGAAATTAGTGCAACAGCTAGAGGAGCAGGCAGGTATAACAGGAAAGGCACTGCAAAGCATAGGATACCTGACGAGCGGGGATCCACAAGGGTCAGTCTTAGGGCCGGTGCTGTTTCTGGTATATGTGGATGACATGACGGAAGGGATAGACTTAGAAGTATGACTGTTTGCAGACGATGTGAAGCTAATGCGGAAAATTCAAGTGGATGAGGATCAGGTAGGACTACAAAGGTATCTGGACAGGCTGCAATCCTGGTCCAACAACTGGCTCCTGGAGTTTAACCCCACCAAAAATGTCAAGAAAAGACCGCAGACAGAGTACAGGCTAGGGGGTCAAAGACTACATACCTCACTCAAGGAAAAAGATCTTGGGGTGAGTATAACACCGAGCACATCTCCTGAGGCGCACATCAACCAAATAACTGCTGCAGCATTTGAGCGCCTGGCAAACCTAAGAATAGAGTTTCGACACCTCAGTAATGAGTCATTCACAACACTGTACACCGTGGATGTCAAGCCCATACTGGAGTATGCAGCACCAGCATGGAACCCACACCTGGTCAAGCACGTCAGGAATTAGAGAAAGTGCAAAGATTTGCAATAAGACTAGTCCCGGAGCTAAGATGCATGTCCTACGAGGAGGGGGTTAAGGGAAATCCACCTGATAACACTGGAGGACCGGAGGGCTGGGGAGGACATGATAACGACATATAAAAGAATGAGAGGAATTGACAAGGTGGATTGGGACAGAATGTTTCAGAGATGGGACAGCAATAAGGGGTAACAATTGGAAGTGGAAGACTCAGTTGAGTCACAGGGATGTTAGGAAGTATTTTTTCAGTCATAGAGTTGTCAGGAAGAGGAATAATCTGGAGAGTGATGTAGTGGAAGCAGGATCCATATATAGCTTTAAGAAGAGGTATGAAGCTCATGGAGCAGGGAGAGAGTGGACCTAGTAGTGACCAGTGAAGAGGCGGAGCCAGGAGCTGTGACTCGACCCCTGCAACCACAAATAAGTGAAATAGGTGAGTACACACATACACACAGACACAGACACGCGCAATTGTACACGATACATAGGTTTCAGAGGTGACACAAAGGGCCAGCACACGATACATAGGTGTCAGAGGTGACACATGTGACGTGACTTGCTCAGTACTTGTCATGTCATTACTGCTTCCCAGAATTCTAATTTAAGTCGTCAGGTACTGGCAAGACTATGTGGACACTAGGAGGAAGGGGAGGGAGAGGAAGGGGAAGGAGGGGAGGGAGGAGAAGGAGGAGGGAGGGGGCGGGAGGGGGCGGGAGGGGGCGGGAGGGGGCGGGAGGGGGCGGGAGGGGGCGGGAGGGGAAGGGTTGGTTATGGGGAAAATGGGGAGGAGGGATGTTGAAGGAGGGTGGAGATGGGTGCTGAGTCTTAGGGGAAAGGAGCCTTGACCACGATATACCAGATATTCAAGAGTTCTCTGCAGGGTTTGGGTATTTATTGCATGAAAGTGGGTTGGACCACAGGTGTGGGGTCACAGGTGTGGGTCATGAGTGGGGGACACAGGTGGACCACAGGTGTGCACCACAGGTGTGGGTCACAGGTGTGAAACACAGGTAGACTACAGGTGTGAATCACAGATGTAGGTAACAGGTGTGGGTCACACGTGTGTCACAGGTGTGAGTCACAGGTGTGGGTCACAGGTGTGAGTCACACGTGTGGGGTCATAGAACTGGGTCACAGGTGGGTCACAGGTGCGGATCACAGGTGTGGGACACAGGTGGGTCACAGGTGTATTACAGGTGTGGGGTCACAGGTGTGGAACACAGGTGGACTACAGGTGTGTCATAAGTGTGAGTCACAGGTGTGGGTCACATGTGTGTCATAGGTGTAGGTCCAGGTGTGGGTCACAGGTGTGTCACAGGTGTGTATCATGAGTGGGGGGACACAGGTGGACCACAGGTGGGTCACAGGTGTGGACCACAGGTGTAGGTCACATGTGTGGGTCACACGTGTGTCACAAATGTGGGTCACAAGTGGGTCACAGGTGTGGGTCACACGTGTGTCACAAATGTGGGTCACAAGTGGGTCACAGGTGTGTCACAGGTGTGGACCACAGGTGTGTCGACCTCGCTATTACAAAGGTTATAAAGGTTCGAACCTCGTCGCTCCCTTACAAAGGCTGTTGTTGTTGTTTGACCAACCAGACTATCAGTGCTAGCGGCCCGCTGGCCGCACGTAACTATCTGTGAAAAAATATATAAAGTGATGTATTTCTCAGGAACCAGGACTCAACCAAGGTGAACACAGTAGGGCGAGTACACGTTATATGTTCACAGAGGCGCCCTCATGACTCGTAATTAACTGCTGCTTGTTATTGTAGAGAAGAGGGGAGGGGCTGGAGGGAGGTGCTGGATGGGAGGGGCTGGAGGGGAGGTGCTGGAGGGAGGGGCTGGAGGGGGAGGAGCTGGAGGGGAGGAGCTGGAGGGGAGGTGCTAGAGGGGAGGGGCTGGAGGGGAGGTGCTGGAGGGGAGGTGCTGGAGGGGAGGTGCTAGAGGGAGAGGTACTGGAGGGGATGGGCTGGAGAGAGAGGGTTGGAGGGAGGTGCTGGAGATTGAGGTGCTAGAGGGGAGGTGCTGGAGCGGATGGGCTGGAGGGGACGTGCTGCAGGGGAGGGACAGGTGGGAAAGGGACTGGAGAGGGAGGTGCTAGAGGGTTAGGTGCTGGAGGGGGAGATACTGTTGGGGGAGGTGCTGGAGGGGATGGGCTGGAGGGTTAGGTGCTGAAGGGGGAGATACTGTTGGGGAGGTGCTGGAGGGGATGGGCTGGAGGCTTAGGTGCTGGAGGGGGAGGTACTGTTGGGGGAGGTGCTGGAGGGGATGGGCTGGATGGAACGTGTTGAAGGGGGAGGGACTGGAAGGGAAGGTGCTGGAGGGGATGGGCTGGAGGGGATGGGCTGGAGGGGGAGGTGTTGGAGTGGGAGGCTGGAGGGGGGAGGTGCTGAAAGGGAAGGGGCTGTAGGAGGGGGCAGTATGTGTGTATCTGTTTGTGTGTTGTGTGTGTGTATGTGTGTGTATGTGTGTGTATGTGTGTGTATGTGTGTGTATGTGTGTGTATGTGTGTGTATGTATGCATGTGTGTGCAATTATTATATTACATATTTAATAATCCGATAGTAAAGTTTGTTAAGTATACTTTTTAAAAAAATAATTAATTTCCTTTGGCTACGAGAAATTAAAATAATCCTGAGAATATATCATCACAAATTACATTTACGTATATAATTATTACAATTATTTCGTTGTGCTCGTAGATTATGCAAATTTTTTGAACTCAACTAATTATCAGAAGGTTTACGTACATATTGTAAGTTATTTTAGTTAATGTGGATTTGGGGGGTAAAATTTGAAGCTTTGGGATATAATTTTTTTCATTTTTTTTTTATTAATTTATGTATTAATTTTTTTGAGGATTCCATATCACACACACACACACACACACACACACACACACACACACACACACACACACACACACACACACACACACACACACATACACACACACACACACACACACACACACACACACACACACACAAACACACACACACACACACACACACACACACACACACACACACACACACACAAACACACACACACACACACACACACACACACACACATCAACAGGATTATTAAGTGATTATCTGAGCTTATTAAAAATTCACATAAAATCACCATACATAACAGTCTACATCACTACATGATCCTGACATCACTGACACACACACGACATGATCCTGACGTCACTGACAGTGATCCTGACATCACTGACAGTGATCCACAAATATCCTCGTCACTGACAGTGATCCTGACATCACTGACAGTGATCCTGACATCACTGACAGTGATCCTGACGTCACTGACAGTGATCCTGACATCACTGACAGTGATCCTGACGTCACTGACAGTGATCCTGACGTCACTGACAGTGATCCTGACATCACTGACAGTGATCCTGACGTCACTGACAGTGATCCTGACGTCACTGACAGTGATCCTGACGTCACTGACAGTGATCCTGACGTCACTGACAGTGATCCTGACGTCACTGACAGTGATCCTGACGTCACTGACAGTGATCCTGACGTCACTGACAGTGATCCTGACGTCACTGACAGTGATCCTGACGTCACTGACAGTGATCCTGACGTCACTGACAGTGATCCTGACGTCACTGACAGTGATCCTGACGATCACTGACAGTGATCCTGACGTCACTGACAGTGATCCTGACGTCACTGACAGTGATCCTGACTCACTGACAGTGATCCTGACGTCACTGACAGTGATCCTGACGTCACTGACAGTGATCCTGACATCACTGACAGTGATCCTGACGTCACTGACAGTGATCCTGACGATCACTCGACAGTGATCCTGACGTCACTGACAGTGATCCTGACGTCACTGACAGTGATCCTGACGTCACTGACAGTGATCCTGACGTCACTGACAGTGATCCTGACGTCACTGACAGTGATCCTGACGTCACTGACAGTGATCCTGACGTCACTTGACAGTGATCCTGACGT
This sequence comes from Cherax destructor, assembly GCA_009830355.1. Classification (NCBI taxonomy): domain Eukaryota; kingdom Metazoa; phylum Arthropoda; class Malacostraca; order Decapoda; family Parastacidae; genus Cherax; species Cherax destructor. The sequence continues at coordinate 96,786 of WNWK01002313.1, read as the reverse complement.
CACTGACAGTGATCCTGACGTCACTGACAGTGATCCTGACGTCACTGACAGTGATCCTGACGTCACTGACAGTGATCCTGACGTCACTGACAGTGATCCTGACGTCACTGACAGTGATCCTGACGTCACTGACAGTGATCCTGACGTCACTGACAGTGCTTCTGACATCACCGCAGTGCTCCTGACATCACTGACAGCACTGCTGACGTCACTGACAGTACTCCTGACATCACTGCTGACGTCACTGACAGTAGTTCTAACGTCACTGAAGTGCTCCTGACGTTACTCTTATTATACCGTCGTTACCGTTGTCATGGCAACAGCAACAAAGCACTGTTGCAGAGAGAGAGAGAGAGAGAGAGAGAGAGAGAGAGAGAGAGAGAGAGAGAGGTAATATAACCACTGTCTTGCTTGCACCTAACTACCAGGAACCTAATATAACACATTACTTCTAGCACCTTACGATCAGAAACCTAATATAACACAGTATTTCTAGCACCTAACGACCAGGTACCTAATATAACACAGTGTTTCTAGCACCTAACGACCAGGTACCTAATATAACACACTATTGCTAGTACCTAACGACCAGGAACCTAATATAACACACTACTGCTAGTACCTAACGACCAGGAACCTAATATAAAACAGTACTGCTAGCACCTAACGACAAGGAACCTAATATAACACAGTACTGCTGATTGTATACATAAAATACGCCCCTACAATTCATACACAATAATACAAAATACAGAATACAATTCACTAATGTTGAATTGTGGCTGGTATTGTCCAGGATGTTGATGTTTACATTTTTTGGGTAACGTTTGTGGTCCTTCCCTCCTCCCCCCTCTATCTTCCTTCCCTCCCACCCTCTTCCTTCCCTCCCACCCTCTTCCCTCCCTCCCTCCCTCCCTCCTTCTCCCTTACATTAATATTTCTCCCTCTTTCTGAAGTCGGCAATATTTTTTCCTATATTAATGTTCATTCTTAAGGGCGTTGAGGAGGGCTCAAACCTGATTGTTTCTTTGTTGTCTTTGTGAGTCAGTGCTTTTGTTGTGTGAGCTGTCATCAATGATTGTGTGTCTGGGGAATTGTTAATTGTTTGGTCGAAAAGATGTGATTGTTTCAGTCCAGAGGCAACTGTGTGTAACTTGTAGTTATAAGGCGGCTGTGTGTAACTTGTAGTTATAAGGCGGCTGTGTGTAACTTGTAGTTATGAGGCAGCTGTGTGTAACTTGTAGTTATGAGGCAGCTGTGTGTAACTTGTAGTTATAAGGCAGCTGTGTGTAACTTGTAGTTATGAGGCAGCTGTGTGTAACTTGTAGTTATAAGGCAGCTGTGTGTAACTTGTAGTTATAAGGCGGCTGTGTGTAACTTGTAGTTATAAGGCGGCTGTGTGTAACTTGTAGTTATAAGGCGGCTGTGTGTAACTTGTAGTTATAAGGCGGCTGTGTGTAACTTGTAGTTATGAGGCAGCTGTGTGTAACTTGTAGTTATGAGGCAGCTGTGTGTAACTTGTAGTTATAAGGCAGCTGTGTGTAACTTGTAGTTATAAGGCAGCTGTGTGTAACTTGTAGTTATAAGGCAGCTGTGTGTAACTTGTAGTTATGAGGCAGCTGTGTGTAACTTGTAGTTATAAGGCGGCTGTGTGTAACTTGTAGTTATAAGGCGGCTGTGTGTAACTTGTAGTTATAAGGCGGCTGTGTGTAACTTGTAGTTATGAGGCAGCTGTGTGTAACTTGTAGTTATAAGGCAGCTGTGTGTAACTTGTAGTTATAAGGCA
>WNWK01002313.1:90000-92500 GCA_009830355.1 Cherax destructor | reverse complement strand
GTTCCTTTGAACGTTCAAGGTGTTTTATCAGACTTTTGTGAACGTTCAAGGTGTATTATGTCTCTCTTTTAAACGTTGATGGCGTTCCTAGACACAGTAGTGAACCTTCATGGTGCTTTAGGGAAGTGAACGGCGCCCGTTGTTACCTGTTGACTGTTGTTAACGCAGAAACAAAAGCAGAAGTTGTTAGACGTTTCCTATTGATTGTTGTTAACGCATGAACAAAGTTAGACGTTGTTGGACGTAACCCGTTGACTGTTGTTCATGCAAACACATGGGTAGACATCACCTGTTGACTGTTGTTAACGGAGAAACAAAAGCAGACGTTGTTAGACGTCACCTGTTGCAGAAGTACAGTCAGCTGATTGTTCAATAATCAATACAGTGTTGAGGAGAGTGTTGCCTGCACACTGCTTGCTGATACTGCCTGACAAATGATGCTGATGACATGACTACAGGAGGAGGGGAGGTGTGTGTGTGTGTGTGTGTGTGTGTGTGTGGTGTGTGTGTGTGTGTGTGTGTGTGTGTGTGTGTGTGTGTGTGTGTGTGTGTGTGTGTGTGTGTGTGTGTGTGTGTGTGTGTGTGTGTGGTGTGTGTGTGTGTGTACTCACCTATTTGTACTCACCTATTTGTGGTTGCAGGGGTCGAGTCATAGCTCCTGGCCCCGCCTCTTCACTGATTGCTACTAGGTCCTCTCTCTCCCTGCTCCATGAGCTTTATCAAACCTAGTCTTAAAACTATGTATGGTTCCTGCCTCCACTATGTCGCTTTCCAAGCTATTCCACTTCCTGACAACTCTATGACTGAAGAAATACTTCCTAACATCCCTTTGACTCATAGGAGTCTTCAACTTCCAATTGTGACCCCTTGTTTCTGTGTCCCCTCTCTGGAACATCTTGTCTCTGTCCACCTTATCTATTCCTCGCAGTATTTTATATGTCGTTATCATGTCTCCCTAACCCTCCTGTCCTCTAGTGTCGTCAGGCCGATTTCCCTTAACCTTTCTTCGTAGGACAATCCCCTTAGCTCTGGGACTAGTCTTGTTGCAAACCTTTGCACTTTCTCTAATTTCTTGACGTGCTTGACCAGGTGTGGGTTCCAAACTGGTGCTGCATACTCCAGTATGGGCCTGACGTATATGGTATACAGAGTCTTGAATGATTCCTTAGTGAGGTATTGGAACGCTATTCTTAGGTTTGCCAGCCGCCCGTATGCTGCAGCAGTTATCTGATTGATGTGTGCCTCAGGAGATGTGCTCGGTATTATACTCACCCCAAGATCTTTTCTTTGAGTGAGGTTTGCAGTCTTTGGCCACCTAGACTATACTCTGTCTGCGGTCTTCTTTGCCCTTCCCGATATTCATGACTTTACATTTGGCAGGGTTAAATTCAAGGAGCCAGTTACTGGACCAGGCTTGCAGCCTGTCCAGGTCTCTTTGTATTCCTGCCTGATCCTCGACTGATTTGATTCTTCTCATTAACTTCACATCATCTGCAAACAGGGACACTTCTGAGTCTATCCCTTCCGTTATGTCATTCACATATACCAAAAACAGTACAGGTCCTAGGACTGACCCTTGTGAACTCCACTCGTCACAGGTGCCCACTCTGACATCTCGTCACGTACCATGACTCGTTGTTGCCTCCCTGTCAGATATTCTCTGATCCATTGCAGTGCTTTTCCTGTTACGTGTGCCTGATCCTTTAGCTTTTGCATTAATCTCTTGTGAGGAACTGTGTCGAACGCCTTCTTGCAGTCCAAAAATGCAGTCTATCCACCCTCTCTCTCGTGTCTTACTTCTGTTACCTTGTCATAAAACTGCAGTAGGTTTGTGACACAGGATTTTCCTTCCCTGAAACCATGCTGGTTGTCGTTTATAAGCTTGTGTCTTTCTAGGTGCTCCACCATTCTCCTCCTGATGATCTTCTCCATGACTTTGCATACTATACACGTCAGTGACACAGGTCTGTAGTTTAATGCCTCGTGTGTGTGTGTGTGTGTGTGTGTGTGGTGTGTGTGTGTGTGCGTGTGTGTGTGTGTGTGTGTGTGTGTGTGTGTGTGTGTGTGTGTGTGTGTGTGTGTGTGTGTGGTGTGTGTGTGTGTGTGTGTGTGTGTGTGTGTGTGTGTGTGTGTGTGTGTGTGTGTGTGTGTGTGTGTGTGTGTGTGTGTGTGTGTGGTGTGTGTGTGTGTGGTGTGTGTGTGTGTGTGTGTGTGTGTGTGTGTGTGTGTGTGTGTGTGTGTGTGTGTGTGTGTGTGGTGTGTGTGTGGTGTGTGTGTGTGTGTGTGTGTGTGTGTGTGTGTGTGTGTGTGTGTGTGTGTGTGTGGTGTGTGTGTGTGCGTGTGTGTGTGTGTGGTGTGTGTGTGATGTGTGTGGTGGTGTGTGTGTGCGTGTGTGGTGTGTGTGTGTGTGCGTGTGTGGTGTGTGTGTGTGTGTGTACTCACCTAGTTGTGGTTGCAGGGGTCGAGACATAGCTCCTGGCCCCGCCTCTTCACTGGCCGC
>WNWK01002313.1:75000-85000 GCA_009830355.1 Cherax destructor | reverse complement strand
AGGTGGTAAGTGGTATGTGTCAGGTGGTAGGTGGTAAGTGGTAGGTGTTAGGTGGTAGGTGGTAAGTGGTAGGTGGTAGGTCGTAGGTGTCAGGTGGTAGGTGTCAGGTGGTAGGTGGTAAGTGGTAGGTGTTAGGTGGTAGGTGGTAAGTGGTAGGTGTTAGGTGGTAGGTGGTAAGTGGTAGGTGTTAGGTGGTAGGTGGTAAGTGGTAGGTGGTAGGTCGTAGGTGTCAGGTGGTAGGTGTCAGGTGGTAGGTGGTAAGTGGTAGGTGGTAAGTGGTAGGTGGTAAGTGGTAGGTGGTAAGTGGTAGGAGTCAGGTGGTAGGTGGTAAGGGGTAGGTGATAGGTGGGGTGTCAGGTGGTAGGTGGTAGGTGTCAGGTGGTAGGTGGTAAGTGGTAGGTGGTAGGGTGTAGGTGGTAAGTGGTAGGTGGTAGGTGGTAGGTGGTAAGTGGTAGGTGTCAGGTGGTAGGTGGTAGGTGGTAGGTAGTAAGTGGTAGGTGTCAGGTGGTAGGTGGTAAGTGGTAGGTGGTAGGTGTCAGGTGGTAGGTGGTAAGTGGTAGGTGGTAGCTGTCAGGTGGTAGGTGTCAGGTGGTAGGTAGTAGGTAGGTGTCAGGTGGTAGGTGTCAGGTAGTAGGTGGAAAGTGGTAGGTGGTAAGTGGCAGGTGGTAGATGGTAGGTGGTAAGTGGCAGGTGGTAGATGGCAGGTGTCAAATGGTAGGTGAAAGGTGGCAGATAGCAGGTGGCAGGTGGCAGGTGGCAGGGACCTTGCTGCTATTACTAACTTTAACAATTTACAAGTTAACTAAACGAGTTAAATGCCAGCGTTGGAGACAGTGTTGGAGACAGTGTTGGAGACAGTGTTGGAGACAGTGTTGGAGACAGTGTTGGAGACAGTGTTGGAGACAGTGTTGGAGACAGTTTTGGAGACATTGTTGAAGACAGTGTTGGAGACAGTGTTGAAGACAGTGTTGGAGACAATGTTGGAGACAGTGTTGGAGACAGTGTTGAAGATAGTGCTGGAGACAGTGTTGGAGACAGTGTTGGAGACAGTGCTGGAGACAGTGTTGGAGACAGTGTTGGAGACAGTGTTGGAGACAGTGTTGGAGACAGTGTTGGAGACAGTGTCGGAGACAGTTTTGGAGAGTGTTGGAGAGAGTGCTGGAGGGGTAATAAACTCTACGGGATCCTGGATGAAGATTTCACTAAGTCAACCATTTCTATTAGGGGAAATACTTATGTATATTAATATTACCTGGTAGTACCTGATATTACCTGCTATTACCTGATAGTACCTGCGACAGGGCAGTAGACGAGGTATCTAGAGTCAATAATAGTTGTAGTAGTGGTAGACGAGGCATCTTGAGTCAATAATAGTTGTAGTAGTGGTAGACGAGGCATCTTGAGTCAATAATAGTTGTAGTAGTGGTAGACGAGGCATCTTGAGTCAATAATAGTTGTAGTAGTGGTAGATGAGGCATCTTGAGTCAATAATAGTTGTAGTAGTGGTAGACGAGGCATCTTGAGTCAATAATAGTTGTAGTAGTGGTAGATGAGGCATCTTGAGTCAATAATAGTTGTAGTAGTGGTAGACGAGGCATCTTGAGTCAATAATAGTTGTAGTAGTGGTAGACGAGGCATCTTAAGTCAATAATAGTTGTAGTAGTGGTAGACGAGGCATCTTGAGTCAATAATAGTTGTAGCAGTAGTAGAAGTAGATGGTTGGGATAGTCAGAACACAGCTGATAGTAACCTGAAGCAGTGCCAGTGACACACACAGCACTAAGAGTGCCAGTGACACACACAGCTCTGAGAGTGCCAGTGACACACAGCTCTGAGAGTGCCAGTGACACACAGCACTGAGAGTGCCAGTGACACACACAGCACTAAGAGTGCCAGTGACACACACAGCTCTGAAAGTGCCAGTGACACACAAAGCACTGAGAGTGCCAGTGACACACACATCTCTGAGAGTGCCACTGCTCTGACAACAGTAGTTTAAGACAGAAAGATCACCAATTTTATAGATGTAGTTGCAGTTAATGCTGTCCATTTAATGCCATCTCTCCTGAAAATTCTACATGTTTTTTCAATAAGGTATGGTATAATTGTCCCCATAGCATTTATGAGTGCAGTAACCGGAGGGGAGTGGAGGGTGGGGAGAGATCCTTTTGCTATACTATCCTTGACTCACACACCTGGATAATAAACGATAGTCCTCAGCTCTCTGTGTGTACTCCCGTGTACAACCTGTGTACTCCTGTGTACTTCTTCACTAAGTCACTTGTTCATGAATTTTGTGGACTGATGTTCTGCTAGGTGAGCAAGGGTAGCATTGCTACTCTCAGGTCCCTATTTACTGCTAGGTGAACAGGGGCAGAATTATTACTCCCAGGTACCTATTTACTGCTAGATGAGCAGGGGCAGAATTATAACTCCCAGGTACCTATTTTCTGCTAGGTGAGTACGGGCAGAATTATTACTTCCAGGTACCTATTTTCTGCTAGGTGAGCAGGAGCAGAATTATTACTCCCAGGTACCTATTTACTGGTAGGTGAGCAGGGGCAGCAGGTGTAAGGTGACGGTCCCATAAGTGCTCCTGTGTTCCGCAACACACAGGTCTGGTGTCCCTTATATCAGGGATTAGATTGTCAACAAACTGTTAAGTGGACCTACTAACGGGAAGGCATTAAGGGCGGAGGATCACTATAGGCCTCTTAAAAATTAATATTTTTATATAACTTTTTAAAAATTAAAGCACTTAAAGACACTTATTTTTTTTAACTTTAAGTTTAATGCGTTGTTTGGCACTCAGTTTATGGGGGTTTAAAGCCTATCGGCCACACGGCACCCTTGTTTTTGCACCTCAGATATGCATCAAACTTTCAGCATACACACCCATGAGTGTTTGTATGACCTGTGGCTCTCAGTGTCACTGGTCACCAGCGCCACAGTAATGGAGCCACAATTATCTGGTTTACGTAATATTCAGAAACACAGAAGATTAGTTGGTCAGTATATTTCGATCCCCTTCTGGGATCCTCTTCAGTTGACGTAATGTGAAAATATGATCGTAATATTCTGTGTATTCAATGAACGTTTGTGATTGTAAACTGGCCCAGTAGGGATACTCAGCGAGGCAGTATACGATGAGAAACCACGGTACAGGAGGGGATTGAACTCGCGGCAAGTGAATTCAATCCCGACCCGTACCGTGAGCCACTGGGCCAGCTGGCTACCATCATACCGTGAACCACTGGGCCAGCTGGCTACCATCATACCGTGAGCCACTGGGCCAGTTGGCTACCATCATACCGTGAGCCACTGGGCCAGCTGGCTACCATCATACCGTGAACCACTGGGCCAGCTGGCTACCATCATACCGTGAGCCACTGGGCCAGCTGGCTACCATCATACCGTGAGCCACTGGGCCAGCTGGCTACCATCACGTACCACTGTGAGCACATCATACGGGCCAGCTGGCTACCATCATACCGTGAGCCACTGGGCCAGCTGGCTACCATCATACCGTGAGCCACTGGGCCAGCTGGCTACCATCATACCGTGAGCCACTGGGCCAGCTGGCTACCATCATACCGTGAGCCACTGGGCCAGTTGGCTACCATCATACCGTGAGCCACTGGGCCAGTTGGCTACCATCATACCGTGAGCCACTGGGCCAGTTGGCTACCATCATACCGTGAGCCACTGGGCCAGTTGGCTACCATCATACCGTGAACCACTGGGCCAGCTGGCTACCATCATACCGTGAACCACTGGGCCAGCTGGCTACCATCATACCGTGAACCACTGGGCCAGCTGGCTACCATCATACCGTGAACCACTGGGCCAGCTGGCTACCATCATACCGTGAACCACTGGGTCAGCTGGCTACCATCCTACCGTGAGCCACTGGGCCAGCTGGCTACCATCATCCAACTAGGTATCTTTATACACCATTGGGAGGTTTTAGAGATGAATGTTCCGAGAGCGTGGCCGTGACGAACTCTAGTTCATGTCCCCTCAAAGTCGTCATCATGACGGAGTGTCATGGTCTTGACAACTCTTCTGGGGAGTACTTGACTGTGTTAGTGATGGTGTTCATACCCAATAATATCACTCCCCCTTACTCCCCGTTATTCCCCCTACTCCCCCTTACTTCCCGTTACTCCCCCTTACTTCCCCTACTTCCCCTTATTCTAGTTACTCCCCTTCTCAATACCTCCCCCTTACTCCCCTTACTCCTCCTACTCCGCCTTACTCCCCTACTCCCCCAACACCCACTCTTGTTCATGTTCACTTTGTCAGTCGTCCCTTCCTCCATCCTCCCTCCAACCCTCCCTCCATCCCTCCATTCTCCCTCCCACCCTCCATTCTCCCTCCCACCCTCCATCCTCCCTCACTCCCTCCATCCTTCCTTCCTCCCTCCATCCTTCCTTCCTCCCTCCATCCTTCCCTGCCACTCTCTACCCTTCTTCTTACTAGTTTTCCCCTTCACACTCCCCATACCTTTCCTCCCACCTTCCCTCCTTATTATGTATCTCCCCCACCCTTCCATCTCCCCAACCCTGACATCTCTCCCACCTTCCCATCTCCATCACCCTGCCATCTCCCAAACTCTGCCATCTCCCCCACCCTCTCATCTCCCCAACCCATCCATCTCCCCTACCCTGCCAATTTCCCCACCCTCCCAGCTCCCCCCCGTCGTCTATATCACTATGGGGAGCCAGGTGACTCACTGGGGAGAACATTCCACTCAAAATCGCAGGTCCAGGGTTCGATAACCGGGATCGAAGGAGCACACAGGCAAGTTTCTTACACCCCCTGTTGCCCCTGCTCACCCCTGCTGCCCCTGCCCACCCCCTGCTGTCCGTGCTCACTCCCTGATGCCCCTGCTCACCCCTGCTGCCCCTGCTCACCCCCTGCTGCCCCTGCCAACCACTGCTGCCCTGCCCACCCCTTGCTGCCCCTGCCCAACCCCTGCTGCCCCTACCCACCCATGCTGCCCATGCCAACCCCCTGATGCCCCTGCCCACCCCCTGCTGCCCCTGCCCACCTAGTAGTAAGTAGGTACCTGTGTGTTCACTGCTGTGGGTGGCATCCTGGGAAAGTGTCAGTTACTCCAGTACCTGCTGCAGTGGTTTTATAAATAACCTCACAGCAACCCAGGGCGCTAAACCCTGGGGGTAGGGGGTTCAGTGAGAAACTGAACAAACTGCAGGGTGATGAGAGGAAGTGGCTGGTGAAGCTCAACCCCCGCAAAATATTCAAGTATGGGGAAATCTGGGAAGGAGAGAGAAGACTGGGAGAAGAACAGAGAGTGAAAAGAGGAAGAGCAGATTGATGAGGTAAGAATATGACGTAGATGAGCAGCATCCTAGAGTATGATGCACCAGCACTGAGCCCTCTCACCTAACATGATAAAACCTAGAAGGAGGGAGGGAGGGCTGGAGGGGTGGAGGGAGAGAGGAGGGCTGGAGGGATGGAGGGAGGGAAGAAGGGAGGGCTGAAAGGAGGGAGAGAACAGGTTATTCACTAATTATGAAGTCACCAAGAAGTCATTATCGGCTAATTGCTGCAGGTAAAGGTGAGAGTGTCAAGCTAACACTACCACCTCTCACTCTTACTGCTCCCAAGTAACTTAGTAATATATATATATATATATATATATATATATATATATATATATATATATATATATATATATATATATATTATAATAATGGCGTTGGATTCTTGGATAATAAGTGTTAAATGTTTGGGGAAGTGTTATGTGTTGGTCAACAAGTGTCGTTCACACCAACACAGGTAATTACCGACTTTGTTTACCCGGCAGTCACAGTGTTGGTTTCACTCCCCACACCCGCCCTGACCTGCCCTCACCCGCCCTCACCCGCCATCACCCGCCCTCACCAGCCCTCACCCGCCCTCACCCACCCTCACCAGCCCTTATCTTTCCTCACCCGCCCTCACCAGCCCTCAGCAGACCTCACCAGCCCACACCCGCCCTCACCAGCCCTTATCCTTCTCACCGCCCTCACCCACCCTCACCAGCCCTCACCAGCCCTTATCCGTCCTCATCCGCCCTCACCAGCCCTCAGGAGACCTCACCAGCCCTCACCAGCCCTCACCAGCCCTTATCCGTCCTCACCCGCCCTCACCAGCCCTCAGCAGACCTCACCCACCCTCACCAGTCCTCACCAGCCCTTATCCGTCCTCACCCGCCCTCACCAGCCCTCAGCAGACCTCACCCGCCCTCACCAGCCCTCACCAGCCCTTATCCTTCCTCACCAGCCCTCTGCCGCCCTCACCAGCCCTCATCCGCCCTCACCAGCCCTCACCAGCCCTTATCCTTCCTCACCAGCCCTCCCCCGCCCTCACCCGCCCTCACCAGCCCTCATCCGCCCTCACCAGCCCTCACCCCCTAACACTGTTGTTACCTGTGTTCATGTTCTTGTAGAAATAAAGATTATTATTATTATTATTATTATTATTATATTATTTATTATTATTATTATTATTATTATTATTATTATTATTATTATTATTATTATTATTGTTATTATTATTATTATTATTATTGTTGTTGTTTCTTGTTCTAAAAATTTAGTGTACGAGTTAGTTTTCCTACTATTCCTCTTCCTCATAATTTTCTCCTGCTGCTGCTGCTCTTCGTCCTGCTGCTGTTCTTCGTCCTGCTGCTGCCTGCTCGCTCTTCTGTCCTGCTGCTGTTCTTCGTCCTGCTGCTGCTGCTCTTCGTCCTGCTGCTGTTCTTCGTCCTGCTGCTGCTCCTCGTCCTGCTGCTATTCTTCGTCCTGCTGCTGTTCTTCGTCCTGCTGCTGCTGCTGCTCTTCGTCCTGCTGCTGTTCTTCGTCCTGCTGCTGCTCTTCGTCCTGCTGCTGCTGTTCTTCGTCCTGCTGCTGCTGTTCTTCGTCCTGCTGCTGCTCTTCGTCCTGCTGCTGCTGTTCTTCGTCCTGCTGCTGCTGTTCTTCGTCCTGCTGCTGCTGTTCTTCGTCCTGCTGCTGCTGTTCTTCGTCCTGCTGCTGCTCTTCGTCCTGCTGCTGCTGTTCTTCGTCCTGCTGCTGCTGTTTTTCGTCCTGCTGCTGCTCTTCGTCCTGCTGCTGCTGCTGTTCTTCATCCTGCTGCTGCTGTTCTTCGTCCTGCTGCTGCTGTTCTTCGTCCTGCTGCTGCTGCTGCTCTTCGTCCTGCTGCTGCTCTTCGTCCTGCTGCTGCTGCTGCTCTTCGTCCTGCTGCTGCTGTTCTTCGTCCTGCTGCTGCTGTTCTTCGTCCTGCTGCTGCTGCTGTTCTTCGTCCTGCTGCTGCTGTTCTTCGTCCTGCTGCTGCTGCTGTTCTTCGTCCTGCTGCTGCTGTTCTTCGTCCTTGCTGCTGTTCTTCGTCCTGTGCTGCTGTTCTTCGTCCTGTCTGCTGCTGTTCTTCGTCCTGCTGCTGTGTCTTCGTCCTGCGGTTGCTGCTGTTCTTCGTCCTGCTGCTGCTGTTCTTCGTCCTGCTGCTGCTGTTCTTCGTCCTGCTGCTGCTGTTCTTCGTCCTGCTGCTGTTCTTCGTCCTGCTGCTGCTGTTCTTCGTCCTGCTGCTGTTTATCGTCCTGCTGCTGCTCTTCGTCCTGCTGCTGCTGCTGTTCTTCATCCTGCTGCTGCTGTTCTTCGTCCTGCTGCTGCTCTTCGTCCTGCTGCTGCTGCTGTTCTTCGTCCTGCTGCTGCTGCTGTTCTTCGTCCTGCTGCTGCTGCTCTTCGTCCTGCTGATGCTGTTCTTCGTCCTGCTGCTGCTCTTCGTCCTGCTGCTGCTGCTGTTCTTCATCCTGCTGCTGCTGTTCTTCGTCCTGCTGCTGCTCTTCGTCCTGCTGCTGCTGCTGTTCTTCGTCCTGCTGCTGCTGCTGTTCTTCGTCCTGCTGCTGCTGTTCTTCGTCCTGCTGCTGCTGTTCTTCGTCCTGCTGCTGCTGCTGTTCTTCGTCCTGCTGCTGCTGCTGTTCTTCGTCCTGCTGCTGCTGCTGTTCTTCGTCTTGCTGCTGCTCTTCGTCCTGCTGCTGTTCTTCGTCCTGCTGCTGCTGCTGCTCTTCGTCCTGCTGCTGCTGTTCTTCGTCCTGCTGCTGCTCTTCGTCCTGCTGCTGCTGTTCTTCGTCCTGCTGCTGCTGTTCTTCGTCCTGCTGCTGCTCTTCATCCTGCTGCTGCTTCTGTTCTTCGTCCTGCTGCTGCTGCTGTTCTTCGTCATGCTGCTGCTGTTCTTCGTCCTGCTGCTGCTGTTCTTCGTCCTGCTGCTGCTGCTGTTCTTCGTCCTGCTGCTGCTGCTGTTCTTCGTCCTGCTGCTGCTGCTCTTCTTCGTCCTGCTGCTGCTCTTCGTCCTGCTGCTGTTCTTCGTCCTGCTGCTGTTCTTCGTCCTGCTGCTGTTCTTCGTCCTGCTGCTGTTCTTCGTCCTGCTGCTGCTGTTCTTCGTCCTGCTGCTGCTCTTCGTCCTGCTGCTGTTCTTCGTCCTGCTGCTGATGTTCTTCGTCCTGCTGCTGCTGCTGTTCTTCGTCCTGCTGCTGCTCTTCGTCCTGCTGCTGTTCTTCGTCCTGCTGCTGATGCTCTTCGTCCTGCTGCTGCTGCTGTTCTTCGTCCTGCTGCTGCTCTTCGTCCTGCTGCTGCTGCTGTTCTTCGTCCTGCTGCTGCTGTTCTTCGTCCTGCTGCTGCTGCTGTTCTTCGTCCTGCTGCTGCTCTTCGTCCTGCTGCTGCTGCTGTTCTTCGTCCTGCTGCTGCTGCTGTTCTTCGTCCTGCTGCTGCTGTTCTTCGTCCTGCTGCTGCTGCTCTTCGTCCTGCTGCTGCTGCTCTTCGTCCTGCTGCTGCTCTACGTCCTGCTGCTGCTCTTCTTCCTGCTGCTGCTCTTCGTCCTGCTGCTGCTCTTCGTCCTGCTGCTGCTCTTCGTTCTGCTGCTGCTCTTCGTCCTGCTGCTGCTGCTGCTCTTCATCCTGCTGCTGCTGCTGCTCTTCGTTCTGCTGCTGCTCTTCGTCCTGGTGCTGCTCTTCGTCCTGCTGCTGCTGCTGCTCTTCGTCCTGCTGCTGCTCTTCGTCCTGCTGCTGCTGCTGCTGCTCTTCATCCTGCTGCTGCTGCTGCTGCTCTTCATCCTGCTGCTGCTGCTCTTCGTCCTCCTCCTGCTCCTCCTCTTCCTGCTCCTCTTCCTCCCTCTCCTCTTCCTCCTCCTCCTGCTCCTCCTCCTCCAGGAGGGAGAGGAAGCTCATCGGAACCTGGTGTGTTTTCCCAGGTTCCCAGAGAGGAAATTAAGGCGAGGAAGAGGAGGAGGAGAGGAGGAGGAGGAGAGGAGGAGGAGGAGAGGAGGAGGAGGGAGAGGAGGAGGGAGGAGAGGAGGAGGAGGAGGAGGAGAGGAGGAGGAGGAGGAGGAGGAGGAGGAGAGAGGAGGAGGAGGAGAGGAAGAGAAGGAGGAGGAGAGGAGGAGGAGAGGAGGAGAGGAGGAGGAGAGGAGGAGGAGATTAGGAGGAGGAGGAGGAGAGAAGGAAGAGGAGGAGAGGAGGAGGAGGAGGAGGAGAGGAGGAATGTAAGAGAGAAGAGAGACAGTAAGCAGTATATATATATATATATATATATATATATATATATATATATATATATATATATATATATATATATATATATATATGATATATATATATATATATATATATATATATATATATGTATATATATATATACACATACACACCAGGGTGTTACTATGTGAAGGCACTGGTGTACACACTTGCAGATCAACCAGGCTGTGATGGTTATGCAGGCTGCTCATTGCTGGCACCAATATTCTGCTTGACCAGACAATCAGATAACATTATCTTGCTTTATGCAAGGCTTTCAGAGTAGACGTACAGCACCTGAGAGAGAGAGGAGAGAGAGAGAGAGAGAGAGAGAGAGAGAGAGAGAGAGAGAGAGAGAGAGAGAGAGAGAGAGAGAGAGAGAGAGAGAGAGAGAAAAGAGAGATTTCTGGTGGTTGGGGGAATATCTCC